>CANSGD010001000.1:0-402166 GCA_947645195.1 Patellifolia procumbens | reverse complement strand
CCAAAATCTCATTTGGCCAATTTGCTACTTTTTTCTTACCAAAGTCGTTCAAGATAAACTTTAGTTCTAAGGCCCTGTCTCATGTGAAGTTTTTTGGGTAAAGGGTAGCGGTTAGAAGGAATCGACCGATTTAAGAGTTTTGATAACTGGCTAACCACGCAAGTGTTAGTCTCTTTTGCCCAAAATTACAGTGTGACATACGTTCGTTATGCGGTTCGTCCTCTAATTAATTTGTTTGGTGAATAGAGGATTGATGAGTAGATTGATACTATCAATCCTTCTTAAATGGAAATACTCTTATAAATTTGTTATGTTTAGCGAATGGAGTTTAGAGTTTAACTTAAAGAGCTTATAGTTAGAGTTTAGATCTTTGAGTTTTTTGTCCAGTTGATTTGTCTGCAGATTTGATTAACAACCACCTCATCTTAGTAAAACGCATTGATTCAAAAGCTGATTTCTCTTTTTATGTGTATAATGACATATATGACTTCTTTATTGATATTTTAGTATTATAATTTTGGTCAAAAAGTAATATATACATTCTCTTACCTAATCCTCTATAGAAAAAGCTCCAGATAGAAGGTTCTTTTATTTTGGGGATTTTATCCGGAAACACTCAATTGAACCTCTCTTTCTCAACACCTATTAGAGTTTGGCCCATTAAAAACTCTAAAAGTGGTCGCCTCTATTTTTGCCCAAAACTCTAATTGCCAAATAGCCCACAAACTTTCATTTAGATGTTTAAAATTCTATTTCAAATTTAATACTCATAATTATTTTTTTGTTTGTTTTGAACAAGAGATACAAGGATACACTAAGGATCCTGTACAGGAATGGACCGATAGTGGAAAACAAAGTGCAAATAATCTAAAAGCAAAATTAAAACTACTTAAAAACTAATACTCATCATTACAGTTACTAATACAGCGATTATAATTGATTGATGATAAGCAATTTCCCACTTTTTTGTATTGTTCCTAAAAACAATCCAAAAATTGTTTTCCTTTGCCAAAAAATAAATCAATAAAAATATTTTTCTGTGACACACATTAGCTCAAATTATTTTCTTTAGAATCTAAGGAAACAAATAAAGTTGTAAGTCATGCACTTCTATTACACTACAATACAATATTAATTAAGACTGGTTGCACCACCCTTAGGCATGGTGAAGGTGAATGTCGATGCACTCCTTACGTGATGATGGATGGGTGGAGCTAGGAGTGGTGGCGAGAGACCATACAGGTACTGTCATTGTTGCCGCAACCCGACTAGTCCAAGCTAGATGGCTGCCAACTATTGCTGGAAGGGAAAGCTCTTGCCATGTCTGTGAAAATGGGGCGTGAGTATGGTTTTGGCTTTTGAGAAGGTGATTTTTGAGACGGACTGTCAACCGTTGGTGAGCCGATTATCAAAAGATGTGTTATTTCTCTCAAATTTGGATTCTATTTTAGAAGATATTAATAGTTTGTGTTGTCATTTTAATTTTGTTCAATTTGCTCACGTTAAAAGGGATGAGAACGTTGTCGTCCATCACCCTACACTAGATTAGTGTCATTTGATGTAGAACAAATATATATGGAAAAATCACTCCCAAGTGAGATTTATCTGTATGTTTTGATGGACGTTTTGTCCCTTGATTAATGCACTAGTCTTTCCCCTCAAAAAAAAATAAAAAAATTAAGACTCTTACGAGTTACTCATAAAATGCTATATTTTTATTTTGAAGAAGTAAACTTTTTCGATATAAAATATATGTAGATAAAATATGATTCAATGGAGTAAAAGTATGTAAATATGTAAATTATAATGTGTCAATCTAAATAAAGATTTCTTGATTTTTAATTAGTAATAAGAAAATGTTATCCTAAGTAATAAAATAGGTGAATGTCCTTATATGTCATTTTACCAAGATAATAACTACTACCTCCGTTTGTTTTCAATCGTTACACTTTTCTTTTTCAACATTTTTTAAATTGTTCTACTTTCCACTTTTACTATTTTTGTTAAACTTTCACATCTTCATATTTCAATTTCCCATACTTTTGGGACCCACTTGCCATTTTCTTTTCTCATTAAATATCCAATCACCCACACTTTTTGTTTTTACAACCTTATCTCTTATCTCTATCTATTCCCCAAACAATCATTGCATAGATTTCATAAATTTCCTTGGTTATCCCCTAAAGCAAACCGTAACAATTAAGAACAAATGGAGGGAGTATCAAGTATCAACTATCAATTTATGTTACTAAACACTTTTATACACAACTTATCAAAACAATAATCAATACTACCTTCTTGTCAAATTTGTTAAAATATCAGCTATCAGCTATCCGCTATCTGCTAAGTCCCAAAAAGGGCCTAGTTTTAATATGTGAGAGCATCTAAGAGTGATGGATAACTTAGTTGGTTAGACCTTTTCTCCCGGTTTCAGAAGATTTTAAGATCGATTCTCATCTTCCTCCCTTGTGGCTCTCCAACACCAAATTTTTTTTGTTAGAGCATCTCCAGTGGTACTTAAAAGGATACTTTGTTAATTATTTAGAAGTTCAAGATAGTAACTGACTATTTATTGGACATTATCTCTATTTAACCGAGCTAGGTAGCCAAAACAAGCTACTAGCTAGAAATGACAAAAGAGAAACAAAATCATTACATGCCATATGCATGCTGA
This sequence comes from Patellifolia procumbens, assembly GCA_947645195.1. Classification (NCBI taxonomy): domain Eukaryota; kingdom Viridiplantae; phylum Streptophyta; class Magnoliopsida; order Caryophyllales; family Amaranthaceae; genus Patellifolia; species Patellifolia procumbens. Next base: position 399,492 of record CANSGD010001000.1, on the reverse strand, counting down.
AGTATAAATAATTAGAGTCGAATATTTTTGATAGGGAGACTAATGCTAGCTAATTGCATTATAGCTCGCCATAAGGATAGATTGTAGCTCTTCAGTTGTTTAGCTGGATATATTGATGAGGCAAATTAAGCAACAAGGGATCTTAAAAAAAATTGCATCAACTTTGACCAATTATATTATATTCATCACAATCTATTAATATAAGTGCAGTAAAAATAAGTTAGTGAAAACATGTTCAACAAAAACATATATAATAAAACCAAAAAAAATTTTAAAAAAAATTTAGTTAATATTAGCAATAATAAATTACGTGCAAAAATACAAATTAAGTTAAGAGAATACAAAAGATGTTGAATTACACTTATTGGTTGTTTCCACGTTGCTAAAAGTGAATTTCTTCTATTGTGTCTTGTCCAAAAAATTTTTTGCTACACGTATTCATGGGGATAAGAGATAAGATTAAGGGCAAAATTAATATTAGTGGAGGTAATGGAGATAAAATGAATTGAATGTGAATGCAAATTTAGGTGGTATTACAAGAAATAATATACTACGTAGGACCTGTTCTAGCGGTAAGTTTGTATTTCGCATACTAGCCAAGGAAATTTGGGTGTAGGATTCCTTTTACCGTCCTTCAACTTTCAACTTCTAAGGAGCCTAAACCTATTAAATCAAGACGAGTTTCTTAATGTAGGGTACTTAACTACCCCAATTCTAAGGGCAACACTAAGCTAGGAGATGGTAGGTAACTGCTGTCGGAAAATCCCCCAATATTGAGGTAATCTCCCCCTCATACCATCAATAGTTTATCACATTTGTCATCAGCACTAGGTTCAACATTCATTCTTGTATTTTTTTCTTCTATTGAGCCCTTAATACTTCCAATAGCCCCCTAATACAAATATACAATAGTCCCAAACTAGACATGACTGTATAAGGTAGCCTAATACAAGTTTGTAGCCTAATACAAGTTTGCTAATCTTCATTTGATAATGTCCTGACCTTGCTTCTACCTTCAAACAAAACATTGTAAATGAGATATAGTAGTATGATACAGTTATGTAGCCAAATGGTACAAAACATTCCTTGCACTTATGATGCAATTTCTTATGCTTGCCCCTTTACTTCAAACATCTATATATCCCTTCTTTCCCAAAGTATCATCCTGTCATGCATCAAGTTCTTTTTGTTGGCAATTAGAGTTGCAAAATTTGTTTGTACATGATTAACCAAGTATATAAACAACGAAACTTGTAATCACTTTGGTAGGTACATGATTAGGTAAACCATCACATAAACAAAAAATCGATAACAAACAGACCATACAAATTTGATTTTTATTAAAATCTAACTATATACAAAGCCAATTGTCCAATGATCTAACAAACAGACCATACAAATTGTCCAAGGAGTAAACAACAAACACCACAAAAAATGAATTGGAAAACTTTATTTTGTATTTTGCACGCTGATCTTGATTTATACTCGCCACAAGTAGCAAGCTTTGATGCACACTCGCCGGCAGCACAACGCCGTGAGGGAGTGATTAGAATAGTTGAGACAGAGAGGGAAAAAATGGGAGAGAAAGAGGAAGTTGGGACTAGGTTTTCGTTTGATTGTCAATGTGAGGTGAGAGTATTGTTTTTTTTAAACAATTAAACTTCATTTTGTATTTTTCCATTGGTGGTGCACGTGCAACACCGTGGTAACAGCTGGCTCCGCCCCTGATCAGTACAATCACTCAGCAGTTGGAGTTATTCTTAGAAATTGAGAAGGTAGCATGTTAGGGGTGTTTTAATACCGCAAGTGAACAGTGTCGTAGCACAAATATGCCGTACACAGGGATGTGCAAGACTAAACACTAGTCGGCTTTAGACTATGAAAAGGTTACACATTTCTATATCGATACTAAGAACTATAGAAACTACTTTCTAAACTAATAAACAGGATAAAATGATGATAATAACAAAAAATAATTAAGCACTAAGACTGAATTGAGCAAACACAACTTACATTCCAATTAATGAATCGAAGCTTAGGAGAGATGACATTCATTCGAAAACGGACTACCTTAAGACCACTTTCGCGATTACAAAAGGCCTATCTAATATGCATGTTTCTATTTTCATGACTAAAATACAAAATTAGATGCATTAAGAATCAATGTCAATGAAATTCTCAATCTTGATTCTCACTATTTTCGTGATGAGCATCTCAACCAATGACAAGCCAATCTAGATTGAATCCCAACTTTCAATGATGAATTCAATCGATAAAATAACAATTGGCTACAAAGAAATCTAATTCCAATTCCAACATTCATTGCCAATAGAAACTAGGGATAAACAATGGTGCGATATAATTGTACGAGAATTATGAATGATTGGCTAACCTGTTTAGGTTGCCTGGCATGCTATATATATAGAGATACAGAATATCTTTACAAACCCTACTAAGAGTCTAATTACCAAATTACCCTAATACACCCCTCAATCTTTACGGGAAGGAATCACGGATAGATTGGAACGATGTTTACAAAACAACTCAGAAGAAAGACCCTTAGTAAAAATATCAGCAACCTGCAACTGTGTCGAACGTCTTGACCTGAAGTCCACCTTTAGCAACCATCTCCCACGAACAAAATGATAATCAACATCAATATGCTTACTACGATCATGATGAACAGGATTGGCAGTAAGATACAGTACAGAAACATTGTCACAATAGAGAATGGTAGGCCGTCGATGAAAATACCCTAAATCAGCCAACAATTGACGTATCCAAATTGTTTCGGCCGCAGTGTAGGCAACAGCACGATACCCAGCTTCAGTAGAAGACTTCGAAACAGTAGGTTGCTTCTTAGAGCGCCAGGAGATCAAATTCTTCCCTAGGAAGACAGCATAACCAGTAGTAGAACGCCGAGTGTCAGGACATCCGGCCCAATCAGCATCAGAGTAGGCAACAGTCACAGTAGGAGAGAGCCAGTACTATGAAGAAATAGCCCATAATCAGAAGTTCCCTGCAGATACCTGAAAATTCTTTTCACAGCATGAAGGTGAGTAGTACGAGGCGCATGCATAAATTGAGAAACCGAATTAGCAGCATAGGCAATATCAGGACGAGTCATAGTCAAAAATTGCAATGCACCAACCATACTACGATAATCTGTGGGATCAGCAAGAAGTTCACCATCTAAGAGAGAAGAGTGACACGAGAGACAACAGGAGTACGTACGGGTTTGACAGTATGAAGAGGAAATTTTTGAAGAAGATCAACTACATATTTGTTTTGAGACAAAAGCAAACCATGAGTACGTAAGACCTGAATGCCTAAGAAATAATGCAAATCACCCAAATCCTTCATAGCAAACTGGGCAGAGAGAACACTGATAAATTTCTGAAGCAAGGAGGAACTACTACCTGTAAGCACAATATCATCAACATATAGCAAGAGAATGATAATATGACTACTGTGTTTGAGAGTGAACATGGAGGTGTCACAACTGCTGTACTTGAAACCAATAGAGAGAAGAAAATTGCTGAAAACGAGAACCAAGCTCGAGGAGCTTGCTTCAAACCATAAATGGATTTTCGTAACCGACAAATATGATGTGATTGAGAAGGGTGTTCAAAACCAGGAGGCTGACGCATATAGACTTCCTCATTGAGGAAACCATGAAGGAAAGCATTTTTAACATCGAGTTGACGAATAGGCCATTTAAAAGTAGCAGCAAGAGTAAGAACTAAGCGAACAGTAGTAGGCTTAATAACAGGACTAAAGGTTTCAAAGTAGTCAATACACTGCTTGCTGATGATTACCAAAAACAACAAGTCTGGCCTTAAACCGCTCCACAGAACCGTCAGAATTATATTTAATCTTATACACCCACTTACAACCAAGAGCGTTTCTATTGTTGTTGCGAGGCACAAGTTCCCTGTATCATTCTTAATTAATGCTTCATACTCGTCACGCATGGCTTGTTGCCAACGTGAATCCTTAGACGCTTGCTTAAAATTAGACGGTTCAGACTCAACAACATCGGTTTTTAAATCCAATAAATTCCTAGTTGAAATGATTCCGTCTTTAGACGCGTGGTCATGGTATGAACATTAGTAGGATCGACACACTTAGACGACTTTCTAGAACGCCTAGGGGGAGGGACGATAGAGACGGGGGCGACTCAAGACTAGAAGGGGAGGGGACTTTACACCCATGAGGAGAGATGGCGTGTGACGGGGAAGGGTGCAGCAGACCTCCCGCGGACGCAGGGGGCCGCTGCGGACTAACAGGGGGAGAGACGCGGCAGCTGCTCGCTGCTGCTGGGCGAGGGCTCTACGGGCGCGCATGGGACCTCGCCGGCAGGCAGCGTGATGCTGCGTATGCTCGCGGGAACCTGCGGGCGAGGGTAGGTGAGGCGCGGGCTCGCAGGCATTCTGTGAGCGGGCAGCGGGTTGCTGCATGTGCTCCCGTAATGCTGCGGGCTCGTGGGAGGAGACTCGAGGACACAGGCCGTGGGTCACTAGACAAAGGAATACTCGGAAACCACACTAAGGGGTCAAGAGACTCAGTCATAGATGAACCAATGGAAGAGCTAGACACGAGGGCGCGATAAGGAAATTTCCGTTCACTAAATAACACATGACGACTCGTGTATACTTTTGCCAGAAACAGGATCAAGACATCGATAACCCTTATAATTTGATGCATAGCCAATGAAAACACATTGAATCGACTTCGCCTGTAATTTATTGATTTTAGGATCTAAAAACAACGGAAAACAAGCACAACCAAAACATTTCAAAAACTCATAGGAGGGGGGACGATGAAAAAGTTTAGCAAACGGGGATGAACCCTGCAATGCCGAACTAGGAAGACGGTTTTATTGTATAAACCGCCGTATAACACGCATCAACCCAATATCGAGGTGGCAATTCAGATTGAATAAGCATAGTGCGGGCCATCTCGATAATGGTGCGATGTTTTTTCTGCAACACCATTCTGCGCTTGTGTCCGAGCACAAGACTTTCGAAAATAAATTCCCGAATCACAGAAATGTTGTAGTAAAGGAGCGTTATCAAATTCACGTCCACCATCACTTTGGAAAAATTTAATTTTGGAATTAAACAAGTTCTCAACAAGTTTTTGAAAATCTAAGAAGGTCGAATAGACATCAGATTTCAATTTAAGTGGATATAGCCAAGAAAATCGTGAATAATCATCAACAAAAACCACATAATACTGAAAAAACTGATTAGATTTAACTGGCGATTGCCAAAGATCACTATGTATCAAATATAAGGGATAGGGGGCACGATGAGTCACAGACTCAAAAGGCAAACGATGTATCTTTCCCTAATTTGCAATGAACACAATCGTCATGAAACTTAGAATTACATGAAATTAAGTTATGTGAACGTAAACTTCCTAAGACTCTAGCAGAAGGGATGTCCAAGGCGAGTATGCCAAACATCTCCAGACTCCTTGGTGGCTATGAGGGCAGGAACAGATGACTCTGGGCAGACTCGGGAAGACTCTGAACGAACTCTGGAAGACGACTCTGACCTAGGATATGAGGCTGAATAGGGTAGACACCATTCCTACTGATTCCCGCAACAGAACTGCCCCCGTGGTCTTGTCCTTAACACAAACAGAAGACTCGTCAAAACAGACTATGCAGAATTATCCTGACATAACTTTTGAACAGACATCAGATTATGTTTTAACTGGGAACATGACACACCTTCGTGAGGCGAAGGGGGCCGACTAGGGGAAGACAGAATCATATTACCAAGTTTATTAATGGGAAGTCGTGTGCCATCACCAACAACAATAGAACTCGAACCAGTGTAAGGAAGAGCATTAGATAGCTTACCATCCTGTGAGGTCATGTGGGAGGCGGCTCCAGAATCTGGATACCAAACGGAGTCATTCGTTTCACCACCAACAGACAGTGCAGCTAGGGCACGTGTGACACCATCAGGAGGAAGACACAAAGCTATGATTGAAGCGTTGAGGACAATAGGCGGCTTGGTGACCTGGATACCAACAAAGACCACAAGTATCTGAAGAAGGAGTGTTGGCTAAATTGCCGTTAGATTGATTACTTCCTGCTGAAGACAAATCATTAGCAACATAATTGGCACAAGAATAATCAACATATGAAACATCATGAAAATTACCCATACCATTAGCGCGGCCTGCATTGCCACGACCACCCTGTCCTCCATTGCCACGACCATTGTTGTTGCCACGACCACCTTTGTTGCGATTGTTCCTGTTCTTATTCTTACCACCCCTTGACCCTTGGGATTCGAACCACTCGAAGTAGATGATTGAGAACCCGAATAGACAGACTGAACTGCAACCAAGGCTTGATGCGCAGTGGGTGCCTCATCATAAGCACGTATAGCCTTAATACGTTGCTCATGTTGTAGAAGTTTGGGGCGAAGATCATCAAATGTCAAGGAAGATTGAAATTGCAACAAAGTGGTAACAAGAGGATCATAATCACGATCCCTATCCAAAGAAGTCAAGGTATACTGAACAAGATCATATTGAGAAACAGGGCACTGAATAGCAGCTAAAGAGTCAACAATAACTTTAATCTCACGGAGAAAAGACTCCATAGACTGTTGTTCAGGTTTCTTTATATGACTCAAACGACCTTTGAGTTCCATAGACCTAGCCATACTAGCCTGTAAAAACGAGACTGCAACCTATTCCAAATCTCCACAGCAGTATGCAATTCATGAACATCCATCATAACATCACGAGAAATAGATGCATATAACCACAATTTAATTTGTTGATCAAGTCTCATATACTCATAAAATTGTGGATTAGGCAAAGAACAACCATGATTATCAAGTAAAGTAGACGGAGGAATCGGAATAGTACCTTCGACAATACCAAGAAGTTGATGTGTCGAAAGAAAACACGTAACCTGAGTCTTCCACATAAGATAATCTTCGGGAGTGGCTAACTTAATAGACACAACCCGAGTGATGTCATGATGGGTGAGTGATGCGGCGGTGGGCGTAGGAGGTTGATTGTACGCCGGAAACACCGTCGAAGGTGGTTCAAAACCGGGGGGAAAACGCGTGGGACTCCGGGAGTGGCTAGGGTTTGCGTGGAAACCAAACAACGTCGCGTCCTGGGGCGGTGAAGACCACAACACAGCACTGGTCAAACCACCACTAAAGGGTGGCGGAGCACCGACGAAAGGGGCTGTGGTGGCGGTGGTGTATGGAAAACCACCGTGGCCAGCGAACAAACCACCATTGGAAGAGCCTGCAACGTCTAAGGGACGTGTCTGCGCCGCTAGGGGAAGGCGAGACTGCAGGGGGCTGCTGCCGGCGCTGGAGGAGACTGGCGGAGCAGCAGTGGTGGCCGGAGAAGATGCCATGCCGGAGCGTTTGTGCGTGAGGCGTGTGTAGTTAGGGTTAACGAAAAGAAACCCTAAAAAAATATTAAGCGGAAGAGAGAAAAAATTAGCCTAGGCTCGTGATACCATGTACGAGAATTATGAATGATTGGCTAACCTGTTTAGGTTGCCTGGCATGCTATATATAGAGATACAGAATATCTTTACAAACCCCACTAAGAGTCTAATTACCAAATTACCCTAATAATAATGATGAAAATAAACTTATCAAACCCTAATCATACCATTCAACAACATAGAATTAATAAAATAGAACGATCAATCCATGCTAGAGCTCAACTAAATCTTAGAAACAGAACTACTCACTAATCATAGCAATAGAAACATTAAACATGATTAAAAACATAATTAAGATTAGAACAGGAGAATAAAGAAATCAAACTTGAATTAATGATTACTTGAATAATAGGATGAATCCAGTATCTTAAATCTTCGAAACTAATGCTAAAGCAATGTAATTAGGGCTAAAATCCCGAGTTCTTATTTTAAACTATGAATAAAAGAGTTCAAAACTAAGTAATATTGCAATAGATTACAACTTTCGAGTTAAAACCTATTTAAACTACACCAAAATTAAGCCCGACACAAACCCGGTCAGGTTCGATCAAACCCGACCAGGTCTTCAGCACAACCTGATTGTGTATTTAGTAACATGATTGGGCCTTCAGACGTAACTGGGATCGGGTATAATCCTGATCAAATCCATGTTAAACAGATATGAATGACTTTCCAATTGCATCCAAGTGATCGGGAAAGCGACCATGAGTCTCTAATGAACATCTACATGCTACAATGATCCATTCCACCTCCAAATAGGTCAAATATCCATGGAATAACTCAAAGACATCAAACTGTAAACAACCATAGAAACTAGTGAAATATAGAGGAACTACGCATGGAATGTGTCGTTTTAGTAGGGAAATGGGGGTTAATACATGATAAATAACGATACAACATAGCACACTGATCGTAATAATTCTTAAAGTTAGGAAACTACGTCTTGATTGCTAAAGTTATTGCTCTAAGAAACAACTTTATTCAAGCCAAAGATATGCGAACCAAGAGCATTGTTGGTCCTATAGAACTTACAAGTTTACTACACGAGGGGGGGTTAATTGTAGTAAAGACAATTATAGACTATTTTTTGCGGAATTAAGAAAATTAGAAAGAATTAAAGAGAACTTAAAACTAAGAACACAAGAAATGCTTTTAAACAAGATCTTATTCCTATATTCTCTAGGAATAAATCTTGCCCTTTTATTTATAATAGTAATTACACCCTATTATAAACTGCACCTCACTCTGTTCCTCTAGGAACTGGTTCGCAATCACCTTGTTCCCCCGAACACATGACTTTCTCTCTTGACTTCACTCAAAAGTCTTCTCTTTCACTCTTGAATGTAGAAATTTTCTCACAAAATTTCACTCACCCCAACTCAGATTAATGGATTACAATAATGAATAGTTGAAGAGAGAAAACTGAAGTTAAACTTTCTAAAAAGATTACACAATTAATTTTGAAAGTCTTAAAAAAACTAAAAATGAGTTCTTCAAGTATTATATAGCTGTGTTGCTTCTTCAACGGTCTTCTTCAATGTCTATGTAGTGGACGCATGATTTTAGCCATTTTCTTCCACTTTCATAGCTTATGGATCATGCTTAGACCACGATCCATAAACGTCTTTGCACAGTTGAGCGGGTCTTTAGATCCTCCATGATCTTCTCAAAAGCGGTTGAATAGGTCTTCAGCAGTTTAGATTTGTTGGACTTGGATTTGCAGTTTGTTAGACGTGGTTGTGCTCTCTAGAATCTAGGACCTCGCTGCAATATCTCCAACAACCCACCATTTTAATTAGCCTCGTAAAATGCGCCACTTCTCCAACTCATTTATTTCCTGTAATCCATCAACAAACTCAACTAACATTATGGAATCCAATATTCCATAATATTAGATAATTAACTCCGCACAAAGTAATATACTCAAATATCCTATTTATCCTAAATAACTTAATTTTGGTTAATACTAAACCAATTCTCCATAAGTTCTTTTAGGTCTAATAAAATAAACAAGTAATAATACTTTGTAAATAATTAAATAAATAAAACTAATTAAAAACTTCTTTATTTGTCATCATCAAAATAACGAATACAACAAGCATTATTATAGAATAAGATAATCCTATCCTCATTAACATTGTCAAAGGCATTTTACCGCACGCCGTCGAAAATTTACACTTTGGTGATGTATCAAATAGATCATTTGCAACTTTGACTCCATTATCATTACTCATCTCTACAATGAAGAAATTGAATTGTTGACTTCATCTACAAAGAGGTCATCACATCAACGAAAACAGTCAAATTATCGATGTCCAGAAGGAGAAGAAACTGTAAATTAATCAATTTTAACAATTATGGAATACAATTGAGAAAAAGGTCCTCTAAATTTCTCGTTGTATTAGAGCAAAATATAAAAAATGAAAGATAAAAACAAATAAAAATATGGACATTACCATGGTCCATGGTCCCCAAATTATGATGTCCATATTGAAATATAGAACTAGGGATTGTCACATCAATGTGTTAGCAAATAGCTAGAAGCCCACATGAGCCCATTGCTAAAGTTAGTTATTTTCTCTTGAAAAGTAAAGAGAAGCAAAACAATGCATTTTCATGGAAGCCTTTTGAGGATTCTTTACACGAGTGGAAGGGGAAGAATTCGCAATGACCATAGGACGACTCCTAGGCTTACTAGTATTTGACTGCTTTTCCCTCAACAACATCTTTTGTATTTTCCCCCCTCTTTTATAACTTTCACTTTGTTTATTTAGTAAATTCTCCAATCTCCATTAAAAGTTTAGGCTTTCATTGATCTATTTACTAACTGCCATAAAGAAATCCTAAAGGTGAAGGAAGCCTAATAAGCAAGTAGTTTCTTTCTATGTCCCCTAGTCTTGGTCTTGGTTTAAAGAGTGGTCACCATCTTTTAGGTTAACTTTGACCTATCTTATGTTGTGTTACGTAGTTATTAGATGTAGGAATGAACAAGATACCGGATAATCACCACCTCAAGGCACGGAACTACGCTATTTTATTAGTTTAATTTCGTCCCTTTAGGATCACCGAGTTGCACGAAATAACCAATGAGATACAATGGAGAGAACAATCCACCTTTGTGATCTTCAAAGTAAATCAACCAAAAACTTAAGTGTTTAGAGTTTATGAAGTACACTTGAGAATCAAAATGGCAATTCTCAAGCAAACAAGTTTGTAAAGAGAAAAGCAAATCAATAATTCTTGTCTTCTTTGTACGAGTATTGAGAATAATTGGTTAACCTGTTTAGGTTGCATAACACTATTATATACTGTATATAGAGAATAAAAGTGTGTCTAACTAATACAAACTAAGAGTCTAATTACAATCAAATACTCTAATACGCCCCCCTAATCCTTACGAGGTGTAATCACGGATAGGTTGGAGCGATGTTTACAAAACAATTTTGAGGAAAGACCATGTTTTTCTATGAAATAAAAAAAATATTTTATTTTCCAAATGGAGGAAAACATGATAGTATTCATCGTATATCAGGGTGTATCATGAGCATAGTACTCCTAAGACTATTTTTTTGCCCATTTCTCATTTGGAGGTCTCCAAATAAGCAAAAATTAGACTTCCAAAACGAGCAATGAGCAAAAAATTAATCTTAGGTGTACTGGGTATAGAATAAAAGTTGTGGGAAACATATTTGCTCCTTCTCCATTACTTTTACCCGAGTATATCATGAATGAATACGGCTAAGATTAGCTTTTTTTATATAAGCACCTTGGCAGTTAACCTAATCAAAATGAGTTTAAAAGCCCAAAACAAAATATAAGTTTTAGTACACCTTATATAACTAGAAAAGCTAAGGGAGTCACCCTTCACCCCAACCCTAATTATTCGAATCAACAGATTAATTCAAGACGTTTTCAACAAATGGAAGTAGAGAAAAGCAAGTGAATAAGTCGTTTTAGCAGTAAAGCAAGAATTGATGCAGGGAAATCATAACAGGCACAATGAGAGTGACGCACTATATGCCATATTTGAACCTTTTTGTGCTTCAGTCAACCCATGAGCCCACCACACCATGTTAACCAAGCCCAAAAAGGTTGGGAGTAGCATTAGTTGGAAGGCCCACCATCTTTTTTCTTCTCTAAAATATGGGCACATTAGTTGAAAGGTACAGCATATTCACAGCGGTCATATTATTTAACCCATTTTTTTCGACGGTGAGAACTTTTGTTTGGCAATCAAACTTTGACCGTCATAATAATTCAAGATTTTGCTGATGATTTGCACCAAATTGTTGAATTAATGTCAACACATGTTATCAAGTGTTAAACACATTCAAGACATAAAACCACATTAAATTAGTGCCCAAAAACTACGATAAAAGAGCTTAGGTAGAGCAATTTTTTTTCACACGTCTTGACTTCAACATATAATACAAGTATATATTTTTCCCACGTCTTAACCTAGCTAGATACATGTGTGTTACTTTTTCATACATCCAGATGTCTAGGTCGGGACGTGTAAAAAACACATATGCCTAGACCAATACGTGTTTTTCACACGTCTACACTTGGGTCAAGGCTTGTTTTTCATACCCCTCCTTCAACGGTTTTCTTTAAATATAAGATATCTTCCGTTACGACTTACGAATGAGGTGACATAATCCTTTCCTTCCCCTCCTCCCCGTCTTTTATATGGATGCAGGCTATGGTGATGGTTATTGGGGGCACCAATTGCTGTGGTGGAGGCTGTGGGAAACGAAGGTGGTACGGTGGTGGCTCTAGGTAATGGGGGGTGGGTGTGGTGGTTGTGTTTCAAGAGAGAAGAATTAAGAGAGTGTGAGTGAAGAGAGAATTAAGATGTTGGAAAAAGAGTAAAGTGTCGGAGAACATGTGGGGAATTTAAGGGAAAGTTGGACTGCGTGTGAATATTTTAGGATGACGACTAACTTTTTATTTTATTTTTTCTAATGGGTAAAAAAATAAAGAAACTTTTACTTTCAAAAAATATAGGACAAGTTACCCGTGTAAAAGTCAACTTTTCTTCTTGTAATGAACTAAACAACTTTTATACCTTCCTACGAAATAGTTCATCCGTGTCTTTTAAGTGCAACACTTTGACTATTAGTCATTAGAACTTGACCAACTCTTATAATCTACGCATAAGAGAAAAAATTTAATCATTTTAAATCTCGCTTGATTCGTCTTAATGCATACATTTATTTTATCTAATTGTCAGAATTTTATAAATACATAATTAAAGATAAATATAATATAAAATATATCTCGACAAATGTACTTCCCCCCTCCCATACGGCTATATTCAATCAAACGACGGAATACTAAATGCCATGGTTACTGTTTTACAAGATTCCTTCTAGCTACCGCCTAGGCGCCCGCCTTGTGAAAAGTTCCCATAATCAACTTATAAGGGATTCTTTCATGTCGGGGCACATTATTAATTTTGGGAAAAAGAAATTTGTAATGATGGTCCACTAAATAAGCATATTACTATAATACCTTCGTGCACAAATTAAATTAATAATCACCGCCAAATCATTGGAAGAAGAATATTAAGAAAATCTCAAAAGACGTTATGGGACATTTACCCAATTGACAACAACAAATATAGCTTTTTCAAATGTCTTCATTTCATTTTATCATTTTTCTCATACAATTCAAATGGTATAAAAATGGGCAAATTTGAGTAAAGCTTATGGATATCGTCTTTAGATCTCTAGGAGTGTATTGATTGGAGGGTGAAGCCACGTATATCATTAATTAAATTTAGATCATTAGATGTTAATGGTAATTCTTCCATAAAGTTAAGGGTGCTAGTCAAAGGTGAAGCTTGGAATCATTTTGTTAGTTGAGGTACTTAAATTCCAAAGTTTCAATATTATAATTGTCGGAATTTTTGCTTCTTCATCTATGTGAAATTCGAGTCTCATTCCTTGTCCCCCCTATGTTTAAGTTTTGATCTCTTTTAGACTTTAGTCATTCTTATTAAGAAGATCTATACGAGAGGAATTCCAATGAAACTTTTATGATATATATTCTCATTCCTTATGATATATGCTTCACGTGGTCGTTTAAATACGTTTGAACACGTGATGCGTATTATACCTTTTGTGCTATAGAAGGAAAGAATTGAAAGTTAGTGTTTTAATGTTTGTAGTTCAGTTTTCTGATATATGCACTCTCACAAGTAACAACATTTCTCGTATTATCTAATCAATAAGCTTTTTTGAAGAGGTACAAGAAGACAATTTAGCGACCCTTGTCTTATGGGTTTGGCCAAATCTATCTAAAATAAGAACAAATAAGAAAAGTATATGCTTGAGAGAAAGTGCACGTCTGTTGTTTGCTTAGCTTCACGATGGACATGGATGAGGTAGACAGAGTCACACTAATATGAGGTATTTGACATCATCGATACGTGGATGTATGTACTATGGGTACCGGGAAAAACCTCGAATTGTTGAGTCTATATATCCCTAACTAGTATTTCATGCCAAAATGTACATACAAATTTATTTAGTCTCACTTAATCGCAACATTATGAATATTTATGTGACATCAATTAACAAAATATATGAAATACAACAATTTTCTTTGAGAAAGTATTTTTACCATGGCCTCCCTTATATAGCATTATGATCTAATTTGTTTCTATGTATATTTATGAAAAAGGATAAATAAGAAGGGGGAAATTAAGTAAAAAATTGAGTAGTACTCCGTAACTTATGTTAAGCTGCATCCTCTTTCCACTAATTCTAGATCCTGCATGTTAGGAACTTAGATTAGAGGGTCCAATGCAAAGATATATTATTAAAGGAAGAAATGATAAAAATCAACCAAACATGCACACAATAAATCAGGGAAGGACTTTGTATTAATAAACTCCTAATTGATCATGAATCAGTAGACTTATCATACAAGCACACAAATACATAACTGATTCCTCCAAGACCCTATATATTATTCCCCCAACTGCAACTCTAAGATAGTCTTTAAATTTGATAGTATTACTACAGTTATGAAACTATTCTTAAAATTAGAATCATATAAAAAACTAAAGAAAGTATTTATCGTACACACGAGTGTACCATGAATATAATACACCCTTAATATATAATACTTTCTCCGTTTTTTTTAATCGCTACACTTCTCATTTCACGGACTCCTAGGCAAAACTTTGGTGAGTGAGTAAAAGTGTGTAAGAAAAAGTGGTAGGAGAGACATAGAGAGAAAAGTTACTAATAAGGGAAAAAAGGAGAAATATAACCATTAATTTTAAACTTAATAGAAAGAAAAGTGTAGTCATTAAAAAAACGGAGGAAGTATAAGTTTCAACAACTCATAATATCATTTTTCTAGGTTTTTTAGATATCACAGACTACTATAAAAATCTACTAATCCAAAATGCTAATGTCACGCCATTAATTTAGCTAGGAAGTCATGTCATGCTTACATCGACCAGATCTATATGGTCCACATTTCGGTCTAACGTACGAACTCTCGTTTCACCTATATTGTACCAACATTGTTTCTTATTTGATATATATATATATATATATATATATATATATATATATATATATATATATTTTGGTGTTTGCACCCGATTCACTTTTTGAACTACATCCGGATTGATACCAAGTTTGGGGTGGCTAGATTCCATTCTAGTAGGGTAGTTGATTATTTATTAATTAGATTCTTAATCTGTATTATTCAGAGACGGTTTTATTTCTCTCTATATATAAAAGTGTTAGGCAACCTAAACAGGTTAGCCAATTATTCTCAAAATTCGTACATGGTATCACGAGTCTAGGTTAAAATTTTCCACTCTTCCGCACACGTTTAACCTTACGTTATTTTTAAAGAAAATCCCTAACCCTAGTTTTTGGTTAGTGTTTTCCGGCATGTCTTCCGCCTCCCAACCGACGTCCGGCACCACCGCAGCAACCAGCAGCCTTCTCACGCCGGTCTTCAACCCGCGTCACTCAGCGGCTGCTGCCATGCTGCCATTTCTATGCCCGATGACAGTGGTTTAGGCGGGACCGCGACTCTTCTGTACAACGCCGCCACAACGGCAGCCGCACATCCCTTTGGTGGCGGTGTACATGGTGTGTCTGCCCCGCAGTGGCAGTTTGCGCCACCAAGCAATGGTTTTGCGCTCAGCCCCTCGCCCCTACGCACCCCCCTCAAGTTTTCCACCGGGGTTTGAGCCTAGTTCTAGAACGGGGGTGTTCGTCCATTGCCTACCTTCTCGACCTATAGCCCTCCTCCTCTCCCGTCCGCGTCATCTCTTGCAATTCAGGATATTAGTCGATTTGTGACCATCAAACTAGCATCACTCGAAGATTACCTTACGTGGAAAACTTAGGTGACATGTTTTCTTTTCACGCATCAATTACTTGGTATCGTTGAAGGTACCATTACGGTTCCTCCTCCTACTTATGTTGATAGTCTAGGTCAATTTTTGCTTAATCCACAATTTTATGAATATATGAGACTTAATCAAAAAATTAAGTTGTGGTTATATGCATCGATTTCCCGTGATGTTATGATGGATGTTCATGAACTACGTACCGCTGTTGAGATTTGGAATCGCTTGCAGTCACGTTTTTTGCATGCTAGTACGGCTAGGTCCATGGAATTGAAAGGTAGACTAAGTCATATCAAGAAATCTGATCAGCAATCTATGGAAGTGCTTTTACGTGAAATTAAGATTATTGTTGATTCCTTAGCTTCTATTCAGTGTCATGTCTCTCAGTATGATTTGGTTCAGTATACTTTGAATGCATTGGATCATGATCGTGACTATGATGCCCTTGTCACCACTTTGTTACAATTTCAAACGTCTTTGACGTTTGACGATCTTCGCCCTAAGTTACTTCAGCATGAGCGACGCATTAAGGCTATGCTTGCTTATGATGATACGCCTACTGCTCATCAAGCTTTAGTCGCTGTTCAGTCTGGTTCTTCAGGTTCTCACTCATCTACTTCGGGTGGTTCGAATTCTAAGGGTCAAGGGGGTGGTAAGAACAAGAATCGCAACAATCGTAACAAGGGTGGTCGTGGCAACAATGCAGGTCGCGACAATGGAGGACAGGGTGGTCGTGGCAATGCAGGCCGAAATAATGGTATGGGTAATTTTCATAATGTTTCATATGTTGATTGTTCTTGTGCAAACTATATTGCTAATGATTTGTCTTCATCAGGAAGTAATCCCTCTAATGGCAATTTAGCCACTACTCCTTCCTCCGATACTTGTGGTCTTTGTTGGTATCCAGGTCACCAAGCAGCTTTTTGTCCTCAGCTTTTCAATCACAACTTTGTGCCTTCTTCTCCTGATCCTAGCTGCATTGTCTGTTGGTGGTGAAACGAATGACTCTGTTTGGTATCCAGATTCTGGAGCCGCATTTCACATGACCTCACAGGATGGTAAGCTATCTAATACTCTTCCTTACACTGGTTCGAGTTCTATTGTTGTTGGTGTAATAGCCTGAATTTTAAGCAGGTTGGGTTTAAAGTAATTATATTAAGTTATTTAAATAGGATATTAGGGTTTTAATGTTTCAGGTGGAAGAGAGTTACTTGGAACTGTCAGTTATGATAAGTTTTCATCTGGTTTGACCCTTTAAGCAGATTAGACTACTCTCCAACATCATATGAGGACAAAAGTGGGTAAGATCTACCATTCTTATTAGTTAGGAAGGTTTTGAAACCAATAAATAGGTTAGAAGGTCCTTAAGAACCTTATTCATTAAGATTGTGAAAATCGTATAGAGATCGTTTTATCGGGTAGCAACGAACTTCCAGTTAAAGAGCCTTTCGGGGTTGAATCCGAGCTTACAATCTAACCAAACTTGATATATGACATGCTTGGGATGTCTTAAGGTTAGAATAGTCATTTGTTCCCAAGAATTACGTGGCTAAATAGGGTAAGTTCCTTAGTTAGTAAAACCTGGCTAGCTGAAGTTTCAGTTCAGACCTATCCTCAAAGAAAGCTGCTTAGCAGCTACTTGGGTGTCGATATCCCAAAACCCTTGGCATGCATGAAATCCAACACATCAAGCTAACTCCTCAAGCAAGAATCACCCAGAAAATCCATGAAACCGACCTTACCCAGAAGAGGTTTCCCTTTCCTAAGGGTACCGTCATTTACCTGCTATAAATAGCAGTTTTGGGTTTTCGGTTCTTTTCACCCAATTCTTCTTCAAAAACACCTACCTTTTCTTATATATATCTCTTCTAGACATCCATATTTATCTGTTCAAGCCTTTGTTCAAGCCTTAAAGCCTTGGAAAGGTATAGAAAACTCCATAGAAACATCAAACAGATGCTGTAAGTACAACTTTGCATCCTCTTGTGTTTAGCTTACCTATTCATGTTCTAAAGCTTGTTTAAACTAATCCTTAGCACCTTACTTACTCATGGGGAATCTCTAGAAAGGTTAAAATGGTGAGACATGTTTATTTCGGTACTAAGAGGCAATAGGAATCATATTAAGTTTGATTTTACCGAGGTATGAAACTAGTGAAGAGTAATCAATTGTTATTGATATCTATTGTTGTTTTTGTTATGGGGTGAATGTTTGGGACATTGATTATGGAGTTCAAGAGAGCTAACAGAACTATAGAGTTCTCGAAGTATGATATATCGATCTAAGAAAGGATTAAGCGGTTAAGGTAACTTTTATGTTCAGCAAAATCTATTTCATGCCCATGTGTTTTGTAATTCTATTTTGATGAAGTAGTTCGTACTATGGCCATAGATATGAATGTGTTGTTGTGATTAAAACTATGTTTTGGTTGATTATCAATAGTATTTGTTTTGGCTGGCTAGTTTATGAACTGAAATGAAAAGTGGGCAAGGTATAGGTAGAGGAGCTAAACAATAAATCAAAAATGAAGTGAAGTGGTCGTATCGAGTCCAAAGCCTATAATTGCCAGCGATTTGTGTAAGGGGATTGAGCTATGCCAGCCATATATTATTAAATAAAGATTATTGTTTGCCAAGATTGATTTCCAAGTAATAAAACAATTTGAAATGAAAATGTTTTAAACGGGCTGAAGTAAGAGTTACGAGTTTTCCACTCATTTTGGATGTTTTCCTTGTTTTCTATTTCTTCTCTTATTTTCAGGTATATTATGGAAATCTCGGAATGGGTTTGGAGATATCGGGATGTTGAAAACTTCCATTTACAGAGTTGTAGAATAAATTTCAAGTTTTAGTTTGGGGCTTAAGCTAAGATAGTTTGTATCAGATATCATTGATTTATTGTATTGTTCTGGGAACTTGAGTTAAAGACATCGTGTAATTTGAGATTCGGAATAAAGGATATTGTTTTGTGGGCCCATAACCCACAGGTCCAGGATCGTGTATTTAAGGTTGTTTTCGCTGCATATTTCATCTAAACTATTACTTATTATTATGGATTCCATGTTCATTGAAGTATGAGATTGCTAAGGGTGTTAAGCTAGCAGCTCGGGAGGCCGGGCTGTTACAGTTGGTCATGACACACGTCTTCCTATTAATAAACTTGGAAATTTAACTCTATCTTCCCCTAGTCGCCCCCTTCGCCTCACGAAGGTGTGTCATGTCCCCCATTTGAAACATAATTTGATGTCTGTTCAAAAGTTATGTCAGGATAATTCTTGTATAGTTTATTTTGACGAGTCTTATGTTTGTGTTAAGGACAAGTGATATCACGTATTTATATAGAGTTTTCTCCCTTATTTACAAGCTAATTTGTGCGTCATTGGAGCTCTTCGGAGCTATTTTATGCTAACTATCGTATATTGTTGTGGTTTTGTGTTTTAGTGTTGAATTTCAGATTTTAGGGAGTTTTCTTCTTATTTTCGAGCTATTTGGAAGCAACCACGGCTTTACGAGATGTTACGAGGCACATAGGATGGCTCATGAGCTTTAGGGTTAGTTTAGAGGTCCCAAAACCTCTAAACGTGAAGAATTGAGAGCCAAAGATTAAAAAAGAGTTTTTCGTACTCTGATCGGGCAAAAATGGCCCGATCGGGCGAATTTATTATGATCGGGTACAAAAGTTGTGGACTCGATAGGGCGAGCCTTTCCCGATCTGATCGGGCGAGAAAACATGTGCCCAGACCCGATCGGGCAACCCCTGCCCGACCCGATCGGGTGGATGTCATGAAGTTGTTTTGTGTAGCTGCTGCTTATGCGTGATACAAGGAGAGGCGAATTTGGGCTTAGGTGTCCCAGACCCGATCGGGCCACATCAACCCACCCGATCGGGTGGAAGCCCAGCTTCCTTTCTTGTTTCTACTGTTGCACGCGTGAATTGTTGGGCCCAAGATATTGCTGCTGGTGTTTAACAAGGAAACAATGAGACAAAGCAGGCCCAGACCTGCTTTATGTAGGCGCTACAAGACAAAGCTGGCCCATTGATTTGGTCTCCTCTGCTGCTGGGCGTTACTGTGCACCCGATTACCAACCCGATCGGGTGAGTGATCGGGTGGGCCCATTTTCCTCTGTGCTGCTGTGGGTGAGATTTAAGGAGGAGTTTTGATTTTTTTTACTATGGACCCGATCGGGTGGCCCTTTGCCCGATCAGGTCCCATGCACGACGACGCAGATTTTCTAATTTTAATCCCGTTTTAATTAGGCTTTTGGGGGTATTATAAATACTTTTTCATCATTATTTTAGAGACATCTTTTTTACATCTTACTCTAGTTTTATTTCTCATAGTTCTTAGCTTAGTTAGTTTAAACACTTTAGAGTAGATTAAAGGTGATTGAACCTATTCGATTTCAATAAAAGTTTCTGCTTTCTGTCAATTGGTATTCTTCTCTACCCTAATCTCTTTTATTTATTCTTAATTGCTTAGCTTAAGTATTTATTAATTCATGATGCAATTATTAGGGTTTCCAAATAGTTTTGTTGTTGTTATTTTGATTATGAGTGAGTAGTTCTCTTTCTAGGGTGTTAGATAGGGAAGCCATGTTTATACCATGATTGTTATTTAGATTTCTATCAATTTCTAGGGCTTGATTAGGGTGATTGTCATGTGGTTTGTTCTTAATTAGTGATTAATGTTAGTTGCGCAATTTCATTGATTGCTTGTGGTTAATAGTTGTTTGCACAGATCCGTCTTACGACTACAGGCCTAGGACACATCAGTAGTTCTAATTACGTTAGTGAACATGCGGCGTATGTTGAACTATGAGCGTTGAGTCTTAACCATAGCTCAACACATGCTCTAATCCCTCGACTTTTGACTTAGGTTTTGATAGTAGTTGACCTTGTTTGATTGGTATAAGCATGGTGGACCGACCTAATACCCTAGGTTTTTAGTCCAGAGTTAAATCCTCGGTTTAATTCGTCCTCCTTAGCTTAATTATTAGTTCAGTTAATTCTTCCCTGATTTCATCTGAAGTAGCTGATTGATTGAATATTAATTTAGAAACTCTGTCTCCCTGTGGATTCGACCCTGCTTCCATTGACTACCATAGTTAGAGGACTGTAGGTTTATCTTTGATTAGGTGATACGACTAAATCCTATCAACAAGACCACGGGGGCAGTTCTGTTGCGGGGAATCAGTAGGAATGGTGTCTATCCTCTTCAGCCTCACATTCTTGAGTCAGAGTCGTCTTCCCAAGTTTGTTCAGAGTCTTCCCGAGTCTGCTCAGAGTCGTCTGTCCCTGCTCTCATTGCAACTAAGAAGTCTGGAGATGTTTGGCATTGTCGTCTTGGTCATACCTCTGCTAGAATTTTAGGAAATTTACGTTCAAACAATTTAATTTCATGTAATTCGAAGTTTCATGACGATTTTGTTCATTGCAAAGTAGGAAAGATACATCGTTTGCCCTTTGAATCTGTGACTCATCGTGCCCCCTATCCCTTATATTTGATACATAGTGACCTTTGGCAATCGCCTGTTAAATCGAATCAATATTTTCAGTATTATGTGGTTTTGTTGATGATTTTTCGAATTTTTCTTGGCTTTATCCACTTAAACTGAAATTTGATGTTTATTTGACTTTCTTAGAATTTTAAAACCTTGTTAAGAATTTGTTTAATTCAAAAATTAAGTTTTTCCAAATAAGTGATGGTGGACGTGAGTTTGATAACACGCCTTTACTACAACACTTCTGTGACTCGGGAATTTATTTTCGAAAATCTTGTGCTAGAACTCAAGCACATAATGGTGTTGCGGAAAAGGAAACATCGCCCCATTATCGAGATGGCACGCACTATGCTTATTCAATCTGAGTTGCCAACTCGATATTGGGTCGATGCATGTTATACGACTGTTTATACGATTAATTGTATTTCAAGTTCGGCATTGCAGGGTTCTTCCCCCTTTTTGCCAAACTTTTTCGTCGTCCTCCGTCCTATGAGTTTTGAAGTTTTTTGGTTGTGCCTGTTTTCCTCTGTTTTTAGATCCTAAAATCCATAAATTACAGGCCAAGTCGATTCAATATGTTTTCATTGGCTATGCGTCAAATTATAAGGGTTATCATTGTCCTTATCCTCTTTCTGGCAAAGTTGATATGAGTCGTCATGTGTTGTTTCTTGAACGTAAATTTCTGTATCGTTCCCTTGTGTCTAGCAGGTTGGTTGATCCTTCGTTCAACCATTCTCTTCATCCCTTAGAGTTGCTTCCAAGTTTTAATCCTCTAGCGAGTCGAACAAATTTACGGATGTGTCTAGTGGTCCGTCCCCATGGTCGTGTCTATTGTGTCTCCTAATCTGTCCACAACTCTCTTGAGTATGCATTTGCCACATTCGTTGACCCCCAATGCCTCGCCCACTACATCATCCCCTGCGTCTTGTGATGAGACTGCTCACCCGCAGCCAATCCTTCACCCAGCCATCCTGAATCTGCCAGCCTGAGGCTTATGGCCTCGCCCATGCGTGATGAGTATATGGCATTAATAAAGAACGATACATGGGAACTTGTGCCTCGCAACAACAATCGAAACGCTCTTGGTTGTAAGTCGGTGTATAAGATTAAATATAATTCGACGGTACTGTGGAGCGGTTTAAGGCCAGACTTGTTGTATTTGGTAATCATCAGCATATAGTAGGGGTGTTCACAAATGTCCGATTGATCCGATCGGCGATCCGGTCGATCCGATCCGAAATATAGTGTTTCGGATAATTCGGATCACTCTTTTGGCTTTTTTTGATATCCGAAAAATGTTTAAAAAATCGGATATTTTTTGGATAATTATCCGACCCGATCCGAAATATCCGTAAAATTTTCCATTAAATAAATTTGATTTTAAACTTTTTCCCCCATAAAAATCGGATCAGATAATCCGGGTATCCGAAAAAATGGGTATCCGAAATTTCGGAGCGGATTGGATCGGATAATCCGAAATGAACACCCCTAGCAGATAGATATTGACTACTTTGAAACCTATTGTCCTGTTATTAAGCCTACTACTGTTCGCTTAGTTCTAACCATTGCTGCTACTTTTAAATGGCCTATTCGTCAACTCGATGTTAAAAATACTTTCCTTCATGGTTTCCCCAATGAGGAAGTCTATATGCGTCAGCCTTCTGGTTTTGAACATCCTTCTAAACCTCATCATGTTTGTCGGTTGCGAAAATCCATTTATGGTTTGAAACAAGCTCCTCGAGCTTGGTTCTCTCGTTTCAGCAACTTTCTACTCTCTATTGGTTTCAAGTGCAGCAGTTGTGACACCTCCATGTTCACTCTCAAAAATAGTGATATTATCATTCTCTTGCTATATGTTGATGATATTGTTCTTACAGGTAGTAGTTCCTCTTTGCTTCAGAAATTTATCAGTGTTCTCTCTGCTCAGTTTGCTATGAAGGACTTAGATGATTTGCATTATTTCTTAGGTATTCAGGTTTTATGTACTCCTTAGGGTTTGATGTTGTCTCAAAACAAATATGTAGTTGATCTTCTTCACAAATTTCATCTTCATACAGTCAAACCCGTACGTACTCCTGTTGTCTCTCGAGTCACTCTCTCTCTCAGATGGTGAACTTCTTGCTGATCCCACAGTTTATCGTAGTATGGTTGGTACATTACAATATTTGACTATGATTTGTCCTGATATTGCCTATGCCATTAATTCGGTTTCTCAATTTATGCATGCGCCTCATACTATTCACCTTCATGCTGTGAAAAGAATTTTTAGGTGTCTGCAGGGAACTTCTGATTATGGGTTGTTTCTTCACAGTACTGGCTCCCCTACTGTGATTGTTGCGTACTCTGATGCTGATTGGGCCGGGTGTCCTGACACTCGGCGTTCTACTACTGGTTATGCTGTCTTCCTAGGGAAGAATTTGATCTCCTAGCGCTCCAAGAAGCAACCTACTATTTCTAAGTCTTCCACTGAAGCTGAGTATCGTGCTGTTGCCTACACTGCGGCCGAAACAATTTGGATTCGTCAATTGTAGGCTGATTTAGGGTATTTTCATCACCGGCCTACCATTCTCTATTGTGACAATGTTTCTGTTATGTATCTTACTGCCAATCCTGTTCATCATGATCGTAGTAAGCACATTGATGTTGATTATCATTTTGTTCGTGAGATGGTTACTAAAGGTGGAGTTCAGGTCAAGCACGTTCCGACACAGTAACAGGTTGCTGATATATATTTTTACTAAGGGTGTTTCCTCTGAGTTGTTTTGTAAACATCGCTCCAATCTCTCCATGATTCCTCCCTGTAAAGATTGAGGGGGTGTATTAGGGTAGTTGATTATTTATTAATTAGACTCTTAGTCTGTATTATTCAGAGACAGTTTTATTCCTCTCTATATATAAAGTGCTAGGCAACCTAAACAGGTTAGCCAATTATTCTCAATATTCGTACACATTCCTTTCCCAAAGGTGTTGCGGGGATTCGAACACGAGTCCGTCCTACCAAATCCAGTCCCCATCACCACTGGACCAACACTTACTTGGTATTTGATCTATAGATATGCTACTACATTAGGGTTTATTCTCAACACTTAAGTCATTTTACAAGAGTTGATACATTGCAGTCTATACGAATCAAGCTTAGTTTTTGTATTAAGAAGGCCAAGTCCATATAAGATTTCATCATTAAGTGATAAAGTCGTGTCTCCATATGTTAAGAATTGGAGAGTGTTTAGGAGTAAACGACTTGTTATTAATGATTAGGGTAAAACTCTATATATAGTACAAGGACTTGGAAAACCATCTACCCCTAAAATATTACACAATATACTTTCCTAACAACATAAGACAATTTATTATTTCAAAACTCTATCTTGATATACTTTCTCATCTATGTCTTTATCTCTAATACTCCCCCTCAATCGTAGGATAGTAACACGAACGCTAAGATTGAAAGAAAAATGGAAAAAAAAACAATAACGACTAGAACAATACGACGTAAATCAATTAACATCAACAATAACCACCCTTTAGGATGAGGGACAAACAATAAACACTATTTTTGGATTAGGGACAACCAAAAAATACCCTTTTTGTATTATGGACAACCAATCAACTTTGAAGGACCAATTCCACTTAGGTCATCCAAGATGCACAACTGCATCAACACGATGTTCAATAGCACCAACACTTATCTTGGATGGGCCGCCATAAACCATCACAATAATGATACATAACCGCACCAACCCAACTAGGGATCCAACTAGGATTTTGTAGAAACAATGCACTAACGGCAACAAGCGAACACGTCAAATTTTCACTCACCAACAACAGCAATTAGACGAAGAAAATAAATAAAGTAAAAGACAACAACTACACAGCAAACCACCATTTATTAACCAAGCCAGTATTAGTAAGAACACCAAACACATCAATATAATATAAAGAATTGGCTCAATAACCCATGGAGCAGTAGAACTTAATCAACAAACGCTATCTAAATAACCATATTTTTAGACTTGGTAAATTTGGCAGGTGGGTTCTTTATTAACGCCCACCGACCATGAAAATTTTTATGCGGAAGCGTAGGATCAATCCAATAATTTGGATGGCTCCAGTACCATGTTAAGAATTTTAGGAGTAAACAACTTGTTATTAATTATTAGGGTAAAACACTATATATAGTTCAAGGACTTGGAAAATCATCTAACCCTGGAATATTAAACAATATACTTTCCTAATAATATAAGATAATCTATATATATATTAAAACGTGTAAGCAAGGGATGCAGTTTCCCACGTGTCACTCTATGTCAGCGTCACCATTGTAAGTGATAATTTGCAATACACATCATGCAAGTAATGGGTTTTGAATACACGACCTATTTGTTGTAATGTCATAGGCTCTACCACCAAGCTACATCCCTTTTTGTTGTTATCTTGTAATTAAGAATTTCTTTTACCTTGATTCAACTTTGGGAAAAGTAAAGACCTCATTCATTACAATATTTCATGTTCCTTTTAATTTGTTTATTTGATTCTTAAATTATACCATCAAAATTTTAATATTTAAATTTCTTTTTGAGGAATATTATTCTCACTCAATTAAATAAAAAACCCCGGACATCGTCGGGGGCCATACACTAGTTTATTATTCTAAAACTCTATCTTGATATATTTTTCTATTTCTATCTTTATCTTTAACACCATAAAACATCACATGTAAGTGTTTTACATTGATAAAGTAAGAGACATGCGTTTACTTTATAAGGTTATGAAACTATTCTCCTTGTAGATGATTTTAAAACGAAACCTCCTTCAATCTTGTAAAATAAACAATTTATCTTTCTGATGAGTTGATGCAAACCAATATAAAAAACAAGTAATAGCTAATGCTTTTGCATTCTAATTTTTAATAAGTGTCCAAAACGATTAGAGAGACCATAACCTCTGCTCTCGATTTCGCGACTAAACTATTATGAACTGAATTGAATCAAGTGATCATAATATGATTAGAAATGGGAAAGGAAAATACCTATATAACAAAGCCAAATTGGGATGCTAATTTGGGAGAGGTAGCTAAGTGAAGAAGATTCGGTCTTCAAACTGTTGATTCTTTTTTCACCAAAAAATACTTCGTTTTTGCTTTTGGGCTCTTTTATTAGATGCTTATGTGCTATTCCTTTTGCGTCACTCTGACATCTGTGCTACTGCTGTAGATATCTAGTCTACAATATTAGAGCATAAATATGCTCTCTAATAATAGTATTGAGGCATAAGCTAGGGCTTTGATCCTTACGCGGAGAAATGTTGATAACTTTATATAAAGACGATGGTCAACAAGATCCTTTTATTTTCAATACAAGATGCAAAGTTACAATTTTTTTTTGACAACGAGTAAGCTTGATCATGGTTATGGCTTATGACCTGTATTTTTATGCTTTTGGACGTTCCATTTTGTAATTTAAAGTATCCCTTTTGAGTTTTGACATGCTAGATAGGATGTACTAGAGAGAATATATACTATTGCAATATCTAATTAAGGCAAAAAGGTTTTCTAGTGTTGCTTTAATTAATTAAGTTATAGTTTTATCAACAAGTATCATTTAAAAAGGTCTAACCTATAAGACATGCACTATTAGTCCAATGACCTAAGTATACTCCCACTCCAATTAGCCCAATGACTCAAATCTATACTCATAATCCATTTAACCACAATCATGATTAGACTTAATTGATTGTTGACTGACATTGGCTGGCGTTGATCAATATTGATCGACATTGACCAACGTTGATCAACCTTGACCAAAGTTGACAGGTTCAACACATAAAACCACAAGTTTGGCATCGAAACCACTAGTTCACCATATTACCAATTCATCAACTTATAGCTTTAAGTTAAAATTCCCAATTATATAGTTGAAACACCAAGCTATATGGCTAAGACTCCATGTTACTTAAAACACAAATCTCTTCTTTAAACACGTTTTATATTAGACGGTCTCAAAGACGCCTTTGTGTTGTTTTATTTTCTTCCGCTAATATAGAAAGTCACATAAGATAATTCCAAAATATTGTTAATAGTCCCACTAGAAAAGTAGGACCTTTATAAGGGATTCATAAATTTAAAGGTATATCTTCTTAGAGTAGATGTAGAAAATTTTAAAACATACAATACTTGTGAAGGAATTAGATTATCTATGAAATACTTAAAATAATGTAAGCATGTTATGATATATACTATATATCATCAGTTTCAAGTGTTAAGGAAAATATAGATATATTGTTGAAAAGTATTGGTGGGAGCAAGAAAACAAGACAAATGCCATGGGAAGTCCTAAAAGTATGGAGGGGAAAAAATTAATGTGTCATGAACCACTTACTTGTTGTGCAAATTGCGACAAATGCAAACTTTTGTCGTGGAGTGTGGAGAATCAAATAGTATAAGTTGTCGGCGAAGTAGAAAGTTGAACCAAGAACACCATATGAATGAGAAAGCAATGAGCTCTCAAACTATATTACAAGTGTAGAACAAGGTAGCTTGCCAAACACATCGAATACAAGTTTGGCACTAAACATACAAGTTATGTAGGTGTAAAGTGTTGGATTTATGGGTTAAAATTAAGTTTGGGATAGTTGTTTCAAATTCGGTTAAATATGGAGATCTACTGTAGTATTCATTTTTAGTGGAAGTCCTACATCAATGGAAAACATGACTAGTTTGTCTTTTTTAATATATGGGATTTCTTCTTTATGGCTTGTACAAGTTATGCAGAGAGAAAATGACCTTCTCTCGCGCGAGTCGCCCCCTAGACGATACTGTAGATGAGCGTGAGATGTTATTAAGCCTTTTGGTACCCACTTGGTTTAATATTGTCTGAAAAGAGTTGTTGGCCTTATTCGTCAGTTACGATTTCTTAATTGTATTTTTTTAGCCGTTATTGTGATTATGTCATTATGCTCAGCCTTTCATTTTCCTCTTTTGCTCCTATAAAATCTCTAGCCATCTACTGTTTCAAACACACACAAATATTTTCCTCTATTTTTACTCTCTGTTTCCGTTCTTGAATATTTCATTCACCGAGTTCAGTTCTCCCTCCATTTAGGAGTGCGCCGGTTCATGGAGGAGATGTTAACTCTCAAGTCGTCTTCTATTCAATCGCACCTGTTGTGCAGGTCTATTGACTTAGGATAGTGATAATATCACACCGTCTCAATTTGTGGTGCAAATTTGCTCTGATTTTGCTGCTAGTTCCAACATAAAGTAGAGTGGAGTCGAGAGCTCTCCATATCTATTATCTCTATTATACTTTTTCTGTTTCTTTTTGAGTGACATAGTTTGACTTTTACGCTTGCCATGCACAACTTCAATTGTTTATGTCTTGAATTATCGACAAATAAAAAAATTTCTTTCTTTAATCAAAATGTACAATGAGAGGATTCTAACAAGACACTATTTTGTCTTAAATATAATTCACAAAAGATAGTCATAGTAGAGTTTGTGAATAGTGTCAAAGTCAAACTGTGTTACTTACAAGAAACTGAGGAAGTACAAGTGAAGTAGGGTGTACACAAAAAAGTAAAATTTGAAAAAAAGAGAATATCCAACCGTTTTGCTAATCATAGATAATCAATCACTTGATTAATAAAGTTTTATTTAAACTGTTTCGCACTCAACGCATGCACATGAGACTAATCTATTATAAAAAGGAAGAGGGGCGACCGGACGCCAAAAAAGAAAAAGAAAAAAGCAAAAAAAATCCTAATTGTTTTAATAATTTGACAATTAACCGTTTCACAAATTAAATTTTTAATCGCTTTCACAGGTATCGTGTACATTTATCGCTGGTTAATGAGTATTGGAAGAGTCCACCCATTTACAGTTGCATGTGAGTATGGTCACTAAAGTGTTTCCTCTGATCTTCTATTGAGTCTTATTAGAAGAAAAACGTATACAAAAGATACGCTTCTCCCATTTCATATTAATTGCAAAATTAGAAACTGTTACACTACTCATGCAACCTCATTTGACTTCTTTTTTTATAATTTATACATATCGAAAAATAGTTATATGAAATTTTGTTAGATTCATCTCGATATATATTTAATCAATATCCTTTTTATAAATTTTTCTTAAACACAATTAAAAATATAAACATTTAAAGTTATGTATCGAAGCTTAAAAATTCTACAGAAAATATATTCTATGCTTTAGAATCTCACAACTTTTGAAGCAAACTAATTTAGAGTATCACATGCTCTAACACTGTTAAGTAAAATAAAACCTCAAGAGTGACGACTTAAGAATAAGACAAGACGCAAGTTAACACTTCGCGATTAGCATACAAAGGAAAAATTTACCTAAAACATAATGGAACATTTTGTTCATTTGTAATTGAACTTCCTAACGTCCATGATTACTCTCTCTAGTACCTATATATCACAATTGTATCCAACTAGTAGCTCGTTAATGTGTCTTAGAGGCAAAATTATGTTTGATATATATAATTGGTATTTGTAGTGTGACTGTAATTTATTAACGGTGCGTAATTGATCAACCACGATTACTTTCCCTTATGTCACTTTAAAGCTAAGGAGTACTTTGTATGTGCTAATCTACTTTTTTTTCTTCATTCTGTGTTACTCTTTATACTTCTATTATTGTATAATCGTCACATGTATGAGGTGTGTTAAAGGAGTTTAAAATTTTAATTAGTGAAATGATTAAATTATCGAAGTAGTAAAGTAGTTAGGATTTTTTTTATTTTGATGTCCAACGCCTCTTATGATAGAGATTATATGCTATATTTGTAACATCCCGTCTTTTACCAACTAAGCTTTAACTTAAATAAATGTAACAACGATCAAATCAGTGGTAGCGGAAATACCACCGAGACGAGAATGTCACTCTATGGGGGTAAAATTAAAACTAAAATAAACAACGAGTCCCATAATAGTAATCGAAACTCCAAATCATATATATATAAAGAGGAAGAGGTCCCATACCCTCATCTCTAACTAAACAAGCCAAATCCATAACCATAACTATCCATAATCTCGAAACTTAACCAAAATCCAAAAGATCAACTCTAAAACTAACATTCAAACTAACAAAGGTAAACTACTTGAGACCAACTACAAAACTAGTCCTAATCTCAGACTCATAATGCTCGTCCACTATGACTAGCACAACCTTCTTGCTTACACGGGTAAACGCACAACCCCGATCCATATAGTAACAACTCTAAACAGCATCGTCATCTGCAATATATATTAACAAAAATTCCACAATCAGTGGGGAGTAACTAGCAGTTCTCCCAGCCAATTTAGGAAATAAATAGTAAACTTAAATGAAGTTAGAACAAACGTCAAAGACAAGACAACACAAATAGCAATAAAAGAAGGCAAAGTACACATTGCAACAAACGTCAAACTTTAACATAAAGTACTAAGAAGGATGCTTTAGATGTTTAAAATAAACAATTTCGAAATATCAACATCAAAGGGATCACAGAAACACCAACAATTTGAAAATAAACAATTTAACATAGAGAGAGCGAACGCTAGTGACCCGCAGCCCACCTCCTCAAGAAATGTCAGGTCGCAACCTCCAGAACGGCCTATGGGTTACGTTCCCTACCGTCTGTGTCTAAGAATGGCCAAACTCCCGATGCGGGACAATACACGCAGTATCTCCCGACCTCTCGGACGACAACAAGTCCTACGTATCTCCAATGCAGGGTAACACCCAACCTGATGTCCCCTGACCCCTCGGAGTGCATGTTCGTTACCTTCGGGACACCGTC
The DNA here is from genome assembly GCA_947645195.1 of Patellifolia procumbens. Taxonomy (NCBI): domain Eukaryota; kingdom Viridiplantae; phylum Streptophyta; class Magnoliopsida; order Caryophyllales; family Amaranthaceae; genus Patellifolia; species Patellifolia procumbens. Next base: position 368,304 of record CANSGD010001000.1, on the reverse strand, counting down.
CCTTAGGCTACTCAACTCAATTAAAAACCAAACTTCAAATTCAAAGACAAAATAAAATACTTCAAATCATCAAATTCATCAAATTCGTCAAATTCGTCAAATTCATCAAATTCATCAAATCATCAAATTCGTCAAAACGATTAGATCCATCAAAGTCATTAAAATCATCAAAGTTATCAAAAATCATTAAAACCGTCCAAAATCATTTAAATTATTAAAATCATCACATCCTCAAAATCATCGAAGTTCACAAATCCCAAATTGATACGGTAAACTAATCAAAGTATACTACAAATACAACAAAAGGCATACAAAACATCAAAACGTTATCTGAGTTTGGGTACGAAGTAAATTATGATCAAACCACAATACTCTCCGTACATAACTCTTGGCGAAGTGATGCTAAGGGCAGTGTTATTCTCCCCCAAACATTACGACGTCGACAACTCAAACATGGCATAAGAATTAATAAATGGTATCAAGTACTAAAATTATACTTTCAAACATGCTTTAGGATACTCCACAATACTACGAAAGTCATTTACGAAACACGGAATCATGTTGTAAGCTAACTATGCACAGAATGCGCCCAATAACAACTTTAAACAGACCTAACACTCAGCACAGATAATATTTTTAGAAAATTCCAATGGGATATTAAAATTTAGCTCGTTAGCTTTCCAACGACTGGTCACAAGCTCAATTCCGATAACAAACGAGTGAGATATGACCATTTGAAAACAGGCTGGCCAATCTGTTCGCGGACAGCGAACTGGGTCACGGGCCGCGACCACACAGCTTCGCGGGTTTGTTTGACAAAACCTCAAGGCATTGAACATCATACAAAATCATCACAAGTCAAAACCAACCAATCACCATACAAAACGAATTGCTTAGCATCAAAAATCATAAGTTTCTCAAAGTCTCAAATCATTCACATAAATCAAAATTTGAAGTTTCCATTTATTTACAATCAAGTCATTTCAACAACACAATAACAACGGCAGAATAAGGGAACATTAAATTTATGAATTCAAGTAAAAACTTAGCCTAACATGATTTTAACAAGAGTAGTACAAATACAATCTTCTAAGTTCATCCTAACATGATACTAAATTCTCTAACGATAATTCTAACAACCTAAGGTTACTTCTCATTTCCTAACGTGATAGAAAAACGCTAGTTACCTCGATCTTCGAGAGGAGTGCCGCAAAACATAATATAATAGCCTAGAAAACGTGCGGATCATCAAAACCTTCTTCTTCCTTGAAGACTTCTCCTCCATTGAACAAAGTATTCCCCTTTTAAACGATTTTAGGGTCCTCTAAAACAGTCAGTGATGTTATGACCACGATTTCCGTGATATAAAGATCGGATTAAAAATTCCTCCGGTAAAAGTGAAGTTATAGATGTTAATAACATGCTGTCCAAATTTGAAGACGATCCAATGGTTATATATCCGGCGATGTTCATTTTTGTGAGGGTGTGCAAGGGAAAAACGGGGAGACTTTCTCTCTTTCTTTTCCTTGGTGAATGGCGTGTGAATGGGATGGGGAGGGGGTTGATTTTCTAAGTTTTAAACTCAGCATAAGGGGAAGTAATAAGGGTGATTAAAGGTGGATTTAAATTGGCACATAATGGCCATGATGATGGTGGTTTATGAGGGTGAATAAAGGGGTATGACTTTTGATTATCAAAAACGTTTCAAAGGAATACAAGTTGGCCAAGACTTTACATTATCCCCCTAATGCCCATAATGTTCGGACCCCCATGTGTTAAGCATGGTGTATGCGCAACTTGCTAGTACGTAATACAATCAAAGAATTGTAAACGCTCATAAATGAAACATATGGTAATATTTTTATAATTAAAAATTATGAATAATAACGTAATAGAAATATGCACTTACTAATCATACACATTTTATATACTATACTCATACAAGAGTCACATTGTTCATTTAAACAATACCGACACAAGTACAACAACCAAAATAAATAAACGAGTAAATATATTATTCACGATTTGAAATATATATATAGATATATATATATATATACGTATATAATGAAATGTAAAAGACATTATAAGTTTAAAAATATAAGAGTAGATAAAATTATCGTCGAACATATATAATTAACGCTTGAAAATTAAATCACACAACACTAAAATTTATAGTATAAATAACTAACTATATTACAAAATTAATACGCACGGCATATTATCTACCGAAATGTTTTCCGGCTTCCAATATGACCATATTATAGAATATACTTTTTTATATAAAAAAAAATTATATTTAGAGTTTTAAATAACAATGTAAACCATATAAATTAACGTGCGAAATTTCTAGTGAAATTACGGGGTGTTACAATATTTTTTAAAGGAAAAATTGTGAATATAACCACTTGCATGATACACCTATTTCAAAATAATCATCCCATTTTTATATGTGGTTAAATAACCACCTCTCATTTCCTTAAGTGTAAGACCCAAATTATTACTAAATTACTTTAACTCTCTCTAACTTATCACTAATTACCTTACTAATTGATAGTTTGACCGGTCAAATCATGATTAACATTTTAAAATACTTTTTTTTTCAATTTTTTAAAACTATATATTTTTGATATATGACATGGTAATGAACACAAATTTCGAGATAATATTTAATCGTGTTTTTAATACTAAAGACAACGTTATTTCGAAAAAGGGCGCCGCCCTACGCTCTTTATGGGCAAGAATTTCGAGAATTCCTACGAAACAAGTACATACACAAATCGGGTTTTTGGGCATGTACGTCTCGAAGTCCTTTTTCGAAAAAACGTTGTGTTCCGTCCGAAAAAGTTGTCTCAAAATATGTGCCCAAAAGCTATCTTGTAGGCACTCGTTTCGTAGGAATTTTCGAAATTCGTGCCTGTAAAGGGCATATGGTGGTGTCCCTTTTTTGAAAAATGTGGTCTTCCGTCCGAAAAAACAGTCGCGAAGTACGTGCCCGAAAACCCGGATTGTAGGCACTCGTTTCGTAGGGATTCTCGAACTCCGTGCCCGTAAAGGGCGTACGACGGTGTCCTTTTTTGAAATAACATTGTCTTTAGTATTAAAAACACGATTAAATGTTATATCGAAATTTGTGTTCATTACCATGTCATATATCAAAGATATATAGTTTTAGAAAATTGTAAAATTGAACGTAAAAAAAAATTAAAATGTTATAATTATGATTTGACCGGTTAAACTATAAATTAGCAAGGTGATCAGTGATAATTTGGATTGAGTTAGTGTAATTTAGTAAGAATTTATATCTTACACTTAACGGCGTAATTTCGTTAAAAGGCGGGTATTTGAAAAAGCTAAGGAAAGGAGAGGTGGTTATTTAAACACTAATGAATGTGGGGTGGTTATTTTGAAATAGGTGTATCATGGAGGTGGTTATTCACAATTTTTCCCTTTTTTTCTATGTTTCTACTTTTCAAGTAAGACTAGTTTGTGGCCCCGGCGATGCCTCATATCCATTTTTTATATTAATTGAGTTAAAATAATATCTTCATTGATGATAATTTTTTATTTTTAAAAATAAAAATTTAAGGGCATAATTTTATAACAAATTAACCAATTTAAAAGGATCATGAAAGATTGTAATGAAAGAAATCTCTTTACTTTTTCCCAAAGTTAGATTAAGGTAAAAGGAAATAAAGACTAAAAGAAAATGAAATAATTCATCTCATCTATATTATGTATATGGTTTAATTCTCATCTATAGTATACTTCATTGTAGTTCAATTCTTAATTGTCATTTATATCCCATGATAATATTTTTATTGTGATAAGAAAAAGCATTAAGAGTGTGGTAGAGTAGTGATTAAAACTCTTTATTTCACGTGTCAAGGTCATGGGTTCGAAACTCCATATTGATGACATTTATAATTTTTTCTTTCTTGGTTGTCATTTAAACCCCATAAATATTTTTATTTGTGATAAGAGAGCATTAAGAGTGTGGTAGTGCAATGGTTAAAACTCTTTGTTTCATATGCGGAGGTCATGAGTTCGAAACTCCATATGAACAACATTTATAATTTATTTTTTCTTTCTTGATCGTCACTTAAACCCATTATAATATTCTTATTTGTGATAAGAGAAGTATGAAGAGTGTGGTAGCATAATGGTTAAAACTCTTTGTTTCATATGCAAAGGTGTTCGAAACTCCATATTGACAACATTTATAATATTTTTTATTGACAATGGCATGGATAAAATGTAATTGAAGAATCGAATAGTGCCATGTGGCAGCCTGCAATGCTTGCTTACGCTTATATATAGATAGATTTGACGCTCTCTTTCATGCATAGAGATTGTTTTAAAAGTTTCTAGTTTTCTAACTCCTATCACATCCATCGTTTGTCGAAGGAACTTTATGAGATCTATATTTTCAATAAAAATAACAATGGATAATCTCAACATACGCTATCTTTACCTTATCGGATTTAAACTTATTAATTAGACTTGATTGTACCTTATCTCTCATTTTCCCTTTTCACACATGATTGGACATGGTCAGAACTAAAACTTATAGTTTCAAGGTGAACATAATATACCCTTAAGGGTTATTTGGTTTGAGTTTTAGAATGGAAAGGGAATAAAAATAAATAAAGAAGAGGAATAGTAACAACAATGGTTAACTTAATTAGATATTTGTTTTAAGCCATATATTGGAAATGAAACGTTAACCATTACCAACAAGTAAGAGATTTTGTTACTTGAGGGGGAGGGGAAGGGAACAAATTGGAGGAGTCCTTACCACCAAGTAGTAGTAACCGATTGATGAAGGATCAAACCAAACAAGAAGAAAGAGAATTAGGAATTGATTCCGTTTCTCGGAGTTAAAAACTAATGAACCGAACAACCCCTTAGCCTATATATTCTTAATGAGTGTGAAAAGTAAATTGAAAAGGAGGGAATGACAAAGAAATGGGACGACTACTGAACTAGTCAAGCATAGTTTACTTCACAGGCAGGAGCAATACCTAGGCTAGCTGTACAAGTATTGAGAATAATGGGCTAACATGTTTAGGTTGTCTGACATTGTATATATAGAGAGGAATAAAACCGTCTTTAACTAATACAAACTAAAAGTCCTAATACTAGCTACTAGTTGTAATTTTGCTTGGGAAGGTCGTTTATATACTATCCTTAATATTAGCTTTTGATCAAAGGAGGAGATTAGTTCACTAACACATTGTAAAGTTTATCGCTTACCAATAATTTTTAATTATTGAATCAACCACTACAATCTCTTGTATGCCGTTATTGAACCGCAATACTAGTCTTAAACTATTAGCTTTTGGTTGAAAAAAGGAAATCAATAATGTATATAGCGGATATTTCATTCACAAAAAGTCCATTCTATTAAATATTTGATATTAATTAATATGAACTAAGACTTATTTTTCTAATAAGAACAAAAATAAGATAGGAAACTATAATATTAGAATCTCCCTTCTCTCCTCGAGGTAGGGTTTTCTCTCTTTTTCGAAGAGCGCTTCTACACTTCAGTGGTGTCTTTGTCTCGGCTACTGTGATCGATGGCAGATTTGATTGTCTCCCAGTGTTCAAACCTGCGAATCAATGATGAGGAAAACGAGGTCATTGAATTAGACCAATCTATTGACGCTGAATCAGAGGATAAATTATCCCTCCTTTTGGTAGGTAAACTTTTGACGGCGCGTCCCTTTAATTTGGACGCTTTCAAGAACACGATGACTAGGGCATGGAGTTTGAAGGATAACCTTGTGATTAAGGATCTTGGCCCTAATCGTTTCGGTTTCCAATTTTTTCACTGGAAGGATATGGAAAACGTTTTAAAAGGCTGCCCTTGGTGTTTCGATAATAACCTCATTCTGTTGCGAAAGGTTAACGGGGATGAACAAGCGGAGGAAGTGGAACTAAAGCTCTCATCTTTTTGGGTTAGGGTTTTTAAACTACCTTTGAATTGTAGATGTAACGCCCTGTAATTTTAATAGCTTTGAATAACACATGCCAGTACCAGGATCGAACCAAAATATTACATCATGTTTATTTAAATTGATATTGTATAATGTTTACAAGACATTACTGCCATATTCCTAAAAATAGAAATACTAGGCGAAAGTAAAGCATACTAATGACATAAGAAAACTTAGGATAACAATACTGGTAACTTATAACATATATATATTTCCTATCATTTTATAAACCTCACTGTTGGCCCTCCCCATCTCTTGTACCTGAAAACAAAACATTTAATAAAAAGTCAACCCAAAAGGGTCCTGCACATTCCCAATATCACGTAACAACACTTATTAAACATTTTAAAAAAATAATATCGTAATAATTCAATTTATATATTTTAATTATGACTTCCGGTTAGGCAAGAGAAATATCTCGGGCTTAAAGCCCACCTCAGGTTTAACCTGGTTATAATCATAATCTTTTCTCTCTTTCTTATTTTATTTCCGGGCTTTTAGCCCCTCCTGAAAAATCCGTGTGCACACCTCCTCATTGACGTACGTCACTCCGAATAATATACAAGTATCCTTTCTCTGCCATATACCTTTCATCTTATAATAACAACTTCGTATAACATTATTATTATTACGTATGGTAGAAAAAAATCATAACATAGTTATACCATAAGCTTTAATATTAGCTCATTATTAACAAATAGCAATGTACCTTTACCATCAAAACCATTATACCAAATTAGTATGAAAACTCATTTTTTTCACACTAAAACATTATCTAAGAATATCAGTATAACTAAAACATTTTAACAAAACAACACGAAGAAGGGATATTCAAGAATGTACCTAAGTAGTTAGGTATTTCCTTTTCGCAATTACTGTTTATATGGATTGTGGTTTTTGTGATATATTTCTCAATGAGAAGCAGTTTTGGGGTTTATATAGATAACTAACGTCGGTGATTTTCTTTTTACGTACACAATTTACCATCAACTTTGGTGAATGAAAGTGACATTTATTGTTGAATTGATTTACATGCATTAGTTGTCTCTTCTAAAACAAACATCTACTACTAAGCTATGCTAATATCATCACAGCTCAAATTTATGTAACTCTTGTTTTTAGTAAAAGTTGATTTATCTATTTGATCCAAAGTAAAAATCATATTTACCATTATTTGCTAATTAAGTAGTAATTGTCTAGTCCTAGGTAGAATGATTAATAAGGATTCCAAAAACTATAAAACATAGGTTATATGATTAACTATTTTAAGGATATGAGTACTTTAGTTAAAAGTAGTATTTCTTAAAAATTCTACTAGATACTTTTATGAACCCATGAGATCGTAATTGATATTTTTATTAATCCTTACCTAATATACTTCACTATGGTATTTTAATTTGTAACAAATAGATAATACATATCTATATATTTTGTCCCACATAAATGTACAAAGCCAAGAAAACACATAATATCACCTAAAGTGATCATATAAGTACTAAAATTATGCATATAAGAATATAAGACTTATATTTCATGATTCTGTAATTATTTTTTTATTATTAGTATTACTTTCAAGGTATATATATTTTCCCGGTTATTACAGTAGAGGGGAGGCGGATATTCGGCGGGCGGTGTCTGGTATTGGGGAGGTGTTAGAGGTGGAAAGGGATTTTTTAGGGCTGGTTCCTTATCGAAGAGTACGATTGAATATTGATGTCTCGAAGCCTTTGCAAAGATCTCAGAAAATTAGAGACAAAGCAGGGACAATCATCACAGTTGATTTCAAAAAAGAACGTTTACCCTTTTTTTGCTTTGCGTGTGTAATCATTGGTCACGCAGAACGTGATTGTTCCCTTGTAGATGATGACGAGATACAAAAAGGCTTAGGGTGGGGGGTTGATCTCAGAGGTTCCCCTTTCAAGAGGAGATCGAAGGATGATACGGAGATAGAGGATGTGAGGGCGAGAAGACCCTCCATTTTTGTGTGCAAAAACTCAATCTTAACACTGAAAAGAGCTCGGCGAGCGAGGCTTCTGAAACAAGATAGACTGAGAAAACGGCTGGCGTAAATTTGGAGGTTGAAGCAGTATTAGACAAGCTAGATTTGAGTACGCAGGAAGGTGCACCTGAGAAGGAGGTGGTAGTTCAGGTTGTTGACAATGAAGAGGCTGTTTCTCATGAGGGGACTACCATTGAAAATTGAGAGGGTGGGGTTTTTGCGAGGAACCCTAATGCGGCTATTGCTGAGATTACTGCTGAAGGTGTCCGCGACAAGAAATGGAAACACTTTGCTCGAGAGGCTAGTCACCTTGGGCCATTAGAGGTGACAACACTCTTAAGCAAACGCATCATCGATGTTGTAGACATGGAGGTTGAAGTGAGTGAGGCAAGTGACATGAAACGCATAAAAACTTTTAAAACGGTGGAGGTTGGCGAGTACCAACCCCACCGAGAGCCATTCATCACTTATTTTGGAACTGCCGGGGGATTGGCAACCCCTGGAAAGTTCGTCAACTCCGTAGATGGAGTGCTTCTCATGCCATTGATTTTCTTTTCTTGTCTGAAACTATGACTAATAAAAGTACTGTAGAGGATTTAAAAGATAGGTTAGGGTTTACGAATGCTTTTGGTGTGTCTAGTGTGGGGGAGAGCGGAAGGTCTTTGTTGCTACTAGAAGAATGATGCTGTGACTTTTGATCTTGTCTCCTTCTCTCAACATCACATTTGCGGGGAGGTGTCAAGCTCACATGGTGTTTGGCGTGTGGTAGGATTCTATGGTTGGGCGGATTCAAACAACAAATATCAAACGTGGAATCTCATTAAACACCTCTGTAACGATGAAACAGTTCCCATTGTCTTGGGGAGTGACTTTAATGAGATTTTAAGTTATGAAGAGAAGGAGGGTGGTAGTACTAATGAACGGAGAGAGCTGGAAAATTTTAGAGGAGTGGTAGATGAGTGTTCCTTAAGGGACATTCGGTTTTCGGGCTCTTGGTACACTTGGGAGCGTGGTAATTCTGTTACCACGAGAATTAGAGAGCGTTTGGATTGTTGCTTGGCAAACCCAGCTTGGTTTTCTATCTTCCCCCATGCGTTGGTTGAAAATCTGGGGAGATACAATTCTGATCATTCAGCTATAGTTTTGCAAGGTGTAGCGAAGAGAGAGATGTGAAAGAATAGATGCAAGCGAGGTTTCAAATTTGAAACTTGCTGGCTGCTGGATGAAGCTTGCGAGGAGGTTGTGCGTAGAGCATGGGTTGCTACGGCTGGTTGCGGTATTGAGGACAGGTTGGCGCACATAGCCCGTGATTTAACTAAGTGGAGTAAAACCCACAATGATTATTTAGGCAGGCAGATTGATGAGATGGAAGGGATGCTGGGTGTGGCGCAAAGGATGGAGGTGACTGACGAGTCTATTGCTGAGTGTGCTAGGTTGGAAAAGGCCCTTGATGATCTTCACCAAAAACATGAGGCTTATTGGTACCTTCGGTCTCGTGTGTCGGAGGTTAGGGATGGTGATCGAAACACAAAGTAATTTCATCACAAAGCAAACCAAAGGCGACAAAGAAATTACATTAAAGGTCTTCGTGATGCTGAAGGAGCGTGGCAGACGGATGAGGAGAAATTAGAGACCATTATCACAGGTTACTATGATGATCTTTTTAGTTCGATTTCCCCCTTGGAGTCGGACATGGCAGCAGTGTTGGGCGATATTCAGCATTTGGTAACCCCAGAGATGAATGCAGGACTTCTGAAACCTTTTAACAAGGATGAGATCTTCATGGCATTACAACAAATGCATCCTTTCAAAGCCCCGGGGCCTGACGGTTTGCATGCTATCTTCTATCAACGATTTTGGCATATCTTAGGTGATGATGTTTTTCTCTTTGTTAGTAGTATTTTACATGGTTTTGTTTCGCCGAGTCGCGTAAATGATACTAATATAGTTCTATCCCGAAAGTGCAGAGTCCTACTATGATTTATGAATTTAGGCCTATTAGCTTGTGTAATGTATTGTATAAGCTAGCCACTAAGGCTCTTGTCATGAGGTTAAAGAATGTTTTGCCCAATATTATCACAGAGAACCAGAGTGCTTTTGTGCCAGGCCGTTTAATCACTAATAACGCTCTCATTGCTCTTGAGAACTTCCACACTATGAAGAAAAGATCTCGCTGCAGACGGGGAAATATAGCCATGAAACTGGATATGAGCAAAGCGTATGACAGAGTAGAATGGGGGTTTCTTTAAAAACTCCTTCTTACCATGGGGTTCGATGGCAGATGGGTGAATTTTGTTATGTAATGCGTGTCGACAGCCTCCTTCTCATTTATCATTAATGGGAAGGTCTGCGGACAGGTTACCCCGAGTCGAGGTCTGCGACAGGGTGACCCTTTATCACCTTATTTGTTTATTATTGTGGCAGATGCTTTTTCACCAATGTTACAGAGGAAAGTTTAGGAGAATGTGATCCATGGGATGCAAGCAAGTCGAAATGGCCCAAAAATTTCTCACCTTCTCTTTGCAGATGGCAGTCTTCTCTTTGCCAGAGCCACCAGACAGGAATGCTCAGCTATAGTTGATATTCTCAACAAATATGAAACAGCATCTGGGTAGAAAATTAACTACGAAAAGACTGAGGTTTGTTTTAGTAGAGGGGTCAGGTCATTGCAAAAGGAGGGTCTGCTTGAAATTCTGAATATGAGACAGGTCGTAGATCATGGAAAGTATTTGGGTATTCCTTCGATCCTTGGGAGGTCAAAAAAGGTGGTTTTTCGGGCACTTATTGATCGAGTTTGGAAGACACTAAGAGGCTGGAAAGAAAAACTTCTATCCAGAGTTGGCAAGGAAATTCTTTTGAAGGTTGTCATCCAAGCGATACCCACCTACCTGATGGGTATTTATCGTCTCCCGAGCACCATTATTCACACTATAAAATAAGCCATGCCCCGTTTCTGGTGGGGGTAGCGACGAGCAAAAACGCAAGATCCAATGGGTTCCTTGGGAGAGTTTATGCACTCCAAAATGCTTAGGGAGAATGGGCTTTAAAGATTTGTTAGTTTTCAATGAGGCTTTATTGGGAAAACAAATTTGGCGCTTAATTCATAATGAGGATTCCTTAGTTGGACGAGTTTTGAAGGCCAAATATTTTCCCAATTGTTCAATTCTCGAGGCTTCATTAGGATATGGTGGGATTTATTCTTGGCAAAGCATTTGGGGGTCGAAATCTCTTGTTAAAGAAGGCATTGTGTGGCGTGTGGGGGATGGAAGATTGATTAATATTTGGGATGATCCTTGGTTACTTAGTGAGGAAGGGCGTTTTGTTAAGATTGCCCGATGTGAGGGGCTCACTTGGGTCTATGAGTTGATTGATGCGGAGAAGAGAGAGTGGAAGGACAACATGCTTAGCTCACTGGCGGACGAAAAGGATCGTGAACTCATCAAAGCCATCTTTGTTAGTGAGTTTGGTCACAAAGATAAAATCTCGTGGGGCCCGACCAACAATGGGATTTACTCCGTCAAGTCGGCTTATATGGTTGGGAAAGGGTGCAACCTGGATTTGTTTCCCAAAGCTTGGGTTTCAATATGGAGCTTGGACGTCACCCCCAAGGTACGTCATTTCATGTGGAGACTTTGTACCAACACAATTCCCGTTAAGGGATTGCTGAAATCGAGACATATCTCGGAGGATGATGGATGCCCATGGTGCGTGAGTGAGGTAGAGTGTAGCAAGCATACTCTTGCTTGGTGTCCGCGAGCGCAAGCAGCGTGGGTGGCAAGCGAGTGCTACAACATGATTGATAATCTGCATTCGGAGACGTAGTGCCATATGGTTGAAAGATGGGGTTCCTGTGATCCAACATTGGTGGGGAAGGGATGCTTCCTTCTATGGTGGCTGTGGTACGATAGAAATAAGAAGGTGTTTGAAGGAAAAGACACACCCATCAATATCCTCGTGAACCGAGTACAATGGAGTGTTGACGAGCAAGGGAAATATGCCAAGCGCATCTACACGACGTCAGCTAACCAACCCGTTAGAAGCTCACTGACCTGGACTCCTCCGACCTCAAATGCGATTAAAATCAACGCGGATGCTTCTCTCTGTAATGAAGGTTGGGTGGGGTTGGGGGTTGTGGCCCGTAACCACGCCGGGCACGTTTTATTTGCTGCTACAAGGTGAGTGAAAGCGAGGTGGCCCCCGGTTGTGGCGGAAGGAAAGGTTGTCCTCATGGCCGCTAGATTGGGACGACTTTATGGGTTGCCAGACGTGATCATCGAGGCCGACTGCAAGGAGTTGACCACAAGACTCTCGAAGGATTCTTTCTATATAAGTGATCTTGACACTATCCTCTCTGACATTCTTTCTATATGTTTAGAATTTAATTCTGTAGCTTTATCTCATGTTAAAAGGGATGGGAATGTTGTTGCCCATCACCTTGCAAAGCTAGTGCCGTTTGGGACTGAACAGAGGTGGGATAATCATTGCCCCGCTGAAGTTTCCCCTTATGTACTTATGGATGTTTTGTCCTCTAATTAATGCACTTGGCTTTCTCCTCAAAAAAAAAAAGAACTAAAATAAGCTGAATAAAATTAAATTTAATATTTTTTTAAATTTCTAGTAGATGTCATCTCTTTTTTCTATGGTTTTAGATAACAATTTATTTTAGCCGACCCCGAATCATTGTGGAGATAAGGCTCTATTGTTGTTGTTGTTCTTGTTTGATTTCTCGTCGATGAGATAATGAATCAAGTTCAAGAGAATTACTATACTTATAGCTAAAACTCTGTAAACATTTTAGTATCACTCTAGACGCTAATGCATTATGCAAGTTAGAGTATAATATGCAAAAAATGCAAGATAAGAAACAATAAAAATAAGCAATAAAGAACTAGTAAGATATACTAAGGAAACCCGATATCTAGACGAAAACCATTCATCATGCATAGGAATGATCAATGTAGGAGATGACGATAAACTAGGAATTCACAATATCTCCACGCACCCGAATCGCTCTCAAGATTATTTTGGTCTCTCTAGACGTGAATATGTGTGATTTGTACTATACAATAACACAAAATGGCTATATGATATTTATAAGGAAAAAGAAAAACCTAAGTTTAGTAGATAACTAGTTTCTGACCCGGGCAATGCCCGGGTTGGGTTTTTTCTATTTAGTTATAATTTCCATTATAACTAAATTTCAGTGTTAAATACTTCAAGATTCACAAAATATTATAAAATAATTAATAAACTAAGAGATACTATATTTCGGTAGTTATTTACATATAATTCTCATCCGACTAACGTAATTTTTTTTTAATGTTTAAGGATTCTTATATTAAGAGCTAATAATTTTCTTTATCTCGAACTTTAAATTACTTTCTTTTATAGCTCTAATAGTGTCCTTCTAAAAATAGTCATTATATGCTTTGGGGGTTTGAAAAATAAAATAAATTGAAGTTAAAGTTGTCATAATACACAATATGTTAATTTGGTAAAGTTAACTCTCAAAATAAAAATAAATAAAAACAACAAACATGTTTCCTCTAGACTATTATTGATATTGTACGTCGACACTATAAAGTCACAAAACTACACCTTTTCACTTTCATTTCTTCTATAAATTCATCAATACACTTGAAGAACTTGTGTTGTGTTACAATAATTATACTATGATTGATTATTCTCATCAGATCAACATGGGTTGAGAAGTCCAAATGAGCAATGAGCAAAAATATAGCCTTGGGTGTACCATGCTCATAATACAAACAGACGTATAATAAAACTTGTCTGAAATGAGGTGTGTCTGAATGATTTCGAATAGATTTATGAAGAAAAATCATGATTCATCTGGGTAAAAAAATAATTGCTTCTCATCCATGGAGATTATTTAGTTTGAGATTATAATGCATGGTTTCCTTTTGGGTCTGATTTGCATATCAATTTCGAGATGTATAGATCTATATTCCCAACTTAAATTACATGTTTAAATATATTTACATTATATTTTTTGTGGGTTTGTGTTTGACAATAATCTGCATTGGTTTGATATTACATGTATCATCAAGATTCATTACGTTGCACACGATTACTTGAAATTCTCTTACTGGGGACTATTTTTGAGTAGTACGTACTTGGGTCGCCTAGTTGATAGTTGACCAAATAGGAATATCTTTTTGAAAAAAGATGTAAGGTGTGTATCGAAATATAGTTTTGAGAAACCAACTTAACTTTTTTAAAACTTTATTTTATTAATTAATGAGTGACCAAAAAGAATTATGAGAAATTCAATATGGTGAACCTGTAATATTGTGTTTTTCTACATGGTGGAAACAAAATATTTTGAATTTCTAAAATATCCCTATGATTTTGTATATGTAACTATAGTGACCCTATGGAATTGTTTTTTCCATATGATAGAAACAAAATATCTAAATTTTCTAAAATGACCTTATAATTTTGTATATTTTGTGTTAGGGTGCACCAACTGTAATTTAACAACTGAAACAATATTTTAACTGACCTAACCCTTATTGATGCACCCAAATAAAAATCACCTTTTACCCCCATGTATTTCGTAGGATATGCAAGTTCTTCAATCCCAAAACATCATTTAGCATTTCTTTTCAAACACAAAATGCCCTTATGTCGTCTCTGAGCAAGATTACCATCATAACAATTAATATGAGTGATATTATCGATCATTGTGCAATTTTGATCAAAGACATACAAATCTAAACATTTTTTTCCTTATCTTTGAGATAAGATTTATCTTTCATGACTACATGTTTAATTTTTTATAAACTTATTTTATGAATTAAGGAGTGGTCTAGGTGACACCTTTAATAAAATATATGTTGTTTTTTTAGAAATTCCAGAAAACATATCATAAGTGGATCTTGATTCAAAGTATTTTCGACACGAATCTAACAGTGCAAAAATTAAAATTTTCTGAGATCTGAAATGAAAGTTATGGCTTATTTTTAATTTTTATCAGTTGTAGTTTTAGATCAGGATCAGTTATACCTTTAGAGAAGGAATGTAATTTTTATTTACAGTATAATCATTTTTTAAATTATTGTCTATTAAAAATTAAATTAAATAATTAATTATGTATAATAAAATATATCATAAGTGGATTTTGATTCAAAGTATTTTTCGAGACAAATCTAACGGTTCAAAAATTAAAATTTTCTGAGATTTGAAATGAAAGTTATAGCTTATTTTATAATTTTATATGAGTTGTAGTTTTAGTTTGAGATTAGTTGTAGCTTTAGATAATGAATGTAACTTTTGTTTACGATATAATCATTTTTTAAAATCATTGTCTATTGAAAATCAAATTAATTAATAATTTATATATAATAAAACATATCATAAGTGGATCTTGATTCACAGTATTTTTCTAGACGAATCTAACGGTGCAAAAATTAAAATTTTCTGAGATTTGAAATGAAAATTATGGCTTATTTTATAATTTTATATCAGTTGTAGTTTTAGATAACGATTAGTAGAGGAATCTAATTTTTATTTACGATATAATCATTTTTTAAAATTATTGTCTATTAAAAATTAAATTAATTAATTAATTATGTATAATGACGTGGAGCGATGTGGTAGCTCCTTTCGGGACGGCTTTATTATCTAGTATAGATGTAAACTTGCAAACCACGTCCACACACAACTTCTCGTTGGAGCACGAACTGTCTGTCCGCACAAGAGGCGTCTCTAGGAGCATTTAATTCTCGACACAACTTGCTCGAGTAAAGTTTTGCTGACCTGTTTTGGCTTCACAAACACCATATATATATATATATAAGCAAGGGTTGCAGCTTGCCACGTGTCACTCCATGTTAGCGTCACCATTGTACGTGATAAAGTATTTTAGAGGGATAGGGATATTACTCATGAGTGATGGTGCTAATGACATCTACCATTAATATTTTGTAAGATTTTTTATCTTTTTTGGCGTTTTTTTAAATCACTATTGCTAATCTACTCTCTAATACTACCTCCGTTCCTTAATTAGTGACACACTTCATGTTTTCACGCTTGCCAATGCATTATTTCAAACATTAATATCTATAATTTTCAATGAGTAAAAATTATAAAAAGTTGATATTAAATTAATGCACGTTGAGACGAATCTAACAAGATCCCACATGACTATGTTTTTCCTAAAAGATAAATCACCAAATCTAATCAAAGTTTAAACTGTGAATAGTAAACACTATACAAGTGTGTCACTTATTAAGGAACGGAGGAAGTATTTATTACTTTTTTTTATGTATTTAGATTATTTTACTATTTAAACTCTTTTGAGATTACAACTACACCCTCTAAAAGGAAAAATTGATAAGAATAATCCGACATTTGGCCGGTCTTCCATCAATGGTACCACCTTCAATTAATCCAGGTATAATCCCACCTTTGACACTCATATTCTCTCATTGGTATGGAATGATGGCAACCTGTTTGACCAGCGAAAATGACCGTTGACTTTTTTTAAAAAAAATTTTTTTAAAAAAGGAAACCTCCCTCCCAGCCCACCCCCACCCCCATTCCCTCCCCCTGCCCCCTACTGCCACCCCACCCCAACCCCCATTTCCTCCCCCTGCCCCTGCCCCCACCCCTTCCCCTTCCCCTACCACCCTCCTCTTCATGGCGGCCGGCGATGATTCACGACAACCTCGCCAACAACCACGAAAATCTCGCGAGGGGAGGGGGTTACATTGACGTTTTTGGCAGGGGAGGGGGAGGTGGTTGTGGGGGATGGGGAGGGTGGCAGGGGAAGGATTGGGTGGCTGCGAGGGAGGGGGAGGTGTCTACGAGGGAAGGGAGGTGGCTGCGGGGGAGGGGGAGGGTGCTGCGAGGGAGGGGGAGGTGGTTGCGGGGAAGGAAACGGTGGCTGCGGGGGAGGGGAAGGTGGCTGCGGGGGAGGGGAAGGTGGCTGCGGGGGAGGGGAGGTCGCTGCGGGGGAGGGGGAGGTCGCTGCGGGGGAGGGGAGGTGGCTGCGGGGGAAGGGGAGGTCGTTGCGGGGGAGGGGAGGGTGGCAGGGGAGGGGAGGGGCGGGAGAGGTCGCTGTAGGGGAGGGGAGGTGGAGGTGGCTGCAGGGTGGCAGGGGAGGGGGAGTGTGGCTGCAGGGGAGAGGGAGGGTGGCAGGTGAAGAGGGAGGGGAGGGGGTGGTTTCTTTTAATTTTATTTTTTTATTAAATCTAATTTAAACTTTAATTAAGAATTTAGGTTTAAATTATAGTTAATTAGCTATTAATCACGTAATTAAGAGACTTTACCTGTAATTGTAGGTCACCAACAGGAGAGGGACCATTGAGAGAATATGGGTGTCAAAGTTGGGATTATTGCTGGATTAAATGAAGGTGGTACCATTGATGGAAGACCGGCCAAAGGTCGGATTATTCTTATCAATTTTTCCCCTCTAAAAAACAAAATGACTAAAACTTAACGATTATTTTTAAAAGTATGAAAATATTTATACACTTCACTAGAGAAATTACAATGTACTTTCCCCCAAATTCTTATGTATTAATCTTTCCTACGAGACACACATCACGTGCATATATGGCTAGTATACTAGAAACTAAGCCTCGTTAGTTGGTTAAGGCCACAAGGTCAAATCGTTCCATTTGTGATGCTTGGGGTGTTGGGGTAAGAATGCACTTTCCTTTTTTCCTTATTGAGAGTTAAGAAACTTTAAAATTTGAGGTCCAGATAAGATCTTTTTCTTACTAGATTTTGTTAAGAAAATCTTTATTCTATAAGTGAAGAGGAGGGGACACCAAAATCAGTTTTTTTTTCTATTCATTTTTAAATTAATTAGACATAATTCTCTCTATAGTTAACTAATTAATTCAAAAAGATAAACAAACTATTGTTTCCTCCTCTTCTTCTTTCCATAATCTTTTTTTCTTCTTCTAACTTTCACTAACTGTTCTAGTTTTATGTAGGACTTTATATACTTGCACACGTATCGCGTGCATTCAATACTAGAAGCAATTTATAGGAAAGTTGGAGTAGTTGCTTAACAAATAAAGTGATTAGGGCTGTAGGGGTATCTCCAAAAGTGAGCGGCTAAGGCCGTAAGATAACGGAAGCTTTTAGCCGGGAAAAAAATACTACAATGTTTTGGTCGTTATTCTTAGTAGGGATGTCAATGGGGCGGGGTGGGGCGGATGTTGGCATTCCTATCCCCATCCTCGCCTAAAAAACTCATCCACATCCCCGCCCCATCACCCATGGCGGGGGAAAATCTTGTCCCGATCCCCGCCCCAACGGGGACAAGATAAAATCTATCCCTGCACCATCCCCGCGCGAATCCCCGCACCCGCCCCATCCCCGCCCCAATCTATTAGAGTTAAGGGAGAGGGAAAACAAAAGTTTAAAAGTAATTTTGGATTTTAGCTTTTGGAAAATAAAAGTATCAAATGAAAG
Source organism: Patellifolia procumbens (assembly GCA_947645195.1). Lineage (NCBI taxonomy): Eukaryota > Viridiplantae > Streptophyta > Magnoliopsida > Caryophyllales > Amaranthaceae > Patellifolia > Patellifolia procumbens. The sequence goes on along the minus strand of CANSGD010001000.1, from coordinate 349,854 downwards.
CAGTGAACAGCTAATAACATTTAGGATTTTAGGCCTTTGGAGAATACCTATGGCGGGGCTCAAACGGGGCGGAAGAGGATGGGGCGGGCGGGCGGGGATGGGGCGGGTATGGACTAACATCCACCCCCGCCCCATTACCCATGGTGGGGATGGTTTTCATCCCCATCCCCGCCCCATCCCCCCGCGAAACCTTCCCCCATCCCCACCTAACTGAGGCGGATTTCCACAAAACCCGCCTCACTGACATCCCTAATTCTTAGCAATTTGTGACTCTGAGAGTCCAATTGAAGGAGGAATATCCAAATTCAGAAAGGTGTTTTCCTCTCTTATTTGAAACAAAATCATAACATCATTTACGCACCCACAAGCAAATAGTTAATTTCAGAATAAAACATCTTCGCTGACTAATCACAACCTAATCAAAATTTGAATGTTTTATTATTCTTTGTTTAGTTAACCATAATGTTAGAGTATATTACATGTTCTTGGGCCTCAACCAATGGTTAGGGCCTCTAGGAATATGCTATATATTTTCTCACGCTCCGTCACACGAGAGTCCAAAGGGTTAGAAGTGTGAACACAACACATGTGTCCCGCATACCTGACACTATTATATTCCACTTGAAATAAGGATAGATGACACTAGAATAAGTGACCTTTGTGTCACACTGGCTCTAATTCATGTCAAGGAACCAACTCAATTAAAAGTTTATACTAATGGTTGAATAAGCCACAAATATGCTATATACTCTATCATTTAAAATCATCAGAATTGGAAATTCATAACTTGCAAAATGGGTGAGTTGTTTGGTTGATCAGCATTTTGCAAAGAAAAGGTCTTACCAGAATTGGAAATTCATATGAATTGCAAAATGGGTGAGTGGTTAACCAATATTTTGTAAAGAAAAGGCTTTCACTCTTGACTGAGACGCTTCTCACACTTCTACTCATATTGCCAATTGAGCAATATATGAGGGTGAGAGACAAGGGAGAAGAGAGAAAACATGTTCATTCTAATATTTAATTTGCTTAAAATTTGGTTCATCAATCAGTGCTATACTAGTGGTTTGAAGTCTTAAATCTACCACTGTTGCAATAATGTGTTCCTCCAGTGTTGAAATCTGTAGATTGATGCTTTCAACAATAATTTGTTCATCCATTATTATTTCAAAGCTTCATTTTACATGTCAAAGAGCTCCAATATTTCAAATTTTGGTGTTATTCACTATTGTTGGGAAAACAGGAAAAAGATAGTTGCTTTCATATGCACTAATTATGAACATATCCTTTAGTATAGGATGAGCCCACTACATGTCTACACCCGAGTGTAGAATGGTGAAGGATGCTCGAGCTATTTATCGAACGGGCCATAGAAATATCTTGTAATTGGAAATAGTAGTAGTTTCATTACTTGGGATTTCATGATCAAAAAGGGCCAATCTTGTTTCATTACTTGGATCTTGGGAAAATATACTTAAGTAGAAAACAAGATAAAAATTATAATGTGTCATCTAAACAGGCTAACAAAAGCGAGTATCAATGTATAAAAGCCGAGCGGGCAAAACAGCAAAAAATAGAATTAAAGGTTGTACAATACTCTGGTAGAATACCATACTATAAACAATTCCCCAAAATAATTATTGTTTTGCATTATGCAAAAGCATGTCACTAATGTTTTTTCTAGGAGAATGTTGGTTCTTTAAGGGGCCTTTTGATCTGAATCTAGTTGGTCGTTATAAGCATATAATGTATATATTCCAATGTTAGTGCTTCACTTTTATAGATGATAAGGTGGCAGGTTGTTGCGCTATAATGGCTTGAGCCTTCATTTGATAATTGATAGCAACCCCTCTAAACGAGAGAAATAGGGTCCTTAGTCGTGTTAATTTGTTAGGTTAGCAGTGTTAGGAAAAGAGAAGAGGGTGGTAGACAACTTCTAGTGATTAAGCAACAACACAAACAATAGAGGAAATAAGCAACAAACCAAAAAACCAAATATAAGCAAGGAACAATAAGAAAGACAAACCGGTGAAAACCCGAGCTCCGGGTGAAAAGCCCACCACTATACACTTTGTATTTCAATGGAGGATGATGAACACAAGCACTTGCATCAATGGCATTCCATTGCAATGCTCACACACAATCTCACAAACCCTAACTTTACTAGGATTACAAATTGTGAATCTAGCACTCAATGAATGGCATAAACAACCCTCACAAATTGCTCTCAAGCTCTAAACAACACTCTTAGAACTTACAATTAGGGTTAAGTGCTTCCAGCCCCTTGAGCTGACATCAGCTCAATCTCGAGCACTGAAATGAGAAAGGCTTGTAGACTCGTAAGGCGAAGGAACTCGACTACTTGCTTACTTGAATGAGTAAGGTAATGCCAATTCACTTACTTCAACCAGAAAAGTAATTCCTATTTGCTTACTTGATAGAGTAAGTCTAATACGCTCTCATACTTTGGGGAAAACGGAGTTATATTTATAACCCCTTCGCATAAACAGGTCGTCAAAACAGCAGGGGAGAGGCAGCCTCCGGTCGCGAGTCGTGACTGGCCTTCGCGGGCCGCAAGCGCCGCGACCTGGACTTTCCACCCCTCCTCCATGGCAGCTTCAGCTCGTACCTCGCATAAGGCTCGTGATGCTTCCTTTGACGAGCTCCACAAGACCCAACAAGCAGAGAGCATTCTCCATTCTTATGAAGCTCACGGTCAGTTAACCGTCTCATTTAGTTTAACAGGAAAGTTACGATATTTTAGTAACCATGATTTATCATTAAGGAGCAGTTAACTGTGACGGTTAATCGTAAATTAACTCTATAATTAGTGGTTAACCATGTGACCTATAAGATTAAAATTTTTAAATAAAATAACTCGAACAACAATTAACAAATACTATAAGTTAAACCGCCGAGTACTGACGACGATAAGCCGTTAAATTATTCCAATAATTCCAACACGCGATAAATCAATAAATAGTTCAAATCATTAATTTAATTCCACTCCATAATAACAAGTTCATAACAATCCCTTATGTCAGTAAATAGTTCAAAAAACAACACGGATCAGTAAAATAAAATCTGTTCAGGAAAAATAAGTTCAGTTCAGTAGTAATAAGTTCAGTTCAGTAAAAATAAGTTGAAGTGAACAGGACCGACGTGGAAAACCTAGCAATCCCGCTAACAAGCAAGGCACCGATAAGAACCTGTACGTAAATAAAGTCACAATCTTTTACAATACTCAAAACATGTTTTTTTCAAAAAAAGATACAAGTAAGGAAAGCCTTAATAAACCCTTCTCTCAAGAGTGAATCATAAGCTATCTACAAGTTGCAGAAGGTCGGGCTCTGTCTTGACATCAACAAAACGACTCTGTTGGTGGATCTGATGCCCTAACATGGATAGATCATCTGCAACTTGATTTTCTTCTCGATATATGTGTGTTAGTGTGACAGTTTCGAAGTTTTGTTTGATCTGGTGGATGTCGTCGACCAGTGTTTGGATGGTCCATAGAGTTTGATAAATGCCATTAATGGAGTTGATTAGAACCAAAATACCACTTTCAATGAGAAGGTTTTTTATCTTCATACTTTTAGCTTGAAGAATGCCATTTCGAAGGGTCGTTGCCTCTGCCATCAGGGTGTTGTGTGCTCCAGTTTGAAAGTTACAGGCGCTTTGATATTACTTTCAGAGTCTCGAAGTACTACTTCGGCTGCCGACGAGGAGTTCGTGGAGGAGCCATCGGTATTTAGTTTAACATATCCTGAAGGGGGAGGCGTCCATCCGAAGTGCTTTGAGTGTTGTTACCTGTAAGGGGAAGGGGGAGACTGTATTTTGGTGGTCCTGGGAAGAACTAATGTTCCATTCTTTAAGTGTTGTTACCTATTAGGTTTCTCTCTTTCAAATACTCCAGAGGATCTGGCAGTATTTTGGGTTATTGCTTGATTGAGATTTTCTTATCTCAAGAATGAGGTCCTTTATGGTTGTTGGCATACTTCGATTAACAAAATAACGTACAAAATTTTGAGATTGCCACAAGTTCATCGTAGTTGGGCATGTAAGAAATAAGTGACCATTATTTACTAGAGCATTTTTACAAAGAGGGTTCCAAGAAAGTTGGAATGTGTTTGATATATAGATTTTCTCTCTTAGGCAGACTTGTTCCTCTGGAGAAATAGATTTTCCTAGAGAGTCAAGTTCATTTATGATATTTGAAAATCTTGTAAGCATATCATGAACTGGCTCTTTAGGTTTCATTTGAAATAACTCATATCTATGCATGAGCATGTCTATCTTTGATCTCTTGACCTCGCTTGTTCCTTCATGTGTAACTTGAAGGAGTTCTCACATCTGCTTTGCACTCTTGCATCCCATGACTCTATTGTGTTCATGAGGACCAAGACCACAATGCAGAATTTTCTTGGCCATGTTGTTCATCTCCATTTTCTCAAAATCTTCCTTGTCATACTTTGAGAGTGGTTTTGTAACTAGCTCGCCTTCTTCATTCTTTTCAGTGACTTCAAAGTCACCTATCTCAGGACGTTGAGTAGAGTATCCCTCATCTAGCTTTTCTCCAGTTGTATTCATGTTCTCTAGGATCAGCCTCCCCAGTGTTAACTGTTTCAGGAGGAACAAGCTCTGATACCAATTGTTGGTCCTATAGAACTTCTAAGTTTAATACAAGAGGGGGGTGAATTATAGTAAAGACTATTGGGGACTATTTGCGGAATTAACAAGTTAAAATGAAATAAAGAGAAGTTAAAACAACGAACACTAGAACTGCTTTTAAACAAGATCTTATTCCTATTTTCTTTGGGAATAAATCTTGCCCTTTTATTTATAATAGTAACTTACACCCTATTATAAACAGCAACTCACTCTGTTCCTCTAGGAACTGGTTCCCAGTCACCTTGTTCCCCCTGAACACGTGACTTCCTCTCTTGACTTCACTCGAAGTCTTCTCTTTCTCTTTCTCTCTTGAATGTAGAAATTTTCTCACAAAATTTCACTCACCCCAACTCAAATTAATGGAATACAATGAATTGTTGAAGAGAATAAAACCGAAATAACTTTCTAAAAGATTTACACAATTATCGTAGAAAGTCTTAAGAACTAAAATTGAGTTCTTCTTAATTTATATAGCTGTGATAAATCTTCAACGGTCTTCTTCAGCTTCTTTGTAGTGGACGCAAGTTTTTAGGCATTATCTTCCACCTTCATAGCCGTTATGGACCATGTTAGGGCCACGTTCCATGATCGTGTGTTTGCACGGTTTGAATGAGTCTTCGAGTCTTCCACGATCTTCTCAGCAGCTCTTGACTTGGTCTTTGGCAGTTTAGGATATACGTTTGATGTGCGGTTAGCTGAGATCATGGCTCCTAGAATCTAGGACCTCAACCCATCAATTCAGCCACGCATCATCGCAATCTCTTCAACGTCTATTTTCCTGTAAACCATTAACAAACTCAACTAATATTATGGAATCCAATATTCCATAATATTAGAATATTAATTCTACACAAAATAACTAAATATTCTATTTTCCTAAATAACTTAATTTTGGTTATTATAAAACCAATTCTCCATAAGTTTATTTTAGGCAAAATAAAATAATAATTAAATAAAACTATATAAGTAATTACATGAAGAAAAACTAATTAAAAACTAAGTTAAAAAACTATTCATTTGTCATCATCAAAATAACGAGTACAACAACGAGGTCTTTTTAAAATATTTCTGATGGACTTTGGAAGCCCGAAAAGTTATTTGGATCAACAAGAATTTTCCATCCTAGCTTGATTCATATGGTGCGTCTTTCTGAGGCCAAGCCCAACCAGAGTTTTGGGAGCACAAACCTTATCCCAAAAAATAAGATGGATGGCTTTTGTGTCAGGATTATTTTTCCAAAAGAAAGTTATGTTGATTGCGTCTAATTTGTTAGTATTGGATGTTGGTATTTTCACAGTGGCCATTGTAAAAGTTGAAATGGCCTCTAAATTGTTTTGTACAAGAACCGTTCTTCCTGCTTTGGACAGATGAGTAGATTGCCAACCGTTGAGATTCTTATTCGTTTTGATAAGCAATGAGTGAAAGTCTTTTTTTGTACTTTTATATGAGGAGAAATGTCTTCCGAGGTACCTCCCGTGACTTGACTTGACCGGAGGTGTATTTCGAGAATATTATTGACGATTTTTGAAAATTTATAAGTTGGCCAGAGGATATGCTACTCGAAACATGTTAAGCGTAAGTAAAATACGGAGATTGAGAAAACTAAATGGAGCTTGAAGAAAGTAATAAAGATAAACACAATTTCAACATGGAAAATTCTCTAAAATTAAGTAAATGTAATATTTCCCAAGATTATTCTGAAGGATTTGATTGTGTTCCCCATATTAATAACGTGTATCTTCTTTTCTATGAGCTTATATGCCGAGATATCCCTTAATTAAGTGTTTGGCTGGGAGTAGTCTACTAGTCTTGGTATAGATGACCTCCTAAGAAGTTCCCCATAATGCATACAACTTCGGACAAAATGTGCCGACTTGTGTGGGTCACATAGTCTTGACTACTTTTCAACTCCTATTACATTAAAAAAAAACACAAAAACGTCGAGCACCTGAAAATTCATATGATGAAAATGAAATTCTGAATATAAACAACTCTTCAATATAAACATCTATTTTTATCCATTAAAATCTAAGATTTTCTAAGCCTACCTCTTTCTTAGTTACAACTTTTAAGTCAATTCCCACGTCATAAAAGTTATCATAAGAACTTTGACAATCAATTTTCAAGATCTCACCTATGTGCCTTTCTCAGTGTTTTAACTCAAAAATCAGTTATGCTAACAATTGAAACACTTTGTAACAATAACTTGAACAATAATATGTACAAGGAGAGACGAGACTTTTTAACGTGGTTTTTAACTCAACTCAGGTATCAAAATCCACCCAATTTCATCTTTAAAAAAAGTATTCCCTAATACCTCATTTAAGGTACAATAATCTCCACTAGTAACCCTAGTAATTGAACGTGTACCCCTTAAAACCCTGTGCTACTCTATGTGCTATTAGGATTCCATTAATCACAAAAACGCTTGATATTAGTCCCCAGAAAGCATAAATAACAAATCGTATTGTGATTCCCTTATCTAATTTTGGAAGACAAATTTTCTTGTTAACAATAGAAAATTTTGTCAAAAAGACCTTATAAATTACAAATTTTGTGAAAAAACATGAGAAAACACCTTATATGACATTATATATCAAATTACACACTTTGTTGTCACATTTTGGTCAAAAAAATTAACTTTTGGGTCATGCACTCTCTTATTTCCTCTTCCTTTTGTGCATCAGAATTTGGTCTAGGAATTTTTCTTGATAAGCATAACTATTGGTATGAAAAAACACAACGAATGTCGCGTCACCCACAAAACTCATGACACCTACCATGTCACCCACGAGAGCCATGAAACTGTTTTATTTAAGAGTTTGTGATATATTAGTAGAATAATATGGCCAAAGGTATATTGTGTTAATAGCGTTTATGAATTGAAATATGAATTAAATTGAAACATGAATTGAAATTTCACAGATAAAAAAACCTACTCTTTCCTTGAATAACAAAACCTTGTATTTTGTCATATTCATATATTGTATTCCGTAAAGCATATGACTTAGGGCCTGTTCTCTTCGGTTAATTCTAGCTAAATTGAACTGAACTTATTGGAGATGAACTGAACTGAACTGAACTGAACTTATTGGAGCTGAACTGAACTGAACTGAACTGAATTTATTAGAACTGAACTGAATTGAACTTATTGGAACTGAAATGAACTGAACTTATTGGAGCTGAACTGAACTGAATTGTTGAATTAAATTTTAATAAATATATAAATAATAAGTAAATAATTATTATTATGAATATTAAATAATAAGTAATAATAATTCTAAGTACTAATAGTTAAACTAATAATTTAGAATAATATCAAATGAATAATGATAATTTAATTTTTGATGTTATTAAATGATAGTTATAAATAAATAAATAATAATAATAATGATAAATTAATTTTAAAAATAATAATTACTAATAATAATAATTATTAAAAATGTAATTAGTATTAATATATTAATACTTGATGATGATGATATAATAACAATAATGTCTAAGAAGTAAATTAATATTACCATTATAATAATAACTAGCTTAAAACATGGGTTGATGTGTGGTTCTAACCAAACCACGATTTGTGGTGGGTTGGTCTATGATAGAGATGCACCAAACCCCACTACAAACCGCCAAAGTATCTTTAATATGCAACGTAACGACAATGTTGTACCATAAATATTACTGCAGTATTATTAGCAACTTTGCAAATTAGAATACTCGTATTGACATAAAATTTGGTTAAACCGCGCACCAACCCAAACCTTGCTCAGCCATAATAATAATAGTAATAATAATGAGTAAAGATATAATAACAAAAATAATATATATATAAATAATAATAATAATAATAATAATAATAATAATAATAATAACAACAATAAGTAAAATAAATTAGAACAAGAATAATGGAGTATATTAAACAAAATGGTCAAATAATGAATGGAGCTGAACTGAATTGAACTTATTGGAGTTAGACTGAATTGAACTGAACTTATTGGAGCTGAACTGAACTGAACCGAACTGAATTTATTAGAGCTAAACTGAACTGAACTGAACTTATTAGAGTTCAACTGAACTGAAAATAAGCTGAACAGAACAGGCCCTTAGTAATAAAGAGAACTAGCTACTAATTCAAAATCTTATATAGGTCAATTCGGCTTAACTACTCGGTATTATAGCAGGGTTATAATTCCATAACCATGAAAATGCGAGATACAAATCTTACTACATAAGCACACCTGAGTAACTTGGCTTTATATTTTAGTGTTTGTCAATGCAAGACAATCTATATGCATATACAAATATATTGATTCGGAACCAAAAACGTAATATTGATTAGTATTAATATACTAACATGAAAACTTTGGCAATAATATTTATTAATGAAATAACTGTTTATGTACAGATTGGTCAGGATTACAAAAGAGGTAACAATTTTTTTGGTGAAAGAGGGGGAGCAAATGCTTCCTGCAGGTAGTTGCGAGTTGTGACTTAGGTGGGTACCCCCCTAGTAAAAAGGAGCGTTTAAAAAACAATCAGCAGTCAAACAATTAAAGTAATTAAAGAGAAATTACTGCTGCTTCAGTTTTCTTCCTACTTATGGTGCTCCTCCATATTTTTATATGATCCCCCAACAAACTTCCTCAGAAATATTAAGCTCTCCTACCCACTTTTCTGTAGGCTTATTTATAGCCTTTGTTACACCTTTCTTTTTGGGGACTTTAATATGGTTATATGGCTCAATTCATCACTTCTCCCGACCTATAAGGCTATAACTACCTGCATATTTCCTCCGTTCTTTTAGTTTTTAATAAGAAAGGCACGATATTTTTAAAAAAGTGTTGAATAGAGAACACTATTGAAACTAAAAAAGACGGAGGAAATACTATTTACCATCTTTTCTCTCTCTTTTTTTTCCTCGATATCGAAAAGGAAATTTTAAAAAAGGGATTTTTAGGTTCGAATTTTTTATGCTAGGTGCAGCAATGTCAATAACCACAGTACTGAAAGTGATGATGACGAGTAGCTCCAAAATTGCTCAGGAACCGTCCCCCTCTTCTACCTAATATTCCTTCTTCGTCTTCTTCTTGCAAATTATCAACCTGCCATTTTATAAAAGTACAATCTTAAACCCCTATTACTAAACTTAAACACTAACATCTTCACTATCATTGTCATGCTAAAAGTAGTAATCAATCTTTTGATGAAAACAAAGAAAAACTTATTCATAGATGCAACCCTTTTCTAACTTAAAATGTCACACCTCATTATAAGATCATTATTTAGACTTTACTTATTAAGTTAACTAGTTAAGTTCGAGTGTAGCTTACTTCATTAAGATTTTTTTTTTGTAGAATGTAAGAGTTAAACTAAGTTCAGTTTACATATATCTTACTTCTCATTTACTTGTGTTACGATTACACAACTGTGATTTTTACTCAGATTACCAGACATAAATGATGAGAATCAAGCAAGTTCTCACTTGACCCTTTTAATACTTAATTATCAATGTCGCGTGGCGTGCTTGTTGATTAACTTGTTAGGGAGATAGATCTCTTAGAAATGTGACTATCAAGTTCGCATATTTATAAGAAATACTCCACTTACAAGTACAATAAAGAGAACCTTGATTACCATTTACACTACCTATGTGATCCTTAAGCCTTATAGTGATTCAAATGAAAATGACAAGCCTTTTGAACAACTATTCGTATAACCAACTTGAATTACCAGGTTATTGTCATAGTACAACCCATCACACCCGTAAAAAGCATATAGTCATATCATATACAGAAGTGTGTTATCCAAGCTTATATAAGTTCTTAAAACATAAACATCACTAACTTTTTTTCATACCCAAAAATGAATAAAATAACATAAAACTCATCATAGATGCATGCATTTGACTGATACCTGATTAATTCAGAAAATCAAAATTTTATCAAATTGGCATCAATAAAGATGACCAACTAGTTCTTATCAATAAAGAAATAAAGTACATGCAAAAAAAAGAATTAAATCACATATTTCTATATTCCATCTACAATTATTTTGACTTATATTATTTTTATTGTTACTAATATATATATTATCCAAATCCAATGATTGAATGCATGGAAAATAAAACTAATAAACAATAAACAAAGAAAAAGAAAAGAAAAAAATACCCAAAGATCATCTTCATCTTCATAACGATTAAAACAGGAAGGCTTTGGAATCTCTCCAGGCTCATCGTTGCGAGCGAATCTGCCACGTATTCTTGGCCTATTGTCGGCTAGCGTTTTTCGGCATGCATACTGCCACCCCATCACATTTTTCATTTTTACATTAGTTCATATAGTAATATAATACTAGTATTAACAATAACAAAAAAAAATATATACTTTCTCTGTTTTCTAATTTTTATGTTTAGACTCAAGGCATTTGTAATGTAAGTATGATCATTAAAATCTCTAATTATGCGTAACTCACATTTATCGAAAGTTAATATCATATAAAAATCGATTGAAATAAGGAGTTAAAGTGAAGTAGTGTAGTTTACTGTATTGTATAGTACACCATTCTCCTTTTCTAAAAACAACATGCAAAATTCTTCATTTGTACATTAGAAATTGGTCAAATAGTATCAATGATATCAGTATATCACTATTAAGTAGAAAATATATTTAATGGCTTATTGTTAGTCGTTAAGATTGCACAATGTTTATTGTTAGTCGTTGGGACTATATATATTAAAAAGCGTAGAAAAAAGATGCGGGTTTACTGTTTAGGTACCTTGATGGTCTTGTTAAAGTTTCTTTGAGTACGCTTAGCTCTGTACCTATCAATTCTTTCTTTTCTTTCTTCTGCACTATACTTTCCCACTTTGAAATTTGATTCTTCTATCATATTTCCTTCTCCTACACCTGTTAACGGACTTGCTGATGAACACACTCTTCCTACCTTCTAAAAAGAAAAATTTATATATATTAGAATATTAAATAAAATAATAATCCTTGCAAATATATTGCACGTCAAAGTGTTGCAATTTTTAGAAAACAGTCGATATATTTTTTGATATAAAAAGAACTGATCATAATAAATCTTAACTGGTAAATCTCCAGTACTGCAAACCCTTCGGATATGACCATTACGGAGCGAGGTTTCGATCTCGGGTTGAAAATTTTGAACTTCTAAGAGAGTATCAAACTTTGGTTGAAACCAAATATTAGGTTTGCCTTCAAATGAATTGCTACTATAACTCCTTTGCATAAACTTGAGCATAGTTTCACCACCATTATCATAACTGTTACTTCCAAGAACATAAGAATTATAGTTTGTAGGAGGGTAATCAAAACCCATCTGAAAATCCTCTGATTTTATGGAATCTGAAACAATAGAGTAATTATCACTAAACACATTTCCTAAACTACCCATATGGGTTTGTTGTTGATGAAGTGAGAGTGTTTCAAGTTGGTGACTTGGAGGAGAATTTGAGATAAGGGTAGTTTGGGTATTTTGGTCATTAGTTTGTGCTTCAATAGAGAATTCATGGAGGAAACTATCAATGGAAGAATCAGAAAGTGGGTCATTGAAAAAATTACAAGAAATTTCTTCAGGAGAAATCATGTTTGATGATGTTAAGTTTGTGTAATATGGTTCATCAAACACAAACATATCAGAAGACATTTTTAGAGAAATAGAACACAGTGATTTTTCTGTTGGTTTTGCTGTGTATAATCAGTAGAAAATGGGATGAAACAGAGGAGAAAGGTGGAGACAAAGAAGACTAGCTTAGGCAAAGCTTCTTTGTCTCTCTCTTAACTCTTGCTGCTATGTGAGCTTAGTGTAATAGTGTGTGTATTTTTTTTTATGGGCCAGTCCACTGAGGTTGAGTAGGATTGCTCTATTTAAAGAGCATAAAAAGTTGCATTTATTCTACCTCTAGCTGTTGCGTTTGCTCACCTGATAAGGTTCTTATCTTAAATTTTAGATATTAGGGGGTCAGATACTATCAAGTAAGAATGCTAAGAATTTGCTTAGTTTTTACCTTTTCTCTTAGTTTTTAAGTATTTAATTGTAAATACTGGACCAATAAACTGTATTTATAAGTAAAGTAGGATTAGGATCATTTTGCTTATTATTATATTATAAACATCTAGTTGTTGCTCCACTAACTCATGGGGGATCGGAGATGGGATGTATGACTATGAAGTCAAGGTTCGATACTTTGTGTCAATTTTGAAGGGTTGTTTGTGTTTTGGTTTTGTGTTGGGGATATTTGGGCCTTATTGCTTGTTGGTCTATTAGGAGATGAGATGATGTTCATGTCTTGATGTTGGGTTACATGAGACTAGAGGAAAGTACTCTTGCTTCAACAGGAATAGAGGACATGAATTTAAAGCCATGGACCTTGTAGAAGGTGGTCCAACGCTCATATTCATGAAATCAATTTGGTAATTAATGGATTTGGAAGATCCTTTTCATAAATTCATGTAGACGTGTGAATTTAGTTGAAAGATAGCCCATCCAATAATATCATTAATTTTATTTTGTAATACTATATAGTTTGTCCCGGGTGTATCTTATTTAAGTGAATTTGACATGTTTTTATATATTTAAACTTGCGTAACTTCTTTCTAAAATATTCTTATTGATAAACGTTAGGGTGAACATAAGTTGAATAGAATACTAACATTATTTGTCAAATTTTAATTATGTAAAAACTATTACAAGTTAAGCAAAATACATATAATATTAACGGTTCTAATGCACATGAAAAAGAAAGTTGTAGATATCCACCATCAACATACTAATGGTAAATTCAACATATATACCATGGTGTCTTCAAACTCTTATCGATGATATCCGCCATTTGCTCACATATTCACGCTCTACAAGAATTACACACATTTTCAGAGAAGCCAACAGAGTAGCAGATTATTTCTCTAAGCAGGGGCATCATATACACATAAAAAGTCAGTCTTTTGATGTCAGCCTAGATCCAACCTTGTATCGTTTCTTTTTATTAGATAGTTTAGGGTGCACCTTTGAGAGGAAGGTCTCTTAAGTGTTTCCTTGTATCTTGTTTGTTAGGTAGCTTAAGGAGTACAGTATTATTTAAAAGCAAAAAAACTTAAGTGATAAGTGTCATTACAACTCTTCCAAAAATAAGCAAAGAAAAATAATAATATACTTTTCAATAATATGGTTATTAAACGCATTCCTTTTTTTCTTTTTTGAGATAGACACATTCCACTTTTATGTACACAATCAGTTCCACAAAATAAATAAGAGAGAAGAAAAGGATATGGTTTTGAATTCAAATAGAGTTCAGTTAGGTCTAATTCCTAAACTCGAGGTCAACGCCTCGATCCGAATAGGCAGCGCTTGGACGCGTATGTGTGTTCAAAGCCCAAAAACATGATGTTCACAAAAGCCCCATATGCAAGCAATATATAATCAGATTGAGGGAAAGGATAAATGAACAAGGGAAATATCCATCTCATAACCATTGTGGGACTTAGGCAAAGTAGAATTTTTATTATACACCCGGGTGAACCATTGTACCATGAGCATAGTTCACCCAAAGCTATTTTTTACTCAAAAGCGTTGGGTGTAACATGAGCGTGGTACATCCAAAGCTATTTTTTTGCTCAAATAGCCTTGAGTGTATCATGCTTATAATACACACAGGTGTATGATGCATAATCTCTAGGCGAAGTAAGAATAAGGCTTTTGAAGCATGGATACTTACTTATAGTCTTCAAAGATAAAGTATTTGAAAGTTCCGTATAAAAAAAATTGGGAGATATCACATATTTTGTAAAAGTCGACTACATTTAAGGATTAAATTAGTTTTTGGTCCAGTTCTTTTGTATATTTAATTGGATCAGTTGTTTTGGCCAAGATTGTGTGTTGTTCTTTTAATATGGTTGTGTTTGATATAAATTATTTTCTTGAGTTTATTTCTTTTTTTTACAGTATGGTTTTTGCTCATTTTGTGTGAGTTTGATATCTCTTTTTTCTAAGGAAATGTGTGTTTATTTTATTATTAATATACATAATTGAATAAGATCCGTAATACCTTTTGGACCCACTTGGAATGTTTTTTTACATTATAGAATAATAGTTATGACATCAGTTCCTATGTTATCACTAAGTCTCATAGTCTAGAGCATTCTTGAACAATATATTCTACTTTACCCAAAATTTAAAAAATGTATGTCGTACTCTTGCTCGTTGACAAGCCCTGCCAATGTCTTCAAAACTACGCCGCCGACGCCACCAATCCACCACAATAACACCATTTTTGCCTCAAAGGTTGAGACAACAAATAAAGAAGAATGGTAGGAAGAGCATGTTTTTTATATAATTATAGGTTGAGAATAAGATAGAGAGGTAATGGGGGAATTGGAATAAACAAACAAATTACAAATTGAAGAGGGATTGTAATAAGATATATTTTTTTTCCTTTTTAATATAAATTGGAGAAAGAGAATAAGGTACAATGTTTAATTGGGGAATTTTATTGGACAAAAAAACTAGACGCACATTGGAAGAGAAAAAGTTTAGAGAGGTTCTTCTTTTCCTAACAAAAATTTAGGTAATGAGATATGTA
This sequence comes from Patellifolia procumbens, assembly GCA_947645195.1. NCBI lineage: Eukaryota > Viridiplantae > Streptophyta > Magnoliopsida > Caryophyllales > Amaranthaceae > Patellifolia > Patellifolia procumbens. The sequence goes on along the minus strand of CANSGD010001000.1, from coordinate 334,580 downwards.
ACTTAAAAGCGAAAGTAGATCACAAGAAGGAGGTGTAGCCTAGTGGAAAAGTGATGAATTTCTACTTGATAGGTCTCAAGTTCAAACCTTGATGTATGCATTTTGTAAACACTTTCATGTTAGCTGCACAGTGGCGCCATATCGATAGATGACATGGGGTGCCACGTGGTGGGTAGCAACGCTAGTTTACGCTTTTTAATATATATATAGATGGAGTAAGATGGACTAGACCCTATTTTTGGGTTTTGTCATGTTAATTGTTAGGTTGGCTAATGTAATTATTGATAATTATATTTTTCAGACAAAGACTTAGCACTTATCAACTTAACACTCATACCTTATAAAGGACCTTCAATTGCGCCTAGGAAAATGTGATAAGTTTCAATAGGTTTATCTATATTAGTTCTAACAAGATTGTGTTCTCTTCACCTTATTTTTTAAAAAACTTATCTAAAGTCATTTGAAGTAACTCAAACTTATTAGAACTAATGTGAACTTCTTATGAATTTTTTTTTGTTTTAAAATGCAGTACTTTTAACTTTTACACTATTCACATACCATAATTTGACCATAGTTTTAACTAATACATAGTAAAATTGTTAACATACAATATGTTATTGAATTTGTCTTAATGTTTGTTTACGAAATTCTACCTTCTTTATCTCTTGGACAATATTAACAACTAGTTTCTAACCCGGACAATGCCCGTGAGATGTCTTATTATTTTCATATAATATTTTCAACTAACCTTAATAACTTAATAGTATCATACTGTGAACTTGTTGTGAATTCGAGCATGTTAGTATATTTATTTACCTAAACTTGGTCGAATATAAATTAGACTTGATGATTGTTTGTATCTTATTAACTCGAGCCGACTTCAATATATTTCTATCTGATAATTTTTTGCTATATAATTAATAAATGAATTATGAACGATTTCATAACTTTTGAAAAACTATATTGTTATTTGTTGACCATTTGAGTGGTTGTTAAAAAAAATTAGGTTTATCTTAAATTTCTTTGGTTTGTGATTAGGGATGGCAATGGGACTTAGACGCGACCAGACCAGACCCACAGACCCATTTATAAGGGTCTGGATCCAAAATTTTCAGACTCAATGGGTCTGGGTCTGTGTCCAACTATATCAGACCCAAACCCGGTCCAGACCTTACCCATAGACCCATTTACATAAAAAAATTAAAAATGAAATAAAGTGGTAATTTGTGACTCCATTTTATGACATGTAATAATGTAAGTTTAAACATTTTCAACATTTTATGAGCTATATTATGTTAATTGTTTCGATACAAGAATTAATCATGGTCACACGAACCTATAAAATAGGCGAAATAAATTTATTAGATTAAAAAATGCTATTAAACTTGAAATTCAAAAGGACCCTGGACCCATCAGACCCAAAGGATCTGGGTCTGGGTCTGAAAATTCCACACCCAATGGGTCTGGGTCTAGGAAAAATTAATAGGTCTGGGTCTGGTCAGACCTGACCCAGATCCTACTCATTGCCATACTATTTGTGATGTCATTTGAGAAGTAAGTGAAAACTATGTGTAATATAATTTATAAGAAAATGCTAGAAGATTGCATCGATTTTGTAAATGTCGAAAGACTATCATTCTTGATTTTCCATCAAAAAAAGGTTCTTCAATTAGTTGACTATGTATATTTAATATTTTTGTTAAACTCTATTGACTCTAAAGTAACTGAATCAGTGAGGTTTAACATGAACGTAAATCAAAGTACATTAAGTTATGTTTAATTTTTCTAAATTTAATTGAATTGAATAATAATTTATTATCTTTAACTCAAATCGACGTTATTTTTAAGAACATGATTATTTTGTATTCCTAACTTACAATCGAATAATTTAGTTAAATAAGAAATTGAATGTAATTTTTATTTAGGATATAATCTTTCTTTTTAATTATTGTCTATTGAAAATTAGAATATCAATTAATCTATATATATATTAAAAAGCGTAGCCAAGCATTGCAATCCACCACGTGTCACTATCCCCTCTTCGATGGCATTCCATCCAATTCTTTCTCATATTAAAAATATTGTCTTCGTAAAGATTTGAACCCACAACCTTCAGTATGCAAGAAAATAGCACAAGCCACTACACCGACATACTATTGTTGCTTAATATATCAAAATCAATGATGATATATAAGTGAAAACTAACTTCTTTCTCATATTAAAAATATTGTATATGTGAAGATTTGAACTCGCTACCTTGAGTATGCAAGAAAATAGCATCAACCACTACGCCAACATACTATTGTTGCTTTTTCTATCAAAATCAATGATGATATAAAAGTGAACATTAAGAGTTATAAGTTGTCACTTTTAAAATCCATATTTAAATGAGATTAATTTTTCTCTTTTTTAATAATGTTTTTCATGCTAAATGACATTAATTATTTTCAACTATTAATAAACTGTAATGCATAATGTATCTAATTTCTTAATTATTAAAAATAAAAAGATGAAGAATATTATTCTAACTAAAATAGACATAAAATTGGCACGTGACATCGTCGGGGCCACAAACTTGTTATATATATAATAACGTGGAGCAATGTGGTGGCTCCTAAATATAAGCTGTAAATTGACAAATATATAAGTCAAACTATAACAATTTTTTTGAACACAGAACAAGTAGGTTTCTATTGGTAGTGTGAATGTGTCGTGAGTTGCACTATCCAATACCCATAATTTGATGATATGACCATGACGAGGTATGTAAATAAAGTTGGATCACCACGTCCGAAGGCCGAATTAAGCCCATCGTCCCAAATTCCAGTCATATATCATCGACCTTTCAATAAACAATGTTTGGGCCTCAGTCAAACGATTGGAATATAACAAGCATTATAAGCTTCTACCTTGGCAGCTTAGTTCCAGGCCTAGCTTCACACTTTAAATACATAAATTAATAAAAGATAAGGTGTAATTTTAGCATAAATTAGATCGATAGACAGTAGACACACATTCTACTAATTCTCTCGTCACTCCTCCTTTCTTTATCTCACTTTTAGTCTCAAACTACAATGGATATTTTTAATTAAAAAGCATTTGATTTACAGAATGTATTAAACTAGTCACTATAAATTCGAATAGTTAATTGATTATACATTCAAAGTAGATACTTTCTTACAAGACTAGCCAAGGTAGTTAGACCATGTGCCAGTGTAATATCTAAGCCCACATGCACCAGTATTGCAGATCACAACAAAGGTTACTGAGCCATCCCCCAAAATTAGGTATATACTTGCAAATTGCAAGTGGCTTTGAAATCAATCAGCTATTTAAGGAAAACCTTGAATGATGTAAAATGAAATTATTAAAGATATAGGAAGTGTTTGTTCTCTTCAGCTAAATATAGTTGAATTGAACTGAAAAAATAAATCAAATTTAAACTAAAAGGGATAGTAAGTTGTAAGAGTAAATATATTGTGTAATATTATGAAGTGAAAATAGATAAGGAGAACTAGATCTTAAAATAACATATGACATTGTAAAAAGATTGGAGTATAAGGTAGAAAAACACAAAGTAGTACTAAGGCCATGTTCTTTTGGACGGAATTAATTGAAAAACATTTCAGTTCTACTAATTTCAGTTAAGTTTTGCTCCCTTTGACTCTTATTTTTAGTTTTGTCAGATTCAGCTTAATTCAATCCAAAAGAACAACTCCTAAATATTGGCTTCTGAGTGATTTTTGGATGTTTGGCAAATGACTTTTTTTTTTATTGGTTTATGGCTTTTGACTTTTGTTTGTGGTCAAACAGCCAAAAAAAGTGTTTGATAATTGAATTTTGCGGTGGATGAACGTTTTTAGCCAAAAACCAAAAGCTGCTTTTACCAATTTTTTTTTTGTTTGTCTTTTGGTTTTTGTTTTCATTTTTTACTAAATAGCCAACAATAACAACCATTTTTGATTAAATATTTTTTATATCCAATATTTATACAGTTGGTTAAACAAATCAGTAAAATAGCTAATAAGTAATAACCATCAACCAATTACCAAACATCCATATTAGCGATCAATATTATACAATGATACAAAGGACAATTTGGAATTTCTAAATCGTCTAGACGTCTGCCAATGTATACTTGCAAAAATGTCCAAATTCCCACTACCCTCCTCAGTCCTCATTCCGTAACAGCTGCGGTCAACACGAAAAAAGACTCCTCCTCGTATTCCTAGTTTTTGGAACTCCACTCACACATTGCTTCCCCCCATTCATTTTATCATCCATCTCTCTCTCTCTCTGTCTCGTCTCGTGTGCTCTCCCTTTATCTACTACCTTTCCATTTCAAATTCATTCATTCAAACTCAAAACCTAGGGTTTTCATACATTCATCTCCTTCATCAATCTCTCCCGATCGAAGCTCAAAGCTCCAAAAATGGTGTCGCAAGATTACATTCAGAAAATGGAGCTCCGGCAGAATTTCCGGAACCTTTGGCACACTGATCTCCTTCACACTATTCAAGCCGACACTCCTTGTAAGATTTTTCTGTTTTTTTTTCGTACTTTTTTTTGCTTTACAGTGCGGAAATCACTGTTTCTTATACTTGTTTTGTTGTGATTTTTGATTTTGTGCAGATTGCTGTTTCTCGTTGTTCTGGTAAGTGATTAGGTTGAGCTTTGAAATTGTTGGATTATTTGATGAGATTTGTCTTTTTTTTTCATTTGCGTGAATGATTTTGCCTGTTGATAGTTTGACTTACTGGAGATCTTGTTTTAAGGAGATAGCGAAATACATTTAACGAACTTTGATCAGTTGTATTATGAATTGCAAGTAAATGTGGTTCTAAGTTAATTGAGTGATAATTAGACTACTGCTTCTGACATTTGCTAATTAAAACTTTTTTTACGCAATTTGACTTAGACTGAGCAAGTAATGTTCGATTTTTCTCATTGTGTTAAGTATGTAGAAATCAATGTTTTAAGCTAAAGAAAAACTGGAACAGTGTCAGTTGTTATTGACTTCATACACAATGAAGGCCTGGATAGGATTTCGTTGTACGGAAGACGGAAGAGAGTGAGATCTTACGATACAGTATGAGTAAAATTCTGAATAGAGAGCTAGTTATTACAACATTTCGTACTAGTATATAAACCGGTTTGTCTAGACGTCGAACAGGTTTGACTAAGGTTATTTTTTTTATACAATGACTTGAATACACGGGGTAATGTTTTGTCATTTTTAAGCTTTGTTTGTCCATTTTTAAACATAAGGATCTCATTTTTTAGGATTATAGAGATTTGTACTTTTTTTTTGACAAGCTTACAAGCTTAAAGCAAACAAAAAGAAAAACAAGACCCCTTACCCAGTTACCAGAGCTAGAGTCGGAGGACCAGGGACACAAAAAGAGATTTGTACTTCTTATTTTAGTTTTAGGTTGTTCATTTTTAGTTTCTATAATTTGATTTTTGAGTTTGATGGTTCACTTTTAAGACTTCATAACTCACTTTCAAAAAGAGCTCTTGGTGTACCAGTACCCCTAAGTAGATTTTTATAACAACCATAGCTATGAAAGTAGAATCTAGGAGTTCATGTCAAAATCGAGGTGTCTTCATTGGCAAATTTCTTCAAGACAATACAAACCTTTTCATAGACTAAGAACACAAAAAGGCCTTAGTACATGGCCCTTAATAACACAATAACCTATGTAAATCTAGTTTCATCAATAAAATCTTAGGAATTAGGATACTCCATTACTAGAAATAAGATTGAATCGAAATCCGGCTAAGCTAAATTCTATCGTAGTATTGCTGTTCAAGTATATTACACCAAGGAAGATTGTATGGCAAAAAGGTTCTATTGAAATCTGGGTTAGCCCGATCACGACTAACCCGATGAAGCACCAAATCTCTCTTCTAGGCTTAGTCATGCTTCTCCAACAGAATTAAAATACAATTATCTATGATATCCTCAGGTTATTGCATCTATCCTGAGCCTTGGAGAGACAAGAAGCGGCAGCGTTTTTGTTATGATCACATCATCCAAACATACCTTATTTTTGGCTTGAAGTGCTGATAATTTAGCTTCCAATCTTGAGTTTTGTTCATTTGGTATAGAGGGAAGGGGATGGAAGTATGTTACTCGTACTCTTTATTTCACCTCAAAAAAACCCTTGTTATATCCTCGACACTCCAACATGGATATGGATTCTTAGACACTTAATATTTGTCCAAAATTATGAAAATTTTCCTTAAAAGGATGATTCAGACCCTTGCAGTCGTACTTGTGTCCAACATGGTCGCCAGGGTGGGTAAGACAGCCATGGGAGAGGGGGGGTAGCTAAAGAACACGAGGAAAATTATGTCATTCTTTTTGCAAAGTATTTTCAGCCCAAGAAATTTGTTTTCACCCATTTATACACCAAACAAGGAAGTGGGAGTATACATGGCAATTATTTGAGAATGGAGGAATTTTTAGAGATACTCAGCGTGTTAGCTTCTCATTTGAGAGCGAGAGATGGATGTGATATAACATATTTAAGGGAAATTATATAGGGTAATAGTGTACTTTAGACTATCCTTCCTTTTCTAAAGCGAACCTTACTTAATTGGGCACTCTCTTAAGATTCCTAAAATTTGAAGGATACTACAGAATCTCTATTATATAAGGGAAGAGGTGATTTTATTCTTTGAGTGGTCGAAGATACCAAAAATCAGCAATAAATTTTTTTGTAAAATAGTCTAATTAGATGGTACAATTCTCTTTTTAGTTAACTATATTTACAGTTTTAAATTTTGGAAAAAAATAACACTCTGAAACAAACTAATTGTTCTTTCCATAATCTTCTTTGTTTTCTCCATTCCCGTATTTTTATGCAGAATTTTATATGATTTCACACATTGTTTGCTTATAGGGCTAGTACATTGTATGGTAGCCCTGGAGAGATCTCCTTGTTGTGCAATTAAGTTTAATTGGAAAGATGTCCTAAGAAAAGAATACCATGAATAATATCCGCGTAGGATAATAGTTGAATGTTTTTTTTTGTCCTTGTGTATTTGTAATTTTTAATGAACTGTCATAGCTGAGTTTGGGTTGAAATATTGGTTAAGGACTAATAATGAATTTGTATTGATTAAGAGAAAATTACAAAAGTAAAGATAATATAAGCGTTGGACTTTCTTGAGGCTTATTTTCTCCCAATTAACCCTAAGTCCCTAATAAACTCTCAACAATGTTCTTGATAACTCTCTCTCCCTATTACCTAGAGGTGTTAAAAACTGACGCGACCCGCCAACTCGACACGAAATCGACCCGTTATTAGCGGGTTTGGGTCAAAGGTGTTGACTCGTTTAAGTACACGGGTTGACACGACACGCTTAATAAACGGGTCAGGGTTGGAGGGGTTCAACCCGTTTAACTAAGCGGGTTGACACGACATAACACAAATTACTCATTTTTCAATTTTTGTATGTAAGAACAATATGATACGCCAACACGACCCGAACTCGACACAGAATAAACGGGTTTTGGTCAAAACTCTTTGACATGTTTAAGTAAACGAGTTGACACGACACGACTCGTTTATTAAACGGGTCGGGTTAGGGTTAAGGGGATTTAACCCGTTTATGTAAGCGGGTGACACGAATATAACACGACACGACATGTTTACCAGGTTTACTATTACCCTCTATTTATGGAATTTCTTCCTTAAGTGCCTCTTAAGTTATTCCTCAAGCTCGTCATTGCATATCCTAAAGCACCTGTCTCTCTAAGTTGATTCCTTACGGTATACTACAACAACAACTAAGCCTTATTCTCAAAGTGATTTGGGTTCGGCTAACATGAATTGTCAACTGAAACCGTTGTCAAAGGAGATGACATCGACAAGAGTGATAAAAAGTTTTTAAAAGGGTTTAAGTGTTAAGAATTTTTAAAAAAGTTTTTGAAAACAAGGTTTACACCAAAAAGTTTTAAAAGAGGTTTTCAACAAAAGGTTTTAATACCAACGCAATTGAGAAAAACAAATGAATGCACTAATCACACTACTTCCTCCACATGGATACTGCCATTCCACCCACTTCTATCCAACGCCATGCTCTCCTCAATCCCAAGTAGCCTCATATCACTTTCAATTACCTTCATCCAAGTCATCTTAGGTCTTCCCCAACCCCTTACAATTTGATTACTCCTCCACTCTTCAATTCTTCTCACCGGTGATCACTTGATCTCCTTTTTACATGACTAAACATCTTAATCGATTCTCCCTCATCTTTTCTTCAATGGACAACTCCAACTTTTTCCCGAATCACTTCATTTCTTAATCGGTCCTTCCTTGTATGGCCACACATCCACCGCAACATACACATCTCCGCCACGTTCATTCATCTTATGAACGTGGCATTGTTTCACCGTCCAACATTCGGTGCCATATAACAAAGCATGCCTAATTGCCGTACGGTAGAACTTTCCCTTCAATCTTTGGGGAATGCCGGAATTACGAAGGAACTCGGTGGCGCTTTTCCACTTTAACCAACCCGCATTAATTCTATTAGCCACGTCTCCGTCCAGTTCTCCATTTTTCTGGAGAATGGATCCAAGGTAACGGAAGACGTTCGATCCTTGAACCACTTTGCTATCGAAAGTGACCGCCCCTGCCTCGTTGCTTGTAACCCCACTGAACTTGCACTCCATATACTCCGTCTTACTTCTGCTTAATCTAAAACCACGGGCTTCTAATGTATCCCTCCACAATTCCAACTTACTCTCAACACCATCCTTTGTCTCATCTATGGTATGAAAATTGTTTCAAGTGTTTCCTTATCCCTTGTGGTATATTGGTGCTATTCCAGTAGATGTATCTTCATTGTGTTGGTTTAACCGAAAGTAAACTCTACTTGCTTTATGCATGATAAATGTCTTTGAGCAGCATTGCTGATACTTATGCTTTTATCTTTCTAGTGCGCCATGCGTATCCTATATGTTGCGGAAACGTGCTCTTTATAATGACATGTCAAGGTGAGTATCATTTTCGTACCTGTCATTTAGTCAGTACTGAAGTTCGCAAAAAAAATTGCCCTAGGAAATGCTATGGAGTGGAATTTGACACTTTTCAGTTTTTTTGTAGATATGTATGCTGTGCAGGTTATATGCCTTGCAGTGGTCGGTGTGGTGAGAGCCGCTGTCCTGAATTTTGTCTTGCCACTGAGGTATCTTTTCCTTGCCCAGTTTCCACAATAACCTATTTTTATAGGAAGACCCTGTATAACTCTGGACCCCCCCCCCCCCCCCCCAATTCCTGGCTCACCATCTGTGCTCCCTCTTTCCTGGTTAATACTAGATCAGAACCAGTGCACTTGGCAGTGGCTCCATTCCTGCTTTTTTGTTCTCTCCCTGTCCATGGAAGTTCCCTGATACAAGGAACGTGGGACGTAGGGCCGAATTGCGATCTGGTTCGTTCGTCCCCAATCGCGGAACGTTCGCGAACCAGATCGCTAATGCTCGCGTTCCAGTTTCGACTTAGATTTAGAGAAGACGACTGCAAAATTTCCAAATTGAAGGTTACCTGAGATTTAATCGACATATTTCGAGCAAAATCCCTAACTTAATTGCATGAAAACAACCGCTAATCAAAATCCCCAATTTGGGGAAAACCCTAATTTCATGAAGTTAGATCTGATTGATGTTGGTGGTCGCCGCCTTGCTATCTAAGACAGAAACGGCCGATTAGCCGGTGGTCGCCGCTGGAGAGGAGTCACAAGGTGGTCGCCGCCGGAGAGGAGTCACAAGGTGGCCGCCGCTTTTCTCTCTCTCGATTTCTCTTGTGGTTTCTCCCATGACTGCTTCACGTGCCCCCTTCTGATATTATTTAAAAGTTAGTTTTCCTTTTTTAAAAGTCAAGGATTTTACTCCTACTTTACCTTAAAAATTTTGCAAAATTTATAAAAATAAAGGATTTTGTTATTACTTCACCTTAATTAAGAAATATATAAAGTAAGTGCCTTGGAAAATAGTAATTTTGTTGGCATGAAATTTACATCTACTTAGGAGTTATTTTTAATAATAATATTTAATTAATTAACCCATCGTTCCCGATTCACTAAGGGTAGCGTTCCGCGTCTCGATTTTCGTTCCCCGTTTCGAATCGTATCCCGTTCCTTGTACCATTGTTCCCTCCTGCATTTTGGATGGTTTTGCTTTTGAACTTAACCAGGATTACTACCAGTGGGTCAGAATGAATGTAGTTACATCACTGATATGCTATGATGCTCTGACTCGATTACGAGTGTTCAACTCCGATTTGGATCCTAGAGTCAGATCCTAGGAATCTCAAAATCAATGACTTGGGGACTTTTTAAAGAAGTATCCAAATAAAATTGGACTGTGAGACATGGTTTGCTTTTCTCTAAGTGATATTTTAAAAAAATGTTTAGATAAGAATGACTGGGTATTACTTAGTTGATGATATAGGAGCACAGTACTGTTCAAACCTTTTACATAGTCAAAAACCTAAAGCTAGCACAAAACACACTGATTCCATAATCTCAAATATGTCCACTTAATATTTATGAGCTAAGACCTTTATATACGCGAGATACTAATACTAAAATATATTGGTAACAAGCGTTATGCTTTGAGTTTATGATATTTCATTGTGCTGACTTTCGTTTTTGTTAATACTAATACTGATTTTGATTTTTTTTTCCATCTTGTTGACTAAAATTGACAAGAAACCTCAATTCCTTTCAGATTTGAGATCTTTGCCCTCTCTCTTGGTTTCGCTTTTATTTAGGTCTAGGGTTTGCACCAACTTGCTTGCTAGTATTTGTAAAATTCTAATATGAGGCACATTGATAAGCATTTATTGCATAATATTCTCCTCTATCCCTTGTTATACTCTTAGGAATGTGTTTCAAGATAAGTGTCCTACTTACTATTCAAGTGATGGAGAATGATTCCATTCCCTCGTTAGGAGAATACATCTGAAGGCCGAGTCCAGTAAAAAGTATTTTTGGGCTCGAAAATATGGATTAATTTGAAATCCATTACTTTTACAAGTCTAATTTAGTTGAGTGCAAAGAAAATTGCTAGAGTCAAAGTCCAGTCCGAAATACTTTGCACTCAAAAAGTTGAACTGAGTCTAGTCTGAAAGAATTTGGGCTCACAAAATAGTTGAGTCGTACTGAATTCCAGACTTCTCTCAGTCCCTTTACGATTACGCCCCTAACCCTCTTTACTTGAGGCTAGTAGTAAGAACAGCATTGGCCTCATCAAATCTCTTCACATACATTCCTACATTTAGAAAGAGAATGACTCAACAAGAGTTGACTATGGTGTATATGAAGTTTCAACATCGTCCTTTAACAAATGCCCATTATTAACACTTCTTGTGTTTATAACCTTATAACAATACTCCATTATATTTATATAAGAACTAGTCTTCACAGCTCACACCTGAAACAATATAGAGATTAATGGAAAGTTTTAGTCACAAAGACTATTCAACAAAGGAATGTGCCACAAAGATAAAGAGGGGGAATATATCGTCCAATAAAATCAAAAGTTAATAACAACTTTAAGCAAGCCCATATATATGTAAACAGACTGCTTACAACTTAAAATATTCAAAATAAACTTATAATCTTAAAATATTCAAAATAAACTTTGCAATAATGTACGCATTTCCAGGCTACTAATGTTTATGTTTGCTGACAACCTTTTCTTTGCTCAAGGTATGGGCTTCCTGTATCTTCTCTTGCCTCAAAACGTCGGGGTCAGTTGGAGATATATCATTAAGTATTCAGTAAGTGCTGTGTTGGTTTCTTAATCTGCTGTTGGCCGCATATCTTTCATTTGGGCACAAATGAATGTCCACTAGGACAGATATTTATGGAAGCTACTGGTAAATGTATATTTAAGCTAGTTTTCTGAAGCTTCAGCTCATGGCCCTGGAAGATGATTGGGAAATTCTGGAACTTGCGTTAACTTATAGATCCAACTATTCTTTTCTACTCCATACTATAGGTGCTTGGGAACTTTTTAGAACTTCAGTTTGCTGCAATGTTTGTGGCCACTTTAAGGCTAGTTGTTCATCTAGGGCACTCATGGAGGAAGTGCTATGTCCAACAAACTCGTGTTTGTTTCTTTGCGGGCATTTCATAGCAGAAGGAGGGTGTGCATATGTCTATCGGGGAAATTTATACCAGGCACTCAGGCAGACTGGCAGTTTCATCTGAACAGCCAGAATTTATTATATCTGAGATTACGCATCCTCATATCGCTGAGGAATTAATTGATGCCTCCATATTATACTACAGTTTTTCCAAATTTCCCTACTGTTTTGTGCCTCGTATCTGTTACCATTATTCAGGGTCACATAATTCAGTATACAATTCGATCTTGGAATTCGAAATTTGCTCAAAATAGGTTAAAAAATAAACCAAAATCGACCGTGATTCGATGTTTTCAGGTCGAAATTCATAGGGGGATTAGCGAATTTTGTGACCGTCCTGTTACTGTCTAGCATTCTTGCTGGGACCATGTCTCTGTTACCAATTTGCTTTTCCACACAAAGGGTGCATTCCTTATCTGTTTAAAATAAGATTCCTTGGATGTTTATGTAACAGTATGTCTTTGATAAGAGTTAATGTTGCAGACTATTGAACCTCTTGATCTTCCATGTGGGTGAGATTCATACCAGGTAGGTGGTAGTCTTGGTTTGTAGGAGAAGAAATCTACTGGAGAGGAGCCTCAAATGGCTTAAACCTAGTCTACCTTTGCAGGTCAGACCCATGGGAGTGCATGGGGGTTAAGGGACATCCCACCCCCAAGGACCTGGATGTGCGACCTTTTAGACACAAGGTGGAAATCCTGCCACTGGATGAAACGCCCTTGGTTAAGATGTCGTGTCCTATATGAATCTCATCTTGCTTATGACAACTGAGTTTGAGCTGGGAAAGCCTTTGATTGGTATTTACAGCTTCCATGCTGATAAGTTCTCCTCATGCAAAAATCTTGCAGCTAGCACTCGGTGCATATGATTCTCTCCCTTCCTTCCTTCCCCTCTTTTATATCTCTAACTTTTTTTTTGGAAGAAAAGGTCAACCACTGTTTTGAAGATAATATTTTCCTTTCAAAGCTCAATAAATAAGAAGTTTCACGTGGAGGAAGCAGTTTTCTGGTCCCAAGAACCCCCTATAAAAACTTCTTGCGGTTATCGCCCTAGTTCCATCAGGCTTTTGGCCCTCTTAGACTGGCTGTTCTTGTGTTATTTTTTCACGCTGTTCGAACCTTGCTGGATTTATCTTATCATACTAGAGGTTTGTTTTGGTATCCAAGTTATAGTACCATACAGCGTAAATTCAAAATGCTGCGAGCATGATTTCGGAAGGAAAGACAAGTGTGCATTTGATCAGGTGGTAATTATTCATAGATATATTCTCCAGAGTTTTGCTAACTTTGAAGGGTTTAGTGGCTATAATCACTCTGTGGAAAGTTGGGCTTTGAAGCAGCCTTGACATCTTCTCGCAAGTTGTGTTCATAGCTCGTCTTCCGATGTCATTGTCTGTTCAGGTTCTGTGGCTGATTTGTTGGTATATTTTCATGTTCTGATATCTTTGCTGATAAATAGATGTTGCCTTCTGCTTTCCTGACTGTAATTTCTTAGAGTTGCACTGAAGCCCAATGCGTATGGGAACTGCCCTCTGCTATCCTTAGCTGATCTTTGTTTTTGGTTCATTCTATTGACCGTGAGCCACTGATAGTTAGCTGTCCAATTGGCAGCAATTTCCTGTCTTTGTGGGTTAGCTTCTTGGTGAAGCAATTCCTTATCAGATTTTTGCTAACTGGGGATTTGATGAACAGGTCTTCCTCTGCTTTGGGAATTCAGTGGCCTCCACGCGTTTTATGTTACAGGATGAGTTCAACATACAGACAACACAATGCGATAACTGCATAATTGTATTTCCTTTTCCCTTGCTCCTCTTCTACTTGTCCTTTGAATTCCTTTGTTTTTATTCTCCTTTTAACATGTTCTTCATGGTAGGGTTTTATGGTCTGCCTGAACCAAATTGCATGCATATTCTCCATAGTAGCAATGATTGTGGGAAGTCAGGAAATCCAAGAAGCATCTCAATTATTGAATTGCCTTTCTGATATCGTTTACTGCACGTAAGTGTCTTCTTTTTCGTTGTTTCAAATTTGACTTGTGGATGTCCACCTGACTTGGTTTTTTGGTTTTTGCAGTGTCTGCGCATGTATGCAGGTAAGCAAGCATTAAGTTTCACATGCTCCTTCATTTTCAAAGTAGCCATGGTAAGTTAAAGTGAAATTCTGAAAGTCCTCAGAGCTTCAGTTTGTGGAAATGGAAGTCATGCATATGGATACAGTTAACCACAGCGTATACTAACAAGCACTTGAGACTAGGGTGACATAAATTTTGAAATCTGATATATCATTGCCTGCTGGCTATCAAAACGTGCTTAACAAACTTAACTGATTGCCAGGTCCTCCAGCATTTCGTCTCATTCTCTAACTATCTGCTTAAGAAATGATTAGGTTTTAGTTCGTGCTTGCCGATTTTCGTTCATTCAAAGCCTTACATATCTCTGCTTGACACCCCATAATTACTTTCATTGCCTAATATAGTACTCTCTTAGTTATTCCTCTTAGTTATTCACCATGATATCTGATATGGGGTACTACTGTACTGGAACTTCGGGAGAGTGTAAGTTACTATTTGCTTGTACCTTTTTCCAAGAAGCATGATATTTCTTACCACTTATGTTCTCACTTCCTCTTGTACCCTTGCCCAACTGCGATCACCAATGTAAGTGTGGTCGTTCTTTCGTTCCCAAATTAGGATATGTGGACCAGTCCTTTTGATGGATTTGGCTAGTCATTTTGGCCCATTAAAAAGGCTTTTTGCATAACTTTGCTCCCTTGTAGGTCATACTTGGACCAGTACATAAAGATATATCCCTGGATATCAAGTTATCAACTTGACTGTTATGGTTTAAATGTTGTAATTTCACCACCACTATTGATAACTATCTATTGTGAAAACACATATTGTTAAAACACATACTCCCAGGGAAACAAAACTCGGCCGTTACGTTACGTAACGGCCGTTATGTAACGGATTTTGAACATGCCGTTACGCGAAATACCGTTACGTAACCCCGCGATGAAATTCACGTCCAACTCGCCGCGTTGTCCGTTACGTAACGGTGACTCGCCGCATTAGAGCATTTTTTTACCCGTTACATCCGTTACTATATGAAAATTGGTCAAAAAAAGAAAGGGAATATACGCATAGTAGCACAAAAACAATAGGGTCACACCAACGAAAGGAGAAAAACTTACCATGGGCTTCCAAGTTGAGTAATATATACTTCCTCCGTTTCGCAATACTCGCAACATAAGAATAGTAGTCACTATTCATGAATCAATCTTATGTTATATTTTTTTACAAGTGTATAAGAAAAAACATAGTCAAGTGGGATCTTATTTGATTCGTCTTAATGCATACTATCATAATATCAACTTTTTATAATTTTTACTTATCAATAATTAGTGATATTAAGGTTCAAAGTATTGCATTGGATAGTGTGCAAATAAGAAACGTTGCGAGTATTGCGAAACGGAGGAAGTATGATTTAGTATCAATTTTTATATATAATATGATATAAATCTCATGTTTAAAGTAATCTTTTATTCAACATATGTGTAACCCGCCCATATGATTGCTTTGGTCAAATTAAATTATAAGAATACTTATAAAACTTCAAAAATGCTATTTTGAGGTTAAAATTCTAATTGTGTGAATTTTTTCAAAAAATTCACGCCGCGTTAACCGCGATTTGTCTCTTTTCGACCGTTACAAGCCGTTCCCGCGTCATCGCGACCGTTACCGCGAACGCGACGATATCCGCGATTTTCTTCCCTGCATACCAATAATGGCATTTTTTTTTTTTACAGTATCGGAGACACTTTTGATTGATCATCATAAGTATAAATGAAGATTATCAAAAGTTGATTTATTAGAAAATTACATCAAACAAATCTAACAAGATCCCCTATATAATAATGTTTTTCCATCTTATAAATTGCAAAACATTTGCATTTATATCAATACTGAAAAGGTTTGCTTATGTAACTGTTGAGTTGAGAGTACTTTGTATCGATAAAATCATAAGTAAATGTTTTCGTACATAAATTAATTTTCAAAATTAATGAGTCTGACTAAACTTGTCCAATGTATCTTATTAATTTTACCCTTATATAAATGTATTTGAAACAAATATAACATACTAATAATTTTATCATTCTAGTATTTTTCAGTTTGTACTTAGCCTAGCCTAGTTGAATATTTCAAAATTTTTTTTTTGTGGTTTTATGTGCATACTTTTGATGGATAAAGCTTATTGTTGTTACTATCATGTACTACTGCACAATAATAACAGCAATGTTATCAAAATATCAATGTTACATTATTATCTTTATCATTTTTGTTATTATGAGTTTTTGTTTTAAGTAAATTTTGAATTTGTTGCTCATGTAATAGTCGTAGTATCATCTCTAGTAATTATGTATCTTATGTGCATTACGCGTTTGTAAGCTGCAAGTACGTAAAACAGCGGTTAAAATTGATGATATGAAAACACGTCTAATCTTGTATTCCTTTTGTTTATGCGACGATCAACTTGTTGTGGTTTTGTACTAACTACTAATGATCTTACTAAGTAGTACCAGTTTAATAAATGGTGAAGAGTGAAGACACTCGTAGTGTTAAATTGTTTACACCAACAAGGCTTCAGATCCTGAAAAGAGCAATCATGCTTTGATGCTGCATTGAAACCTAATTGCCTAATTTGGTGCTCTGAAAAACCAACCTTATAAAACATGTTTTACCATTACTAGTGTTTCTGAAGTTAGATAGCTGACGGGAAATTGTCTAATCTTGCAGACTCAACACAAGATTGAAATGGACAAGCGTGATGGCAAGTTTGGGCCTCAACCGATGGCAGTACCACCAGTTCAGCAGATGTCTAGAATTGATCAGCCATATCCTCCCACGGTTGGATATCCTCCCCCTCAACCCCAACCAGGCTATGGCTATCCACCTCCACCTCAAGCTTATCCTCCCTCAAGCTACCCACCAGCCGGCTCTGCATATCCTCCACCAGGCTACCCACCAGCCGGTTCTGCTTATCCTCCACCAGGTTACCCCCCAGCTGGTTCTGGCTATCCCAAGTGATCGCTGCTTGCTAAATCAAGTAGTTGCGAAACTTGGATCGTAATTATCAAGTTATGTGTGAATTTTCTTGGTGTGAGTTGACTTGCATCGACAATTCAAACTAGTATTCTTGCGGCGGTGTTGTTGCTGGCCTGCTGCTATTGTAGATTCTACCTCTTAAACTTGGCTAAGATGTGTGATGTGAATGTCTATTCTTTGTGTATCTCCATTATTACAGAACTTGCACAACCTTATATTTGAGAAAGATACATAACGGTATGATTTTGAAGTCTAGTTTCTATATCTACATTTTCCTTTGCCTTTACCTCATCTTTTTTCGAGTGCCATTTGTGATATTAAGGTGGGAGCTCAATGCTAGAGCTTCACCTCCCAAAGTTAACGCTTCGATTTTCATTACCCTGATAGTATGGTGTCGTGGTGCATTGCTCTCGAGAATAAACTTCCATTATCCTGTCAGTTTTACATATAAAAAAAAACTTGCTCCACATTTCTGACAATACCTACAGGTTCCTTGCTGCTAAACAAGACAGCTCTGAAGTTTGCAATTACATACTTCATTCGTTTTTTTTAATCGCTACACTTCTCATTTCACGGACTGCTAGGCAAAACTTTGGTGAGTGAGTAAAGTGTGTAAGAAAAAGTGGTAGGAGAGAGATAGAGAGAAAAAATTACTAATAAGGGAAAAAAGGAGAAGTGTAGCAATTAATTTTAAACTTCCTAGAAAGAAAAGTGTAGCGATTAAAAAAAAACGGAGGAAGTATTTAAATTGATAATCTTGGCTGGAAAGTTTAAAAGTTTATCAAACTTGAACCCCCAATTCAACAAATCATTGATTCATTAGTTAAGCTTTTCTACCTTTTGATCTATATATGAATATTTCGATCATTACCTGAATCACTTATATGTTATAAGTTATAACCCTTAAATATTATTATCCACGAGACTTCTTCGAACCGTCGTCCGTTCTTCAAGCTTACATTATTTTTGTTCTGAGGCCAGAGCATCTCATACTATAATATTGCATCTGCACGATTTCTGGGAAGCAACAGACAAGGGCGGTGCAAGAAAAATGATTGTAGCAAATCAATTTATCCTTTGAGATTACGCGTTTTAATGATCAGTTATTAGTTAGTTAGTGGTAACACATGCTTTTGACTAATTGTGTCACTATGCACATTCTTCGTGGAGTGTTAGTGCCGGTCACTCCATCCAGGGCCGGTTTTGAGGGTAGGCCTCGAGTGCGACCGCCTAGGGCCCAATTCTTCGAGGGGCCCAAATTAGAAACTATGTCATATAGGGAAAAAATTTGCTTATGCGCGAGGATACTCTTGAGAATACCGAAGAAGAAAAAAAGATAGAGAATATTTAGGGACCTTTATTACTTTCTTTTCCCTAAACTTTCACTTCCTAATTCTAATATTTTGCCAATCTCATGATCTTTTACGTATATTCCCAATAATCCTACCTTTAATTCAAATGGAAAATATTATTTTAACCAAAAGGTTCAACAATTAATAGCAAATTTTTGTCCAATATTCTCATTGAATAGCGATAAATAATTATCATCTATAATTTGTACGGTACCACATTCCAAGTCATATAATGAGTTTCAATCATCTAAAACAATTTTACTAAAAAAATATTCTCATCAAGGAGCTTTGAAAATCAATTGAAAAACTATTATCTATACTAAGTAAGCCTTAAGATAGACCATTAAGACCAAAAGGTTTTAATCTGAGCAAAAAGGTTTTAGCTCATAATCTTATAATCGTTGAGGTTTTTACTTAAAAGTATAAGAGTTAAAATTTTAAAACTTTGAACCTTCGAGTTCAAACCTTACCATTTTAACTTAAACATCATACTTTCTAACCATGTACTCATAGATAGACTGTCAAACATAAGTCTCTGTAAAATTTGATATTTGATTTCTTCTTGGTTTTATTTTTAAATGTCGTTGTTTCGTAAAATATCTTTACACATTCTATTAATTTTTTTTTTTTCCAATTTTTATATTTTTGAACAATTTTTTTCCTTTCCAAATTATTATTTTTCATATGGGTGTTTGGTTATTTTTCATGGATATATATAGTTTTCTCTTTTTAGTGATAAATGAAGACCTTACCACAGGAAAGACTTTTAGATTATCGGCAATTATGATGGGGTTCAATACTTATGCAATTCTTTTTAAGATAAAGAAGTTAATGAAAAAAGGAAATTTTGTCAAAAAAGACCTTATAAGTTGCAAATTTTGTGAAAAAACACCTTTTATAATTTTATTTGTGAAAAAACACCTTATAAGATATTATCTATCAAATTACACACCTTGTTGTCATATTTTGGTATAAGAAAGTGAACATTTGGGTCATTGACTCTCTTATTTTCCCTTCCGTTTTGTGCATTGGATTTTTGTATGAAAATTTGAGTTGATAGGGTGACTTCCATACACAAAAAGGGACAAAAAAATATACGCAAATGTTGACTTTTTGAGCTAAGAATCATAATAAGGTGTTTACTTTGATAGATAATAACATATAAGGTGTTTTCTCACAAAAAATATTTTAAAAGGTGTTTTTTTACAAAATTTATAACTTATAAGGTGTTTTTTCACAAAATTTCCATGAAAAAATGAACTAAAGCGTACTAATACTACTATATTTCTAAAACAAATGCTATATTTGTTTTTGCATAGTTTCGAGACACAACTTCAAAAATTAATATCTAAAATTAGATATATGAAGAAAAAAATTATATTTTTGGGGCCTAATTTTGATTTTGCGCCTAGGGCACCAAAAATGTCAGGAACGGCACTGACTCCATCTATCATCGCTTTCGGCCGGTTTGTTGTATATTTGTATAACCATAGTCAAAATAAGTTTTTTTTGGGTGTTATTAAAAGTCAAATTAAATGAAAGTCAAACGATACAAAAGTCAAATATATTATGTTATTTTATTTAACTCAAACTAGAAGGCATAATCTGGTAGAGAGGTTGTGCTAAGTCCATGCAAGGCTTGCTAGGATCCATGTTGCAAGGTGTTGGGGAGCCAGTATTTCAAAAGAATACAATGGGTGTAAGGTGAAGGTTTTTTTTTATATATAAATATAATCTCATTTATAAATATGAGATCATATTAACGTAAAAAGAATAATTTTCTAGGCTGCCCTCGCACAGGGCCTCTCATTCAGAGGCCCATTACAAGCCATATACCCCCAACTCCTTCCCCCAAATCCCAAACAAATGTTTAAAGTAAGAATCCCTTAGACCAAGTTAGGGAAGATGGGAATGCTCATTACACAACACTTGACCCAACCAATCATTGTATGGTATAGATATGACATGAGGCAAGGAACAAATGTAATTTTTGTACAATTGAGTACAAAGGTATATTTCAAGAAATAAACCCACCATCTTCTGAGAATGGTTGGGCATAAACCATACTACTATGTGCTTCCTTAGCTTGCAATCGTGCAAGATGCATTTAGTTATGTGATATTTTCTTTATCTCTTTTTAGATGACCTATTTTAGCTTTTGACATTGACTATATTTAAAGATTTATGATTAACATAAAATATAGTCATGTGAGCTGTTGTTAGAATTGTCTCTTCATATATTTTAAAATATAGATTTTTGGTAACTTTTAATCATTGATATGTGGTGATATAGATAATTGGAATTATACATTAGCAAACATGATGAAACAAATGAGTCAACTAAAATATAAAAGAGGAACTATTATACTTCTTGTATTCCTTCCCTCTTTTCATTTTATAGTGTTCCATGAAGTTCTTCTATCTTTTGCTTCATTTCTTACTTTTACCCACCCTCACCCCACAACATAGTCTACTTGATCTTTTTATTAATAAACTTGTTTCTAAACATCTTTCTCACTCATACCCAAAAGTAAAATTAAAAGGATCATACTTTCCACTAACAATTCATTTCCTTAGCTCTTGCATCTATAATAACTACGAAAATCTTTATGAAACCGTGGGAATAACAATTAGATTTTATTTATTGTCTATTGCTTCAAACGCTACCTTTGACTATTTTTAATGATAAAAAAAATTCCTTCATTCTTTAATGGTTACTACATTTCTCGATTTACACTATTCTCATATTTTTCTTTAATCTACTATTATATTTTATAGAGAAGGTATTGTGTCAGACAAGTCTGACACAATATAACTGTCAGACGAGTTTTTATACATAATCAGTTGATTGTTATAATGGTTCAGTTGGTCAGTTTTGTTGTTCAGTTGTTTTGTTATAATGGTTCAGTTAATTAGTATTGGTTCAGTTGGATGAATATATCTTTCAGTTGAATAATAATATTTTTCAGTTGATTATATAAACCATTCAGCTGAATATATAAATCATTCAGTTGAATATATAAATCTTTCAGTTAAATATAAAAACCTTTCAGTTGAATATATAAATCTTTCAGTTGATGTAAAAAATGTTTCATTTGATATGAGAATAAGTATCAGTTGATGAAGTTGAGAAAAGTAGCTTCGAGAATAGCATCGTACCAGCGCCTTGTCACTCTTCACTGACAAATGATGACTCTATTGATTCTCATCGTTATCAGCTCATGGCTTCTGCTGCTGCTGGTTATAATGATATGGCGCTTAAGGTTATTTTCCAGCATTTTCTCTCTCATCGTAAACAAATTGGGTTTGATTTCATTGATTTCTGCATAATGAGAAAGTGGGAGTACTGGGTAGCTAGATCGTCATTAGTACCACGTCGCTTGTCATCATCATCATCAAATTATCAACATTTGCAATTAATCATCGTCATCAAGGACCTGCACATCTTTGATGTATTGAAAAAGATGGGTAGATGGGTTTGTTGCAATTAATTGGGGTTCTCTTGATTGGATTCGTATAAAAGCAATATAGCATACTTCCTCCGTTTTCCAATACTCGCAACGTTTCTTGTTTGCACACTATCCAATACAATACTTTGAACCTTAATATCTCTAAATATTGATAAGTAAAAATTATAAAAAGTTGATATTATGATAGTATGCATCAAGACGAATCAAATAAGACCCCACTTGACTATATTTTTTCTTATACACGTGTGAAAAAATATAACATAAGAATAGTAAATGAATAGTGGTTACTATGCTTATGTTGCGAGTATTGCGAAACGGAGGAAGTATTTGGTTTTGAAGAAAAAACATCCATTATTGATATTTTAAGAGAGAGAAAATATCAATGGAGATGGGCGTAGTGGGCTCAGCCCGTCTGATGGAAATTATTGGATTAGACGGTCTGACCCAATACTTTCACTATTTTATACTTCCTCCGTTTCTAAATAAGTGATACATTTGAATAATGTTTACTATTCACAGTTTAGACTTTGATAGCTTTTGTGATTTACATTTTAAGAAAAACATAGTCATGTGGGATCTTGTTAGATTCGTCTCAATGTGAATTTTTTTAATATCAACTTTTTATAATTTTTACTTATTGATAATTATAGATATTAATGGTTTAAATAATGCATTGACAAACGTGTAAACAAGAAATGTGTCCCTTATTTAGAAACGGAGGAAGTATATAAGAATAAACAGATAATAGTATTCTTTATTACTCCCTTCATCCTTTGAAGTATGCACCATTATGTCTCAGATGAAAGTTCATATCTTTATTTGTTATGTAGTTCCGTTACTTTTTATTCATCCCACTCCACCAAATATTAGAACTTATGCCAAATTCATATAGAGCATTGGAAAACAGGCGGAGGAAATAGTTGTCGTCCTCGTCCCTCCTCATAATAAGGGAGGAAAGAAACAAGAAAGAAATAAGTACGATTCAAAAGTTAAAGCATTGAATAACAGCAACTGCATGAGCTCAGGTACGGTTATAGAATTTCCAGATTTGATGATGAATCACTAGAAGCGATAGATGTTTCATAGAGAAACATGTCAATCACTCGTCAGGAAAAGTCTAGTTTATCTTTCACATGCCCATCAATTTCAGTGATAAATAGCTTAATAGGGATTAGTGTTGAAGAAATCATACTCCAGTTTTATGTAACTTATACAGTTCTTTTAAAATCACTACCAAGAGTCTGTTTAGATTTACTGAAAACAACTGAACTGATTGGAGTTGAATTGAACTGAACTGATCTAAACTGATTGGCACTGAACTGAACTGAATTGAACTGAATTGAATTGAATTAAATTGAATTTAATAAATATATAAATAATATTTAAACAATAATAATATGAATATTAAATAATAATTATGATGATAGGTAATAATAATGAATAATAATAATTATATTTTGGATATTTTTAAAGGATAACTATAAATAAATAATATTAATAATCATAAATTAATAACAATAATGATTAATAATTATAATGATAATTAATAACAATTATTCTATAGTCTT
This sequence comes from Patellifolia procumbens, assembly GCA_947645195.1. Taxonomy (NCBI): domain Eukaryota; kingdom Viridiplantae; phylum Streptophyta; class Magnoliopsida; order Caryophyllales; family Amaranthaceae; genus Patellifolia; species Patellifolia procumbens. Next base: position 310,923 of record CANSGD010001000.1, on the reverse strand, counting down.
TGTATTGATATATTAATACCTAATGATGATTATATAATAACAATAATATCTAAGAATTAAATTAATATTATTATTTTAATAAATAGATTTATTTATATATTAATATTTAGTAATAAAATAATAATTGGGTTGGAGCATGCAAAATTACATGAGAATCGTTTTGACGTGATTTGATTGGATTATGGGCTGAAAACGCGAGTTTATTTGTGCTTTTTACCTAAACCATGTTCCTCTCTAATGATAATAGTAATAATAATGAATAAATCTATAATAAACAAAATAATATACAGATAATAATAATACTTAATAATAATGATATAAAATAATAATAATAATAATAATAATAAGAGCAATTAATAAAATAAATTAGACCAACATAATAATATTTAACAAAATGGTTATAAGAGAATGGAGCTAAACTGAACTGCACTGAACTGAACTGATTTGAACTGAACTGAACTGAAATTAAGCTGAAATGAACAGGCCCTAATAGTATTTCACGCATTTTAACAAATAACCTAAAACCTTAATACCTTTAATTCGGTTTAAGTAAAAAGTATAAAATTTTGATAATAATCAAGTATATATCAAAATAAATCTAATAACAAGATTCTATATAACTATGTTTATCCTTGTAGATAAAACATGACAGTGGATTAAACGAAAATGTGAGAATGGTATAAATTCAGAGATGTACTGATAACTAATTATTAACGAATCAACTATTTAACAGTTAAGAATCGGAAAGACCTCTGTAAAAAGGGTGTAGTAGCATTTGAGATATTTGTCCACATAAGTTGGGGGAAAAAAAGGGTTAAAACAACTTTTTTTAGATAATTGGGATTTTTGGATATTCAAAAATATAATATGTCGAATAACCGAAAAGGCAAAAATATGATCCTAAAATTTTCAAATATTCAAAACACTAAATTTCGGCAAAAGTTATTAAAAGAGATGATTTAACTTTATATTAAAATTAGATTAATTTAAGACCATCACTCTATTCAAAAATGTCATTTATTCTCTTATTTCTATTGGATTTGGGTTGTTACCTAATTTTAATTAAAACTAAACGGTCTCTTATAAGACCAACTTAAATTTCAAATCCTTTGTGATTTTTCGTTCGAACTATGGGCCTGTTCTGTTCAGCTTATTTTCAGTTCAGTTCAGTTCAGTTCAGCTCTAATAAGTTCAGTTCAGTTCAGCTCTAATAAGTTCAATTCAGTTCAGCTCTAATAAGTTCAGTTCAGTTCAGTTCAATTCAGCTCCAATAAGTTCAGTTCAGTTCAATTCAGCTCCAATAAGTTCAGTTAAGTTCAGCTCCAATCCATTCAGTTCAGTTTAGCTCCATTCGTTATTTAACCATTTTGTTTAATATTATTATTATTGTTATTATTGGTCTAATTTATTTTACTTATGATTATCATTATGATTATTATTATTATTTTATGTATTATTTCATTATTATTACTACTATTCTTATGGTTGAGCATAATTTGGGTTGGTGTGCGGTTTAACAATGTTTCATCTCAGTACGAGTATTCTAATTTGCAATTGTTGCTTTATTTTACCGACTAAATATTCACTATTACATCATACAAATAAGCTACAAAAAACAGAAGATATTAAAAAATTACAAAGTTGCTAATAATATTGGAGTACTATTTAAGGTACAACATCGTCATACGTTGAATATTAAAAATACTTTCGCGGTTTGTGGACCTGTGGTGGAGTTTGGTTTGTAGATATTATAGACCAATCTACCGCAAATTGTGGTTTGGTTAGAAGCACAGACTAACCTATGTTTTAAGCTAATTATTATTATTATTGTTAATTATTATTATAATGGTAATATTAATTTTCTGTTTAGACATTATTGTTATTATATAATTATCATCAAATATTAATATATTAATACTAATAATAAGAATTAATCATTATTAATTATTATTATTATGAGTATTTATTATTTTTATAATTGATTTATCATTATTACTATTATTTATTCATTTACAACTATCATTGTATAACATCAAAAATAATAATATCATTATTCATTAATTGTTATTCTAAATTATCAATTATTATTACTTAGAAGTATAATTATTATTTAAAATTCATAATTATTATTTATATATTTATTTCAATTTATACAATTCAATTCCGTTCAGTTCAGTTCAGCTCCAATAAGTTCAATTCAGTTCAACTCCAAAAAGTTCAGTTTAGTTCAGTTCAGCTCCAATAAATTCAGTTCACTTCAATTCAGCTCAGCTCCAATAAGTTCAGTTCAGTACCATTCAGTTAAAATTAAACGAAGAGAACAGACCCTATATATTAATTTGGTCTAATAGAATATTTACGTGTACTCATAGGATAAGAGGCAAGTCTACTCACAAAAAGATATTGTACAATACAACTCTAGATAATGGCCACCATAAGTGACCAACTGACCACTCACTTATTTCTCTTATATTAGTCTATGTGATGACTTCGATGGGCTAACAAAATTCCTTGTGATGATGCATTCAACCATAAACCATACGGCAGTAACGACAATCTCAATTATTTTATCTTAAGGCTCCATTTAATTGAGCACTCAGCAATGGAGACGTCCAAAACTCCAAATAACAAGAAGTATTGAGTTTACTATGTTTATAGTACACAAGAATATATAATGAAAATTTAAAGAATTGATATCAATTGAAAAAAATATACTATGAGCCGCACACATCAAGGCCTCGGGAGTATTAAAGTTGGTTGGTGTAAGTGGTAAGTACTCTCATCACTTAAACAAGTGGTCAGGGGTTCGATTCTTGACTCTTGCGAATAGAGTAACCAAAGTTGGGAGGGATCTACCCATTAAGTTGACTTCAGTACCCCAAGAGAGATTGTCTGTACTATCGGTGCGGGATACTCCTAGTTAACATAAAAAAAATCAAGGCCTCGGGGGTTACAAAATGAAAAGAGCTTTTATCCTAAAATCGTATGGTATTAAGGGAAATACCCTTTTAAGGTTATACTATCTCCGTTTCCTAAAAATTATTACACTTTGACATTGAATGTAGAATATTAATGTATAGTTTTTATAATTTTTATAAATACGTAATTAGAGATATAAATGTTCAAAATTTTGCATTAACATACGTAAAAGTACAAGTGTAACAATTTTTTAGAAACGGATGGAGTATAATAGCAGTAAATATTTATTTCTTCTTTCATCAATGTAAGTGTCATATTTATGTAGTTACACTCTATCAAATTACACAAAATTAATTTTTTTTTTGTCTAACCAAACACTGTGTAAATATTTCGCTTTCTCTTAAAATCTACCAATGCGCCAAAACATTATGTCATTGTACTTTGTTAGTGGGCAAGTGGGCAAACATGACACAATAATGAAAGCAAAAGAAATAAATCAATAAAGACAAGCTTGTCCCCCACCAAATTACCCCATTTAGGCATTTACCACACAAATGAATATTTTTTATCAAAATCTTCACTTTTACACAAAGAAAAATAAAATCGAAATAAAAAATTCCCACCAAATTTACCCAAAATAAATTCCCACCAAATTTCTTCAATTTTACCGCACAAATAAATCATATAACCAAAATCTTCTCATTTACAAAAAACAGAATGAAAAAATCCACAAAAAAACCAGAATTTTTTTCTCTTCCTTTCCATTTTCATTTGGATTTCGATTGTACTAGTAAGTATTCAGTAATATTATGTACATCTCATATGACTCAAACTAGAGTCACTATTATGCAAATATAAAGACTAACTTAGCTCGATGGGTCTCGGATTCAAGACCTCATTTTTAAGTTCTAAAATTACCTAAAAATTTCGACCCACAAAAGTTAGTCAATTGAGAACAAAGAAAAGAAAGAACAAAAAAGGGTGATATTTACTTCTTTTTTTTCTTCATCATAAAACTATAAGAAAGTAGTAATAGGAGAATATTCAGAATAAAAATCAGGAATTCCAGAAGCAGCCCATAATTTCTCATTAAAATCTTCTTGCAATTCATCTGGCACAAATGGCTTCCTACATAAAGGGCATGTTTTCCGATCATGATCGATCCATCTATCAACGCAGCACCGGTGAAACATATGTCTACAATTCCTCATCTGTCTGATCTCGTCTTCTCCCTCGAACTCGTAAAGACACACCGCGCAGCTCTCGTCTGGCCCACCAGGCCCGGAGGAGGAGACGATGTCGGAGTATTTGATGGTGGGGAGCATCTCGCGGATGAGGGTGGCGGCGGAGGAGATGGAATGGGCCGGGCCGGGTTCGGGTTGGTCGAGATCGGTGGCGGGCTCGATGAAGGAGGATAGGCCAAAGAGGCGGAGGAGGGAGAGGATGAGTTTGCGGAGGAAGCCGAGGAGGGAGAGGGTTGTGAGGAGGAGTTTTGGGAGGAGTACTTCTGTGTAGCCCGCCGGAAAGCCCATTCTTGTAAAGATTAATTTATGTGTTTTAGAGAGAGAGATAGAGAGATTGAAAATGTTGGGATTGACAATTGAGGGGTTATTGGGGGAGGATAAGACGGAGAAGATGAGGTGTGACGGGATTTGTATTTATAGAGAGAGGGTGATGCGATAGTGGCCTTTGAGACTGTATTTTAGATTTTCCTTTAGATTTTAAAGATAATTTGTGGAAAAAGGGTAACTAACTCTAGGCTGAAAAGACTACCGTCTATATATTTACAACTTTTCTTATCCTACATTTGTTTAATGGTAATACTTCCTCCGTAACAAAATAAATGCACCATTTGTTTGGGCACGCATGTCAAGATAAAACTTTAAAGATTAATATTTCTAATTATATATTTGTAAAAATTATAAATATTAGATCATAAAAAATTACAAGTTGAGACGAATCCAACAAGACCCCACATGACTATATTTTCCCTTGTATATAAGTCACAAATTGCGATTAAATTTAAAACTGTGAATAGTGTCAAAAGTGCAAATGGTGTATTCTTTTCGTTACGGAGGAAGTAATTGTTTTTGCACTCATTTAATGGTAAATAAATAAATTAATCAATAATATTTTTAAGATTAGTAACCTTTAATTTCATTCTTGATTATGTTAAAACCATTTTGATTAATTTGTTCATTTAAACTCTTAAATCGCTTTCTTAAAATGGGTGCAAAACCAATTGTTGTAATTAAACGGTTACGGAGAAAATACATCATTATTTTTTTTTGTTATTGTTCATTTAGACGTTTTCAAATAAGTAAAAAATTAGACGCTCAAATGAGTAATGAGCAAAATAAATAGTCTTGGTATTTTATGCTAATAGTACACTTGGTTGTATGATGCATAATCTCTCTATATATTATATTAGCAAAATCTATCGACTTTAGTTACTAGATGACAATTTCCAATGGATGATTCATTACCCACTTCATCCGGAAAACAAAAGGGTAAAAAATCAAGATAAATTGGTAATAGCCGGGTGATAAATGGGATTAGGATGAAATTTTTTCACCCATCGCCTGATCCATCATTCGTTTACCGCCCTCTCCATCACCTATTTCATACATTTTTTAAAATATCTATTAGTTTTTGACATTAGTATAATTTTTTTTTCCTTTTGACCACTAGTTGATATGCTTTCATGAACTTAGCTTATTTTGTTTGACATGAAATTAGTGATAAATTGTTGTTTTCAAAAGTTTGATTTATTTTTCTTGTCCAATTGTCTTAAACGGATTATCACTAGGTCCATCCTGTTCACCAGCGGGTGGTGTATAGATGGAATACGAGTAATAGTCTTATCGTGTGACAAATGGATATATGAGAGTTGGTCTAAACGGGTGATGAATGCAGGTGTTGGCCCATCCAATCCAAATTTCACCCGTTATCATCCCTAATAGTTACTCCCAACCGGTGTTAGTTATAAAGATAAATGGAGAACGAGATGCCATAGTGGTCTGTTTTGTCAAAAGAACAAGAGAGAATTGCATATGAGTTTCTCTAAAGCAAGTAGGGAAAGATTCACTCATCATCTGATGGTCATCTTTTTTTCAACAGTATGACAATTCTATATCTATACAAAAAATCATGATTGGTTATTGTGTCTTTTCATGTTAAAAGAAATGTTTTTTCACCAAATGACACAAGTTTTAATTAATTACATGATTTATTATTCTTGTCACTATTTATATTAATTACAATAAGATTATATATATTGTGGCACATTCACATATCGTAGGATGTCATTTGCACTATGTAATGCCTCTGCCACTTTTCAGCACTGCATGATTGCCATCTTTTCTGATTATATTGAGTCCATTATGGATGTTTTCATGGATGACTTTAAAGTGTATGGTACTGATTTTGATGCATGTCTATTTAATTTCACTAAAGTTATGAAAAAGGTGAGGAAGTTAGTCTTCTGTTGAACTGAGAAATGAAGGGATGATACTTTGCCATACTATCTCTAAGCGTGGTATCCAAGTGGATAAGACAAAGATTTAAGTGATTAAGAAATTTCCCCTCCTGCTAATTTTAAATGGGTGAGAGGATTTTTTGGTCATGCGAGGTTTTACCGCCGCTTTAACAAGGACTTCTCTAAAATTGCTAAACCACTTACTCAGTTGCTCCTCAAGAATGATCTTTTTTTTTTACTAATGAGTGTCTTGAGTCTTTTCGCATGATCAAACAGGCATTGATCACAAATCCTATCATACGATCTTTCAATTGGAATATGTTGTTCAAGATAATGTGTGATGCTAGTGAGTAGTGACTATTCAATGAGAGTTGTGCTTGGTTAGAGGTAAGACCAGGTTATACCTGCTATTTACTATGCTACCAAGACATTAGATGAAGCTCAAGTCAACTATGCAACCACAATGAAGGAGCTTCAATCTGTTGTTTATGCGCAGGACAAGTTCAAAAGTCATTGTCTACATCGAATTTGCTGCATTGAAGTATCTTCTAGCCAAGAAGGAGGCCAATCCAAGAATTATTCGCGTTCTTCACCAACCGGTTAGTATCGCCATTTAGATAGAAAAAATAATAATTACTCCCTCCATTTTTATTTAATAGAGAATTTTTCACTTTTGTTACTATTCATATTCTACTCTTTGACCATCATGTGTTATCTATACATGAGTAGAAACATAGTCATGTAATATCCTGTCTGATTCATCTTAATCTATGTGTAGTTTATTAACATTGACTTTTTATAATTTTTATTCATGTGTAATTAAAAATATATGTGATCAAAGTTATGTATTGTTAAGCGTAAAAAGTGCAAATATCCCTATCAAATAAAAGGATAATTTGCCAAAATTACCATATAAAAGTTCAATTTTGCGAAAAAAAACCTTAGAGTTTTTTTGAAAACGAAAACCACAACATCCATTTTTTTGTAAAAACAAAACTCTTTCTATTTTCCGGTGTTGATGTATCATTTCCGGCGTTGACCCCTCTATTTTGACTATTTGCACCCAACAAGACTGATTTTCCCTCTCTAGTCTTACTTGTATAATCCTAACCCTTGCAATCTTCCCAAAATTCTCTCAACTCTTCCCTTTTTATCTTTTCAATTTCTGATTCCCTCGAATCTTCTATAAACACAAGTTACCTACTATTATGGCAGCAACAACAACAACATTGGGTTTCGGGGGGGATTTGGTTAGGGTATGATTGGAGCTCCAATAACTGAAAAGCTCCAATAATCTTCTCCAACCCATGGTAGCAGCAAACAACAGCAGCAGAAAATTGTCGTTGAATTTGAAAGATTCCTTCCATTTAGGGTTAGGGATTGGGTTTCGGGGGGGGGTTGATAGGTTTTAGTCGTATCGCCTAATCAAAAATAAACCTACGGACCTCTAACTAGGTAGTCAGTGGAAGCAGGGTCGAATCCACAGGGAGACAGAGTTTCTAAATTAATATTCAACCGATTCAGCTACTCCAGATGAAATCAGGGAAGAAATAATTAAACTAAAGAATAGACTACAGAAGACGGAATAAATCGAGGATTAAACTATGGAATAAAAGTTTAGGGTATTAGGTCGGTCCACCATGCTTATACCAATCAAATAGGGTCAACTACTACCAAAACCTAAGTCAAGAGTCGGGGGATTAGAGCCTATGTTGAGCTATGGTTAAGACTCAACGCTCATAGTTCAACATACGCCGCATGTTCACTAACGTAATCAGAACTACTGACGTGTCCTAGGCCTCTAGTCGTAAGACGGATCTGTGCAAACAACTATTAACCACAAGCAACCAACGAAACTGCGCAATAACGTTAATTACTCAATAAAGAACAAACCACATCACAATCACCCTAATCAAGCCCTAGAAATCAATAAGAGTCTAAATCACAATCATGGTATAAACATGGCTTTCCTATCTAACACCCTAGAAAGAGACTACTCAGACATGATCGAATTAACAACGACAAAACTAATATGAAACCCTAACAATTGCATCATGAACGATTAAATAAATAAACTAAGCAATCAAGAATAACAAAAGAGATTAGGGTAAGGAAGAGTACCAATTGACGGAAAACAGGAACTTTTATTGAAATCGAAATAGGTTTGATCACCTCTAAATTAATCTAAAGTGTTTGAATTGAACTAAGAACAATGAAGAATAAAACTAGTCTAAAGCTAATGAAAGATGATTAAAAGATGTCTCTAAATAATGAGGAAAACGGTATTTATAATACCCCTCAAGTCTAATTAAAAATAGGAAATAAAAGACGAAATCCGCGATGAATGGCGCCAGACCCGATCGGGCCCGAGGCCTCCACCCGATCGGGTCAAATACCAAATAGCCTCTTTTGCTTCTCGTCCTCTACGCAGCAGCCCAGCAACCTGATTTAATGAAATGCGGCCCACCCGATCGGGCCCAAGGCATCCACCCGATTGGGCCTGGGCGCATTATGGCCTAGGAAAGACGCCTTTCAAGCAGCGTCTCTAATAAGACCTACGAGCAGCCCACCCGATCGGGTCGGGCGGTGAACACCCGATCGGGTCTGGGTACATGATGTTCGCCCGATCCTTTCGGGCAACTCTTGCCCGATCGGGTCCGCAACTTTCATACCCGATCATAAATATTTCGCCCGATCGGGCCATTTCTGCCCGACCAGTGCACGGAAACCTCCTTTGACTCCTTGGGTCTCTAATCTTCTAATCTTCACGTTTAGGGGTCTTGGGACCTCCTAAACTATCCATAAAGCTCGTGAGCCATCCTACGTGCCTCGTAACATCTCGTAAAGCCGTGGTAGCTTCCAAAAGGCTCGGGAATAAGAACTGCAATTCAATACTAAAACACGAAACCACAACTACATACGATAGTTAGCACAAAATAGCTCCCAAGAGCTCCAATGACGCACAAATTAGCTTGTAAATAAGGGAGAAAACTCTATATAAATACGTGATATCAGGGGTTTGGTTAAGGTTTGATTGAAGTGTTGAGTGGAATTGGGGTTGAATTTGAGAGATTACTTCCATTTAGGGTTAGAGATTGGGTTTCGGTGGAGATTTTGGTTAGGGTTTGATTAAAGTGTTGATCGGAATTGTGCCTGATTGATTGAAGTGTTGAGTGAAAAAAATGGGTGTTTGATTGATTGAAGTGTTGAGGTCCCGATTTTCAATGTAGGATGAAAGGAGAAGAAGAGTGAAGGATGAAGGGAGAAGAAGAGTTTAAAGGGTTGGAGGGAAATAATTGATTAGGAGTACAATTTGTCAAACTACACATAGGCAAAATGGAGGGGTCGAAGCCGGAATTGGGACGGTAAACACCGGAAAATGGTAAAGGGTTTGTTTTTCTAAAAAAATGGATGTTGTGGTTTTTGTTTTCCAAAAAAATTTAAAAGATTTATTTTCGTAAAATTCAACTTTTATAAGGTTTTTTTTCTCAAATTTTCCTAAATAAAAAGCAGAGATACTATCATTATTTTTTGGGAAAATTGGCGCCAACAGCACCAACTATTCGTTTGGTGCACAAAATAACACAAACTAAAGAAGGTGCTGTGCACAACACAAACTTTATGTGATGGGTGCACAAAACAACACAAGGAGATTTTGGCCTAATATTCTACTTAAAATTCATGTTTTTTTGTGCACCCATCATGTAGAGTTTGTGTTGTGCACTTACCACAATATTTGTTTGTGTTGTTTTGTGCACCCGTCACATAAAGTTTGTGCTGTGCACTATACCTTCTTTAGTTTGTGCTGTTTTGTGCACCAAATCAATAGTTAGTGCTGTTGGCGCCAATTTTCCTTTATTTTTTTTTTATCCTTGAGATACTATCATTTTTGCCACGGCGTTCAATTAGCTAGTGTGCTAAATTGATAATTATTGATGAGCGTTGAAGAAACTTTTGGCAGAAAGATAAGCCAAAGCGTAGATACCAAAACTTAAGGAGGTGGAGCAAAGATATAAAAAAACATAGGCCATGCAAATGCAACTCTAACACTATACACAATTGTCAGCAGTAGTGATTTTGTTTTGATAAGTTAAATTTAATCATTAAAATTTTGAATTAGTAATTAGTTGGGGTCTCTGGTTGGTGCCTGCCTGTGGCACAATTGTCACTATTAGTATGGGTGGGGTGTGGGTGGTTACTACACCTGCACTACCATACCATTTCAGGTGGCCCTTTCTTTTCTTTTTCGCTTTTGTTCTTTTTCTTTCTCTCTAATCTTTTCTAGGCACTTCACCAAAACTTCTCAACACTACCATTAATTTAGCTTAAAAGATCAATTATTTTTCCTCTAAATTTAATTTACATTCGGAATCAAATCTACCAAATACGTATTTTTGCAGAGTCTGGATTTATAACTAGGGGTAGCCTATTTTTGCGATTATAGTAATAAAAAAAGCTAGGAAAAATTGATAGGAATAATCCCACCTTTGGCCGATCTTCCACCACTGGTACCACCTTCAATTAATCCAACAATAATCCCACCTTTGACACCCATATTCTCTAATTGGGTCGTGACCTGTTGGTGACCTATAATTGTGGGTAATCTTCATAATTACATGATTAATAGCTCATTAGGTATATTTTAAACTTAAAATTTTAATTAATTAATGTTTTAAATCAAATTTAATTTAAAAAACTAATAAAAAAAACTTACCCCCTCCCCTTCCCCTTCCCCCCACTGTTGCCACCCCACCCCACCACCCATCACCACTTCCTAACAACCACCACTCAATCCACTTACCAACACGGCCACTTCCCACCACCCAACCACCCTTCAGCCACCATAAATCTACCTAACTCGGCTGACCTCTTCCCCCACAACTGACAACCACAAACATACCAATCCTTCATCCCATGTGGTGTCTATATGGTCCAAATACCACTTATCTTAATTGCTTACAATGCACCGTAACCCAGCCGCAGTCACCTTCTCGGCAACACCGCCCCCTAGCCTATCACAATGAGCAAGGTTGGAGACAAAATGAGCCGCTTACTAAAACATTTAAGCAGTTTGAGGGTTGATAGACGTAGGGGAGCATGTAAAAGAAGATGCTAAAAGTTGTTTGAGAAAATTAGTCATCTTATATGATAACAAGATGCTTATGGCAAGTTTTTATGACCTTACCAATTATGGATCACAGTATTTCGGTCCAATTTATCACCAAAATTGTTGAACGTCTCCTCCCTGTTAGAAAATTTACACGCATAAAAGAGTAAGCTAGTTTGAGTGATGGACTGATGAATCAGATAGGAAATTACTCCCTCTATCCTTAAGTAACTGGCGACATGATCAGAGTAAACTTTATAAATGCTTATGACTTTTAGCATTTCCTATGTACAAACCACTAACCAAATATAATGGGGAGTTTAGGGATTTACGTTTCTTTTCCTTACCTAACCATTTTTAATGGTGATGAAGATATTGCCTTCACCGGAGAGGATGGGGAGAGAAGAGAGAGAATTAGAGAGTTGGGTTTCAAACCAATCGAGACAATCAGTTTTAGTCTTTTAGACCAATCGGAAGGAAAGAAGGAGGCGAGGAACTATAAAGAGAGGGGATGGGGAAGAGCTGGGGGAGGGTTGTCGCCGGTCTCCATGTTGCCGGTCGTCGATCAAATAGGAAGAGGATGGTGGCAAGGGAAGGGGAGGGGATGGGTTTTGGGTTTTCTTTTTAAGTTTTTTAAAAAAAAAGTCAACGGTCATTTTGGGTGGTCAAACAGGTTGCCATCATCTTGTACCAATGAGAGAATATGAGTGTCAAAGGTGGGATTATTACTGGATTAATTGAAGGTGGTACCAGTGGTGGAAGACCGGCCAAAGGTGGAATTATTCCTATCAATTTTTCCAAAAAGCTATTATATTCAAAAGATTTAAAAATACAAAAATACAATCTAAAGGACTTCTAAAATAGAAAATTACAACTATTCACGTCAATGTTCGTATATAATTTGGAACTGTTTTGCAATTGTATCGAGTTACAATTAGAAAAAAATGCTTCCTATGATAAGTAATTAAACTACTATCATTCAATAGTTATTTTCCTAGTCTATTTAATAATTTATTTCATTTTTATTAGGTGGCCTTTGAAAAAGTACTTCAAAATTTCTCCCTCTTTTTCGATTCAATAGGTCTAATTAAAGATACTAATCTCTATAGACAACAAATCGTGTCTCCTTATCTCAATTAAATTTTATCTTCATTATATTTTAATATTAACACATTTAAACGACCAACAAAATTATAAGGAAAAACGGAAAAGAATAATCCCACCTTTGGACGTTCGGAAGATAATAATCCCACCTTTGGATTATTACTGAACAATCCCACCTTTGAGGGGTCATTTAATCTATTGGACCTTAACCTATTATAGCAGGTTATAACAAGTTCATTGAATACTTGTCGATTCCTTATTGGTTGTTCCCATTATTATTATTAGAATTTTTTGTCAATTACAGCCATTTAAAATACCCTATTTTTTAATTATAGCCATCATCTTTTTTTCTTGTGAATTACGGCCATGAAAGACTAATATTCAACTAAGTTGTTGCCATTTTTACTAATTACACCACTAATACATAGTTTGACCGATCAAATCATGTTTAATATTTTATAAATCTTTTTTTATTTAATTTTATAATATTTTTAAAATATATGTTTTTCATATATGACATACTAATGAGCACGTATTTCGAGACCACATTTAATCGCGTTTTTCGGACTAAAGACGACGTTTTTTCGAAAAACGGACACCGCCGGGCGCCCTTTAAGGGCATGAATTACGAGAATCTCAACGAAACGAGTACCTACAGGCCGGATTTTCGAGCACGTACTTCGAGACGAGTTTTTCGGACTGAACACGCCTTTTTTTTCGAAAAAGGGACACTGCCAGGCACCCACCTTTTATTGGCACAATTATCGAGAATCCCTACGAAACGAGTACTAGTAAGCCGGATTTTCGAGCACGTACTTCGAGACGAATTTTTCGGACTGAAAACGACGTTTTTCGAAAAACGGACACTGCAGGACACCTTTTATGGGCACGAATATCAAGAATCCCTACGAAACGATAACCTACAGGCCGGATTTTCGAGCACGTACTTTGAGACGAGATTTTCGGATTGAACAAGGCATTTTTTCCGAAAAAGGACACAGCCGTGCAACCTTTTGTAGGCACGAATTTCAAGAATCCCTACGAAACGAGTACCTAGAGGCCGGGTTTTTGGACACGTACTTTGAGACGGGTTTTTCGTGCATTATAGGACGTACGACGGTATCCGTTTTTTTGAAAAAACGTCGTGTTCAGTCTGAAAAATCTTTCTCGAATTACGTGCCCGAAAATCCGACTTGTTGGTACTCGCTTCATAGGAATTCTCCAAATTCGTGCCCACAAAAGGGTGCACGACAGTGTCCCTTTTTCCGAAAAAAACGTCGTGTTCAGTCCGAAAAACTCGACTCGAAGTACGTGCTCGAAAATCCGACCTGTAGGTACTCGTTTCGTAGAGATTCTCGAAATTCGTGCCCATAAAGGGCGCCCGGCGGTGTTTGTTTTTCGAAAAAACGTCGTCTTCAGTTCGAAAAACGCGATTAAATGTGGTCTCGAAATACGTGCTCATTAGTATGTCATATAAGAAAGATTAGTGTGATAATATTTTATTAACTTAAATTAAAAAAGATTAAATTTATTAGGTTACCTCTACAACCGGTTTCAGGTAAAAAGGTCCAATAGATTAAATGACCCCTTAAAGGCGGGACTGTTCAGTAATAATCTAAAGGTGGGATTATTATCTTCCGAACGCTCAAAGGTGGGATTATTCTTTTCCGTTTTTCCAAATTATAATCCATTCGTTCTATTAGGTTTTCCCCTTTGACATTTGCTTTTTAAGAAAACCCATTTTGACCATTTCTTTTACCAATGTATATGTTATCTATCTTATTACGAACTTGCCTTAATGGGTATTAGTCCCTCTGCTTTTCTTAGTTGTTTCACTCTTACTTAAACCTTATTATAAAACTCATTTAACCAAATAAACTAAGAATATAAAATATGTGTTATTGTGTAAAATATCCTTATATTTGTCTCAAATGTATATTTTCATAAATATAAACATTTTTTAATAATAAACATACTTGATAAATTAAACATTTATATTGTTAACAACAAAGTTGTACATTGAAATAATAGAAAATTTAATTGTATTATATAAGGGAAGAGGAGAGTTAGGAGTATGTAATTTTGAGGTGGTCTTTCAAAAGACCGTCGCAAATAGCCTAAAATAATATTATTTTTTCAAGTTATTTGCGGTGGTTTTTGAAAAACCACCTCAAATAAGTGTTCCAGCTTTTATTTCCTTTAAAAGTGGCTACGCAAGGTTTTTTTTGCAATGGTTTCTCCTAAAACCGCCACATAAGTTGTAATTTTCAATAAATTTGAATTTTAACTTATCTATGGCGTTATGTCAAAACAACCGCAAAAAGGGCGCCACAAGGGTTACCCTTTTACTACTAGTGATTAGATGGTTTATATAGTACCCCCTGAGTAACCTAAATGGATTAGACTAGGCCAAAAAGGGTCCTTAACATACTATTGTTAGCTACGTCCACAAACATCGATATTCGAATGCATGATCATTTGAAGTGTCAAACAAACATATTCAAGACATTCCAACAAGTTGCAATAAAGAAAAACGGAGGAAGTAGTAAAATTAAGGTTTTGTAAGCCTTGTTATACTCATTTAAATACCAAACAAAGTTTTGAGGACCAAGGCTTTTACTCTGAGCATTTTGAGGATAAGAATCCTACATTCGTTCCCCCTACTCTTAGAGTCTAGCCCACTAATTTGGAGCGCATAGACTTGTGAGGCGTTTTCGCCCAATAGAGCAAATTCTTTTCAACATTTTCAAAAAAAATAAAAATAAATTATTCATCTGAATTTCTTTAATTTGACTACTCATCAAAAGGACAAAAAGACTTTTAGTATTTATTTGTTACTACACTATTTCTTCAGCCATGATGAAAATTACTTTAAATATTTAATGCCTCTCAAGTTTCATATGGTCAAAAAGGGGAAAATAAAGTCAAAACTTGAAAGGGTAGTAAAACTACTTTATACTCCTGATATAGTAAATTATAGAGGCTAAAGTAATGGAACTCCAGGAACCTACGTATTTTAGAAGGAAAAAGAATCAATTTAACATATTACAATTTTTGCCCATGCTTTATTTTTGACACATATATATAACATAATATCAAAATGGCAATATACATATATTCAGCTATTTTCTTTAATCCGAGCCATGCTCGAAAATCGAAATACTAGTTAAAGAAAATAGATGTACATAACTTTAACATAACTCCTTTAAAATATAATATATATGTATATAATTGTGACAAAGGGGATAATATTTTTGAATCTCACTTTTTATTTTTATTTTTGTTTTAAAAATATTCTTACAACCAATCGTATTTTTGAGGATATTGTATCAATAAGAATATATAGAACTTATAATAAATAAATAAAAATAAATATTTTAGGCGAGATTTTTTTTGATGAGAAGATAACACATGTCATTGTTGGTTTTAGTTTTTGTATTATAATAGTTATAACAAAAAGTAAAAAGAAAATTTTAGGCGGGAATATTTTTAATGAGGTGAATAGGTGATGACACGTGTTATTGTTGGTGTTTACTAAACAAGAATTGTAGTATGCCATGCATGTGTCACCCTACCCTTTTCAGTAACATTTTCCATCTTTGTGAAGTTTAAACCCACAAATCAAAATCAAATATAAAAAAAAAGAGATTTATCCATCACTACGTCATGCTATTATTACTTCTTATATCAACATTAATTATATATTATTGGTTTCAATGTAAACCGAGAGGAAAACTACAATATTTTGAATGCATGATGAATAGATGACTTATTATCTCTATTTTATTAACATCTTTCCACATCAAATGAAATTATTTGTGAACAAAATTGAATTTACAAACCCCTAAGGCATAGTCTAGACTTAAAAAGAGTTTCATTCAAAATTTGAATTTCATAAGCTTTTTGCTACATTTGGTGAGAGGTGAAGCTTGCAGGCTTGTTAGTTATTTGTACAACAAGTTGCAAAATTAAGTGAAAATTTATCGGAAATTTGAGTTATGGAGTGTACTTATGTAATTGTAATTGTTTATTTGTCAGTACTGAGCTCATGATCCAATATTTATCACTTGGGGTAGTGATTTAGTCGCTCTAACTTTTTACTCATTATTTTTTTAATAGCACAATCTTCTATACATTACTTACAAGGAGGAGTGGTAAATACAAATTTAGTGTACCGAAATCATTCTCCGTCACTTTGAATCAGAACAAAAAAAAGGAGAAAAATGATGTACGATTATGTTGTATGGTTTCTTGACTTGTTACCATTAAGCTACATAATTTCTTTTGGCTGAAATTAAGCTACATAATATAAATAGTTGATAATTAGGTTAGATTTGGCTAACTTGGTAACTTATGGATCTTGCCAAGTAATGATATTTGAAGCGACCTTCTGATCTTTTCTGATTAGTTTAGTTCAGTTAAGTTCAGCTCCAACAGTTCAGTTCAGCTCCAATCAGTTCAGTTCAGTTCAGTTCAGCTCCATTCTTTTATAACCATTTTGTTAAATATTATTATGTTGGTCTAATTAATTTTACTAATTGCTTTTATTATTATTATTATTCTATTATTATTATTATTAATATTATTTATTTTTATATCATTATTATTAAGTATTATTATTATTATTAGTATATTATTTTGTTTATTGTAGCTTTGTTCATTATTATTACTATTATCATTAGGGAGGAACATGGTTTAGGTTAAAAGCATAAATAAACCCGCATTTTCAGCCCATAATCCAATCAAATCACGTCAAAACGATTTATGATGTAATTTTGCACGGTCCGACCCTATCATTATTTTATTACTAAATATTAATATATAATTAAATCTAATTATTAAAATAGTAATATTAATTTAATTTTTAGATATTATTGTTACTATATGATCATCATTAGGTATTAATATATTAATACAAAGACTATAAAATAATTATTATTAATTGTCATTATAATCATTGATCATTATTATTATTAATTTATAATTATTAGTATTATTTGTTTATAATTATCATTTAAAAATATCCAAAATAAATTATTATTATTCATTAATTATTATTCATTATTTTTATCTATCATCATAATTATTATTTAATATTCATATTATTATTGTTTAAATATTATTTATATATTTATTAAATTCAATTCAATTCAATTCAATTCAATTCAGTTCAGTTCAGTTCAGTTCTGTTCATTAAAGTTTAGTTCAGTTCAGTTCAGTTCAACGCCAATCAGTTCAATTCAGTTCAGCTCCAATCAGTTCAATTCAGTTGTTTTCAGTAAATCTAAACAGGCCCTTAGATAATACTTTTCTATCAAAAGAAGAAAAGAAAGTTCAAAAGGAAAACTAGGTCCCTCAAACTCAATTCTTGAGAATTTTTTGAAGATGGACCATTTAAGTAAATTCATTGTGTTCCTACTGCTTTCTTGACTTCGATAGGCGCTTAACATAGAAAACCTACTCTATCTATATGCACATATTCTCTCTCTTTAATATCTTTATATTTTTGTTGTTATTACACAATAATGTTTTTGAAAATATGGATTTATCTTATAGTAACTAGAAAGTCTAGTATGAACCCGGTCTACACTAAACTTATTGTAGACCAGGGTTAGGTCCCAAAAGTTAAGGTTTTTTTATCAAAAGTTAAATTTTTGCTCACCAAAAGTTATGGTTTCTTTATCAAAAGTTAAGAAATTTTAATTAAAAGTTAAGGTTTTATAATCAAAAGTTAAGTGTTATGAATGAAAAGTTAAGGTTTTTTAAGCAAAAGTTAATATTTTGTAATTAAAAGTTAACGTTTAACAATCAAAAGTTAAGGTTTTGTAATCAAAAGTTAAATGTTAGGAAGGAAAAGTTAAGGTTTTATTATCAAAATAAAACCCTAAATTTTTCCTCAATTCGATTTGATTGGGTGTTAAATGGGGATTTAACATTCCAATTCGTAAAAAGCATTTGAATTCATGAAATTAAAACCTAAAAGAAGGGGATTTTATGCTTAAATATACCTAATTTTTGCTCACCCTTCTTCGATTTCTCTCCCCCAACTGCAGATCTCGAATCATAGATTAAGAGAGAAGACAGAGGTGGAAGATGTTGCGTCGGAGAAGCCGCCGGAAAACGGGTGTGTCATAGTCCCGCCGTAGTGCCGCATGGTTGAGGGGAGTGAAGAGAGTGAGGGAAGGTTGTGGGTGGTGGTGGTTTAGGGGAAGGGGAGTGCAACTGTGCAGATTGGCGTGGTGGTGATGGTGGTTTCAAAGAGGAAGAAGGAGAGCAGTGAGGAGAAGGAGTGAGGAGAGAGAGTGTAACACCCCGTAATTTCACTAGAAATTTCACGCGTTAATTTATATGGTTTACATTGTTATTTATAACTCTAAATATAATTTCATTTATAAAATTATATTCTATTAAATAAATGGTCATATTTAAAGGCGAAAAATATTTCGGTGGATAATGTATTATGAGTATTAATTTTATAATGTAGTTAGTTATAAATTTAAGTGTTGTGTGATTAAATTTTGAGCGTTAAATTATATATATATTCAACGCTAAATTATATTTACTATTATATTTCCATAAAGCTTATATTTACTCCTACAATTTTATCTTGGGAATATTTATATATATATATATATATATTTATATCGTATAATAGAATGTAGTGTTTTTTGGCATATTTTCAATACTCATGCTCATGCCGGTTGTTTGAAAGGGCAATGTAGTGCTCGTGTATGCGTAGTATAAAATGTGTGTAAGTTTTAGTAGGTGTATATTTATATACGTTAATATTAATAATTATTATTTATAAAAGTTTTAGTGCATATTTTTGCTATGAGCGTTTATATAAATAATCGTGGATCTTGTTTACGCTACACCATACCTAGTATTATGGGGGTCCAAATTTTAGTCTTTGCATTAAGGGGATTTCTTGGATAGCTTACTCACCTTTGTAACGTTTATGATAATCAAAAGTGATACCCCTTCATTCACCCTCATAAACCACCCTCATCATGGCCATTATGTGCCCAATTAATTTATATAATTACTTACCCTTATGATGAGTTTAAAACTCAGAAAAACAATCCCTCCCCATCCCATTCACACGCCATTCACCAAGGAAAAAGGAAAGGAAAAGAAAGAGAGAAAGTTTCCCCGTTTTCCCCTTGCACACCCTCACGAAAATGAACATCGCCGGAGATCTAACCGTTGGATCGTCTTCAAATTTGGACAGCATGTTCTTAACATCTATACCTTCACTTTAACCCGAGAAATTTTTAATCTGAGATTTATATCACCGGAAATCGTGGTCGGAACACCACTAACTGTTTTAGAGGACCCTAAAATTGTTTAAAAGGGAAATACTTTGTTCAATGGAGGAGAAGTCTTCAAGGGAGAAGAAGGTTTGGATGATCCGCACGTTTTATAGGATATTATATTATGTTTTGCGGCACTCCTCTCGAAGATCGAGGTAACTTGCGTTTTTCTATCACGTTAGGAAATGATAAGTAACCTTAGGTTGTTAGAATTATCGTTAGAGAATTTAGTATCATGTTAGGATGAACTTAGAAGATTGTATTTGTACTACTCTTGTTAAAATCATGTTAGGCTAAGTTTTTACTTGAATTCATATATTTAATGTTCCCTTATTCTGCCGTTGTTATTGTGTTGTTGAAATGACTTGATTGTAAATGAATGGAAACTTTAAATTTTGATTTATGTGAATGATTTGGGACTTTGAGAAACTTAGGATTTTTGATGCTAAGCAATTCATTTTGTATGGTGATTGGTTGGTTTTGACTTGTGATGATTTTTGTATGATGTTCAATGCCTTGAGGTTTTGTCAAACAAACCCGCGAAGCTGTGTGGTCGCGGACAGCGAATTGGGTCACAGGCCGCGAACAGACTGGCCAGCCTGTTTTCAAATGGTCATATCTCACTCGTTTGTTATTGGTATTGAGCTTGTGACCAGTCGTTGGAAAGCTAACGAGCTAAATTTTAATGTCCCATTGGAATTTTCTAAAAATATTATCTGTGCTGAGTGTTAGGTCTGTTTAAAGTTGTTGTTGTGTGCATTCTGTGCATAGTTAGCTTACAGCATGATTCTGTGTTTCGTAAATGACTTTGGTAGTATTGTGGAGTATCCTAAGGCATGTTTGAAAGTATAATTTTAGTACTTGATACCATTTATTAATTCTTATACCAAGTTTGAGTTGTCGACGTCGTAATGTTTGGGGGAGAATAACACTGCCCTTAGCATCACTTCGCCAAGAGTTATGTACGGAGAGTATTGTGACTTGATCATAATTTACTTCGTACCCAAACTCAGATGACATTTTGATGTTTTGTATGCCTTTTGTTGTATTTGTAGTATACTTTGATTAGTTTACCGTATCAATTTGGGATTTGTGAACTTCGATGATTTTGAGGATGTGATGATTTTAATGATTTTAATAATTTAATGATTTTTAATGATTTTCACTGTTTTAATGGTTTTAATGATTTTTGATACCTTTGATGATTTTAATGACTTTGATGGATCTAATCGTTTTGACGAATTTGACGAATTTGATGATTTGATGAATTTGACGAATTTGATGAATTTGACGAATTTGATGAATTTGACGAATTTGATGAATTTGACGAATTTGATGAAATTGATGATTTGAAGTATTTTATTTTGTCTTTGAATTTGAAGTTTGGTTTTTAATTGAGTTGAGTAGCCTAAGGGACGGTGTCCCGAAGGTAACGAACATGCACTCCGAGGGGTTAGGGGACATCACGTTGGGTGTTACCCTGCATTGGAGATACCTAGGACTTGTTGTCGTCCGAGAGGTCGGGAGATACTGCGTGTATTGTCCCGCATCGGGAGTTTGGCCATTCTTAGACACAGACGGTAGGGAACGTAACCCATAGGCCGTTCTGGAGGTTGCGACCTGACATTTCTTGAGGAGGTGGGCTGCGGGTCACTAGCGTTCGCTCTCTCTATGTTAAATTGTTTATTTTCAAATCGTTGGTGTTTCTGTGATCCCTTTGATGTTGATCTTTCGAAATTCTTTATTTTAAACATCTAAAGCATCCTTCTTAGTACTTTATGTTAAAGTTTGACATTTGTTGCAATGTGTACTTTGCCTTCTTTTATTGCTATTTGTGTTGTCTTGTCTTTGACGTTTGTTCTAACTTCATTTAAGTTTACTATTTGTTTCCTAAATTGGGCTGGGAGAACTGCTAGTTACTCCCCACCGATTGTGGAATTTTTTGTTAATATATATTGCAGATGACGATGCTGTTTAGAGTTGTTGCTATATGGATCGGGGTTGTGCGTTTACCCGTGTAAGCAAGAAGGTTGTGCTAGTCATAGTGGACGAGCATTATGAGTCTGAGATTAAGACTAGTTTTGTAGTTGGTCTCAAGTAGTTTACCTTTGTTAGTTTGAATGTTAGTTTTAGAGTTGATCTTTTGGATTTTGGTTTCATATTTCGAATTTGGTTAAGTTTCGAGATTATGGATAGTTATGGTTATGGATTTGGCTTGTTTAGTTAGAGATGAGGGTATGGGACCTCTTCCTCTTTATATATATATATGATTTGGAGTTTCGATTACTATTATGGGACTCGTTGTTTATTTTAGTTTTAATTTTACCCCATAGAGTGACATTCTCGTCTCGGTGGTATTTCCGCTACCACTGATTTGATCGTTGTTACATTTATTTAAGTTAAAGCTTAGTTGGTAAAAGACGGGATGTTACAGAGAGTGGGTCTACACTATTTTTAGTGTGGACCGGGTCCATACAAGAGTTACTCTATAGTAACTGGGAAGAATATACAAATAATGCAAAGGTCTTCCTATATTCATTATTCATCTATATAAAAAAAATAATCCCATCAAACTTAAGATTCTCATATAATGTATTTTTGAATATGGGAACAAGATGATGTGAAAAATATGGGAAAATATTAGTACAAATATATTACTCCTATATGAAAATAACACTTTTTTTTTCATATGCAATTTTTTTTTAAAAGATCACATGAAAGAATAAGAAAAGACTCTAATAAAATATATATTATAAAAACTACACTATTTTCTCAAGAAATTTTTTAATAAAAGAATATTAGAAAGAATATGGGATACATAAAATATAAATCATCTTTACAACAAAATTCTAAAAAATAATTATGGGAATATACTTATAAGAAAAGTTTCAGAAACTATAGTTATGAGAGTACAACATATGAGACATTCGAATTTTTTAAGCAATTATTTTAAAAAAAAGCAAAATATGGGAAATAAAATGAGTAGATATTAAGAAATTAAAATATACTATATTAAACACATATCTTTTGCAGAAAAATTAAAAAGCATAATTTTGGAAGATAATAATGTACTCTCTCCGTCATAGAAACCTTTATACACTTGATCGTGCAAGTAGTTTTAGACGGTAAGTTATTGTTTGGTTATTAATTACTATATTTTATTAAACAGGTAGATGTGTTAGGAGTTAGTGGAGTATTTGGGTCCAAAAATATTTGGGTGGGTTGAGTTTGTGTATTAAAATAGTGAGTGGAAGGGTAGGTGGGATAGGTGTGGTAATTAAAATACCAAATAAGGTTTGGCCTAATGACTTCAAGATCATGGGATCAGATCCCGCTAGGGGCATTTGGGGGTGGGGATTCCCTTACCATTCCCCCTACTCTCAAATGTCGGATTCGTAACTATCAGATCAAGAATTTGTGCTAGTTGAGATCTGGTCAGGGTCCTTTACATTACCTTCCCAAAAAAGGTGTTGTAATTAAAATAATATATTTTGGGTCCTATTATCAGTAAAGATTGATATAATAAACTACTAACGGGCCATATCCGAAAATGGATGTGTATAGAGCAACCTGGCACGAAGGGAATAATAAATTATATGAAAAATACAATTTTTACAATTTTGAAAAACAAAATATGAGAAACATGATGTGAAAGAATATGAGAAGATACTCATAAAGTATTTTACATGAAAATCATGTTGCTTTTATTTAAGAAAATTCAAAAAACATAATATGGGAAGATGAATATTGTAGATGAATATTAATTTATTTTTAAATAAATAATTTAAATAAATAGAATATGGAAAGAAAGTAATAAAATCACTAATAGTCTAACAAGACATTTTATGTTTATGTCCAAAAACTTTTCCATCAAATTTAAGATTTTAATAACCTTCTATGAAGAAATTAGATGTATAATATATGCATAAAAAATTGGTTATTTTCTTAGATGTTGGAGTCATAATTTTTTCTTTTATCCATATAGATAATATATTTTCTATTATATTTTATTTTATTACATAAATTAATATACTTAATTTATCGCATAATAACTTTGTCGTCGTGAAAAATATGTCAGTGATTATTCATCAATTTGTATGCTATGGGCCTGTTCTCTTCGGCTAATTCTAGCTGAACTGAACTGAACTGAACTGAATTGAATTGAACTTATTGGAGCTGAACTGAACTGAACTTATTGGAGCTGAACTGAATTGAACTGAACTGAATTTATTAGAGCTGAACTGAATTTATTAGAGCTGAACTGAACTGAACTGAACTTATTGGAACTGAACTGAACTTATTGGAGCTGAACTAAACTGAACTGAATTGTTGAATTAAATTGTAATAAATATATAAATAATAAGTAAATAATAATTATTATGAATATTAAATAATAAGTAATAATAATTCTAAGTACTAATAGTTATACTAATAATTTAGAATAATATCAAATGAATAATGATACTATTATTTTTGATGTTACTAAATGATAGTTATAAATAAATAAATAAATAATAATAATGATAAATTAATGTTAAAAATAATAATTACTGATAAAAATAATAACTAATAATGAATAATAATTATTATTAGTATTAATATATTAATACTTGATGATGATATAATAACAATAATGTCTAAGAAGTAATTATTATTACCATAATAATAATAATTAGCTTAAAATATGAGTTGGTGTGTGCTTCTAACCAAACCACGATTTGTGGTGGGTTGGTCTATAATAGAGATACACCAAACCCCACCACAAACTGTCAAAGTATCTTTAATATGCAACGTAACAACAATGTTGTACCATAGATAGTACTGCAGTATCATTAGCAACTTTCTAATTTTTCATATCTTCTAGCTTTTTGTAGCTTACATGTATAATGTAATAGTGAACATTTAGTCGTTAAAATAAAACAACAATTGCAAATTGAAATACTCGTATTGACATGAAATTTGGTTAAATCGCGCACCAACAAACCTTGCTCAGCCATAATAATCATAATAATAATGAGGAGTAAAGATATAATAAAAAAATTAATATACATAAATAATAATAATAATAATAATAATAACAAGATTTTCTTTCAAAACGGGCGACTTGGGTAGGCAGTTAGGGTTGAGGTCGGGGTATCTTCGACGGCACGTTCTCCGGCGAGTCTCCGGCTTCAGAGTCAGTTCAGTGGTGTCGTGGTTCTCCGTCATCAACGGTAGCAGCAGCAGCTTGACCATCAGCGGTCATCATCCCCATCAGCGGTTCATCTTCGGCGGTCTTCTTCACCATCAGCGGCTTGATCAACGGCCAGTCGGCTTCAACAACGGTGCATCATCGGTTCATCAATATAAGGCTTCATCAACGGTCCATCATCGTCATTTACGGCGTAGGGCTTGATAAACAGTGGTTGGGCGTGATTCTTTACTGTTGCGATATTGTGCTTTCCTTCTTTGTTGGCGTTTAGCAGTGGCTGTTGGGCGTGATTATTTCCGACTTCTTTGTTGTGATATTGTGTTTTCTGGTGCTGCGGTGGGTTCTGACATCATCATCTTGACATCATCATCTTGACATCATCATTCAAGCATGACATCATCAATATGACATCTTCATCATGACATCATCTTCCGGCAATCATCCTTGAGCGGTGCACAGCAGTGGGGGTTTGGTTTTGTTTACCTTTTGGTTGCGGTGCGATTATATTCTTGTGATGGCCGCCATTGTACGGTTTCATTGTCCTTTTGTCGGTCTTAGTGGGTGTCAAGATGGTGGTGGGAATGGACTCACTAAGACTTCGTTGATCACACACCTTCGTGATCGTCATTGTTGTTCTGGTGCTCGTGATACTACACGACATGCTCTTTCTACTATTTTGTCTGTTTTCACAGCGGCAGAGGTTACTTTTGCTCGTATGGGGATTTGGTTATGTGGGGTTTGTTTCAAAACCCATACTCATCGTACTAGGTGTCGTCATGGCCGAGGTGCAGATTTTGTGTCACCTCCCGATGAGGGTGATGGTATTGTTAGATTTCTACTTTATGACATCCCCAAACCACAACTTCCTTCTTCACCGGTGCAACTTGGACATGATGATGGCTAGTTGCAGGATCATTCTTGTGGGTTCGATGTGGCTCACTTGGATCGTTTGTTCTCCAAGGGGTTTCGCACTGTGAAGTCTATCCCTCCCAAGTGTCGTTTGGGGTTCGCTCGAGTTCTGAAAGGTGCTCTTGACAAGGTTATTTCTAAACCTGATGACATTTCCTTTTGGGTCTCTTTATTGGTGTTACCTCTTTGCACTCTTAAAACTTTTCGCCCGCGGAGTAATCTTGAATGTAAGTCTGCTATTAAGCGTCAACGTCAGGAAGAGAGTATTTCCCGTGCTATTTGCTCTTTGGGTACGCAGGGTGGTAGCTTGCACCTCTTCAGAGAAATTTTGGCGGAGGATCCTCCTACTTTCTCAGACGCTGATGAGGAGGACCTTGATTTGGATGAGCGCAATATCAAGCAGTGTAAGAGGAAGATTTGTGATGGTCATTATACAGCTGCGGTCCGTGTTCTTTCTTCATCCGGCATTGCTCCATATTCTGCTGCCACTCTTGCGGATTTACAGTCCAAACACCCTTCTTCGCCGGCTCCTTTCTTGCCGGATATACCTATTGACCACCATCATCTCATTGCTTCTTCTGCTGTTGTTTTGGATCGGATTTCGAGTTTTCCTCGTGGTACATCTTGTGGTAGGGACGGTTTTCGAGCTCAACACCTTATGGATTGTTTGAGTGGAGCAGCGGTGGCTATTTCGGATGAGTTAGTTGACTCTATCTCGCAGGTGGTTAATCTCTTACTAGCTGGGAAATGTCCTGCGGTTTTGGGTGAGTACATTGCTAGTGCTCCTCTAACTCCTCTTGTCAAGCCCGGTGGGGGTATTCGTCCGATAGCCGTTGGTACTATTTGGCGGCGTTTGGTTTCGAAGGTCGGAGCTGTTTTGGTGGGGCCTTCTTTGAGAGGTTACTTTGATGGTCTTCAGTTTGGTGTTGGGGTTCCTTCGGGTGGTGAGGCAGTACTTCATGCTGTTAACAGGTTGATTGAGGATCGTGGAAATGATGTCGGTCTTTCTATGTTGTTGGTGGATTTTCAAAATGCTTTCAACTTAGTCGATCGTGAGATCATGTTACGTGAAGTTCGTCTTCGGTGTCCGGGCATTTCACGTTGGGTTGAATTCTGCTACTCTCATCCAACCAGATTGTATTATGGAGAGCACACCTTATGGTCATCTCAGGGAGTGCAACAGGGTGACCCCCTTGGTCCTTTGCTTTTTGCTTTGGTTTTACATCCCTTGGTGTGTAAAATCAGAGACTCTTTTGATGTCAGTCTTCAGGCGTGGTATTTGGATGATGGCACCATTATTGGTGATACCTTGGTCGTAGGGAAGGTTTTGGAGTTGATTATGGAGGATGGGCCTAGTTTCGGTCTACATCTGAATGTAGGGAAGACTGAGGTTTTTTGGCCTGTCGAAGACCCTCGTAGTAGGCTTGTTGGTGTCCTTCCCCCTGATATTGCACGGCCTTTGAGTGGTGTAAAGTTGCTTGGTGGTCCTGCTAGTTCCGACTCTATTTTCAGTGGGGAGCTTGTGATGCAGCGAGTGTCCAAGACAATTACGCTTATGGATAAGGTTGCTAAGATTGATGATCCCCAGTGTGAGTTGCTACTTCTTAGGGCGTGTACAGGCATTTCTAAACTCTATTTTGCCCTGCGTACTTGTCCTCCTTGTGTCTTTGATGAGGCTTATCGTTCCTTTGATGGAGCCCTTCGTTCTTCTTTGGAGCGTATTGTTACTGCTTCGGGGCCTGGTTTTGGCGATTGGCAGTGGCGTCTTGCTACCTTACCTTTTGCCTTTGGAGGACTTGGTGTTTATTGCGCGAGTGATGTTCGGCATTATGCTTATCTCGCGTCTCGTTTGCAGTCTGCTGGTTTACAGGATAAGCTTTTACGTACTGCAGGTATTGTTGGTTGTGGACGTGCCTTTGAGGATGCATTGAGTCTTTTTAATAGAACTGTGGAGTCTGACATTTTGCGTGATCCTAGTGTAGTCGCTGCCCCTAAACTTATGAAGAAATTGGCAGATATATACTTCACAAAGGTTACTGAATCGGCAGAATCCACCTTTTCTTTATCTCCTCGACGGTTAGCTTTGTGGCAGTCACAGCAGGGGGATCACACCTCAGACTGGCTTCGGGCAGTTCCTATTTCAGGGTTGGGTCAGACGATGAACCCTAAGACTTATCGTAGTGTGTTGTGTTACCGGTTGGGTGTTCCTTTGTTCTCTACTTCGATGCCGTGCTCTGCTTGCTCCAGGGTTTTTGCTGGGGATGTTTTTGGTGATCATGCGGTGTCTTGTGCTGGTATTGTGGGCATTAAACATCGGCATAATGTCGTTCGAGATACTCTTGTTGATATCTGCTTTCGTTCTGGGATTTCGGCAAGAAAGGAGGTTGACATTGGATTGTCTAGGGGGAACGACGGGGCCCTCAGGCCGGCCGATGTGCTTCTTTATTCTTGGGATGGTGGTCGTGATGTGTGTATCGACTTGACAGGGTCTTCTCCCTTGACCCACTCTGGGTTGTCTGACTTTGTTCCTGGACGTGTTGTTGCTGATGCGGCTCATCGGAAGCGGGTCAAGTATGAAGCTCGTTGTCGAGCTATTGGGTATGGCTTCCTTCCCTTTTCCTTTTCTTCTCTTGGGGAATTGGATAAGGTGGCTATTGCGTTGCTGAAGCGGATGCAGACTTTCTCGAAGACACAGGATATAGGGGCACGTGCTGCTGCCCATATTTTCACTAGGATAGGGTTTGCTATAGCTAGAGGAGTGGGTGCCCAGATTGTATCTCGGTTGCCCACTAATTTCTTGTAGGTTGTATGATATTTGTTTATAACAATAACAATAATGATAATAATAATAATAATAAGGAAATTTTGTGAAAAAACACCTTATAAGTTACAAATTTTGTGAAAAAACACCTTTTAAAATATTTTTTGTGAGAAAACACCTTATATGTTATTATCTATCAAATCAAACACCTTATTATCATTCTTAGGCCAAAAAGTGAATATTTGCGTACATTTTTTTGTCCCTTTTGTGTGTGAAAGTCACCATATCAACCTAAATTTTCATACAAAAATCTAATGCGCAAAAAGGGAGCGAAAATAAGAGAGTCAATGACCCAAAAGTTCACCTTTTTTTACCAAAATATGACAACAAGGTGTGTAATTTGATAGATAATATCTTATAAGGTGTTTTCTCACAAAAAAAATTATAAAAGGTGTATTTTCACAAAATTTGCAATTTATAAGGTATTTTTTGACAAAATTTCCTAATAATAATAATAATAATAATAATAATAAATAACAACAATAACAATAAAAATATAATAACAATAATAATAAGTAAAATAAATTAAACCAATAATAATATATTAAATAAAATGGTTAAATAATGAATGGAGCTGAACTGAACTGAACTGAACTGAACTGAACTGAACTTATTAGAGCTGAACTGAACTGAACTGAACTTATTGGAGCTGAACTGAACTGAACTGAATTGAACTGAACTGAAAATAAGCTGAACAGAACAGGCCCTATATTTGTAGGGAACATATCGTGAAATATATACATTTTATAATTAAACTTTTTTTTAACACAATCATTAATTCATTATTTCTTAAAATATGAATATAAATACATTAAATAAAAAAAATTATTCCTTATACCGGTAAAATCTAGTTATTTCATATTTGAAAATACCCGACCTTCCTACATTTTTTCTTTGACAGAGGCCTTCCTACATTAAGCCAACAAATAACACCATAATACAGATTATATAACCAAAAAAAAGTATGCCTAGCGAAGTGGTTCAGAGCCCTCAAGCTTTTTAAGATATTACTAACTAACCTTATATTACGTTGACATCCAGTTTGGGGACAAGGTTGGTTAAAAGATGTTTATAATTCTTAAAAGAATGATAAAAAGCACTTGGGGGACGACTTGAAGTAATCTCCTCCTATTTTGTAAAGCATAGGTATTAGGTATATAGTTTTGGTTCACTACATTTGTGCTTTGAGTATCTTAAAGGTAAAGGCAATTCCATTATTCAAAGGTACACAAGGGAAATAATCTACCTGCGAATTGACAATTAATCTTAATTTAAGGGCTTGGGAATTGGGAATTTTGGGATGTCTCCTCCTAAAGTTTTTACAAATGTAATTCATTTTCAAAGAATAAAGACCTTAATAAGTTTTTAAAGGCACATTAATCTGGAAGAAGCTGCAAGAGTGGAAAGAAAAACTGTTGTCACGAGCAGGAAAAGAGATATTGTTGAAGTCTGTTATTTAGGTTATTCAGGTTATTCCTTCCTATCTGATGGGTGTTTATAAAATCCCGGCCACTATTGTCCAGAATATTCAGTCTGCAATGGCTCGTTTCTGGTGGGGTCAAAAAGGGGCGGAGCGCAAAATGCATTGGAAAAATTAGGAAGCAATGTGTAGTCCTAAGTGTCTTGGAGGAATGGGTTTTCGAGATCTTAGTGTGTTTAATGATGCTTTACTTGGTAAGCAAGCGTGGCGCCTCATTCGCGATGATAATTCCTTACTTAGCCAAGTTATGTGTGCAAACTACTCCCCTAATTCTACATTCCTTGAGTCCGCACTTGGACCATCTAGTAGCTATTCTTGGCGAAGTATTTGGAGTTCAAAGAGCCTTGTGAAGGAGGGGTTATTATGGAGAATTGGAAGAGGGACTGCTGTGAGGATTTGGGATGAGCCATGGGTAATTAATGTTGACAGGCGAGTGGTTACGACAGAGCCAAATGATAGTGTGGTGATAGTTAGTGATCTAATTGATGAAGAAAAACGAGAGTGGCGGCATGATACAATTAATAGTGTGAGATGCAAAAGCAATATTGGCAATTCCCTTGTGCGAAAGACATGTCGAGGACGAGTTAACCTGGGCCTATTCGAAGGAAGGGATTTATAAGGTGAAATCTGCCTACATGCTTGACAAATCGTGTAATTTTGATGAAATTCACAAGCTTTGGGTGAAGTTGTGGAGTTTAGATGTCTCCCCGAAAGCACGACATTTCTTATGGAAGTGTTGCTCCAATACACTCCCTACACGAGCTGCTCTAAAACGGAGACATATTATTGAAGATGATCGATGCCCGCTGTGCAGTGAGAGTGAGGAAACAATTGAGCATGCCCTGTTCTCGTGTCACATGATTGGCGAGCTGTGGGAGGATTGTGGGCTGATAGGAGCTGTTGAGGTGATGCGTCGAGGGGGCTTGCAACATTGGCTTGAAGGCTGGGAGTGCGTGGATGAGAGTAAGCAAAAGTTTTGGTGTTACCTTGCGTGGGGTGTATGGCGACGTCGTAATGCAGTGGTGTTTCAAAACAAGACTACACCGAATGCAATACTCATTGAACAAGCCAGAAAATGGGTGAAGGATTATGGTGATTTCAACAAGAAAATCTACAAGAGGCAAGGTGCAAGCACGGTTGGTAGCTCTCGGCTATGGGTCCCTCCCCCTCAAGATGTTGTGAAGGTAAACACTGACGCTTCGCTGTTGGAGGATGGTTGGGTTGGTTTGGCGGCTGTTGCTAGAGATCACAGGGGCATGGTTCTTTGGACGGCGGTTATAAGACTCCTAGCATACTGGACTCCGGAGATTTCGGAAGGTAAAGCGTTGTGCTTTGGGCTCAAGCTGGCACTCGAAGCAAAGAACTCACATGTGATAATTGAATCTGACTGCCAAACAATTATCTCACGGCTTGTTAGAAGCTCCTTTTTCTTATCTGATCTTGACTCGGTTTTAGAAGACTCGTTAGAACGTAGTAAACATTTTATTTCTTTGTCGTGGTCTCATGTGCACAGGGATGGGAACATGGTGGCCCATCACCTCGCTAGGATTGTGCCGTTTGGTGTCGAGCAACGTTGGGTACGTCATTGCCCAATGGATGTTTCGTCTTATGTACTGATGGATTCTCTCTTGATTGATTATTAGATGTTAGCGGCTTTCCTTTAAAAAAAAAGAGAAACCTTGGACGGGCATATCCCAACATTGTTCAAATCAAATGGTTCTCCATTCTCTTTTAACAAGAGAAAAATTAACAGAGTTAAATATAAGAGCTAACAAATGTAAAATCTTCTAGTATGGAGTTTAGGTTGGAAAATTGAACACCTGTTTAGAAAGGCGGACAATAATGATAGGGTAATCATACTCGGGCATAACATCTCGTAGAATCATAATGCTACCCGATAAACAAGCCGCTATGGCAAGAGCTTTACCTTCCGCTAGCTCAAGGAGACCATCAAGCCCAAAAATACCGAAAGCTTCATAAGCTAGATTTGATATAATATGAACTTTTGACTAAGATACTTTCACAATCACTTATAATTATGGTCAAATTTTAAAATTATTCTAGAAAAATCACCTCTTAAAACAAAATTGTGACCAATAACGTATTACAAGTTACAAATTCTAAATTTATACATATTTATAAGAAAAGATCTTGAATGTAATATGTTACATCATAACTCATAAGTAATGGTGTAACAATCCCTTGCCCTCCCCCTACCCTCAAATATATGAGTCGCTTATCCGCGGCGGGTGGATTTGTACAGTATTCCGGCCCGATAGGGAATATTCTACCAAAAAGAGCAATGGTGTAGCAAGGAGGAAAAGGTAAACACGTGTATAACTGGGCTATGGTTCAATTTAACAATAGTGTAAAAAGTTTTTTCATGCAATAAAAGCAAATACACTCTCTAGCATCGATGGTTATTCACAAGTTTCTAGTTCGAACGTTAGTTGGAGCATTAGTTCTACATTGTTTTCACAAACTAATATCAATTTTACCAGACTTTTTTTTTTTTTTTGAATCAATTTTACCAGACTTTGTATTATTTTAAACTATATACATATCATTTCTTTCTATTGCTTTATCATTTTAAAACAATATTATATTTTCATATCTTAATCCCTATCTTTATAAATATGTGCGCAATTTTCGTATTGATTAGAACACAAAACATATCATATTTCTCGAAACTTGTACTCCCTCCGTTTCTTTTTGTTTGTCCTACTTTCCGTTTTTGTCCGTTTCTTTTTGTTTGTCCTACTTTTTCATCATTCCTTATATGGAAAAATGATATTACCCATTTACCCCTACTTTATCTCTTTTTGATCCCACATGTACCTCATAATCTTCTCTCACCTACTTTAATCACCAATTTACTATAAAATAAGTGAACTTTTTAGTTGTTGTCCCCACCCACATGCTTATGACATCATTCTCCTTGGCATTTGAAGCTACAGTAAATGAGACAAACAAAAAGAAACGGAAGGAGTATTATATTATGACGTTGTCTTATCATTTAACTAATTTCAATATAAACTAATATCATTTTTAGAAAAAATTACATTTTTTTTATAGTTGTATATACCATAAAAACATATCATATTTCATTAGTGTTGAGTTATGTATCATAAAGACATTCTCTTATTATGTTTTCAACTTTTTATGTACTCTATCATTATTAGACAAGCCTACATATCATTTAGAAGATATATAAATGATATCATTTTGTTGACTTATGTGATGTGTCATTATTCCCTATTTCTTTATCATTTGTCAAATCTTTATATACTTTATCATTAGACAAACTAATATCATTTTCAATAAATGACTTTATTTTTGTTGACTTCTATATCATTTTTTCAGTAACTTTATGTCATTTTTTTATTTTTTTACTCACTTCGTTTTTTATTAGATGTAACATGTTGACTTTGGACACTATTCATTTAATCTACTTCTATATATACATAAGGAAAAATATAGTCTTGTTTAATTCGTCTCGGTATACACTTTTCAAATAATATATATTTGTTATAAATTTTTGGATTTGTATGTCAAAAACCACATAATATAATTGATATTATTGGTTTAACTACATTTTTCTAATTTTTTTATTTAACCACCTTATATATGTAATATCTCTATTTTTCACTACCAATGGGCGGTTTTCCGGCCAAACTGAGTGGTTTTCCGATAAAATATAGGCGGTTTTCCGGCAAAAAATGATAGTTTTCCGGCCAAAAATCACTAATTAGTAGTGAAACCTACAGGTATTGCATATATAAGGTAGTTAAAATGAAAAAAAATAGAAAAGGTAGTTAAACCAATAATGTCCATTATAATAGGTGGTTTTTGATAAATTTTTACAATTATACAATTACAAATATAGTAGATCAAAGTTATGTCTCGCCGAATACATTATTTTTCAACTCTTTAAATACTATATCATTATACACAAGTTGCTACTCTCTCTCTCTCATAGGATAGTGCTCGATTCTATTATTTCACATGGATTATGGTAAGTTGAATCTAAGAGGAATACAAATAGTACCTGTTTGATTTATGGGCAAAAGATGATTCTAGGGGAGAGAATGAACCTCTATTCTATAAGTGAAAAGGTGGGGACCAAAAATCCATATTATTCTTTTATTTAATTCCTAATTAAATGGACCAAATCTCTCTCTATAAGTAACTTTTTCATTTTGAAAATACATCTGAAACAAATTATCGAATTTTCCTTTTTACTTTTAATTTTATATGCTTTCGCACGCATCGCGTGCATCTAATAGTAGTTATAATTGGTGGAAGAGCATTAAATATGTGGCCAATTCATTTATTGGATTGGATAAACAAAACAAAAAACTATTTTCAAGAAGTAACTAAATAATGGGAACACGGATTTACTAGGCAAATCATGAAAAAATGTAGAAATGTATATAGAAACAAGCATTATATTTTGGAATACTAAATAGAAAGAAGAACTATATTATGGGACGGAGGTATATTTATAAGAGAAATGTTATCATATATGGTGACTTTTCAATAATTTCATATCATTATTCTCTAAGGGTCTGTTCTCTTCAACAAATTGTAGCCGAACTGAACTGAAAACTGAGCTGAACTTATTGAGCTGAACTAAACTGAATTGAACTTATTGGAGCTCAACTAAATTGAATTGAATTGTAATAAATATATAATTAATAAGGAAATAATTAATTATGAATATCAAATAATAACTAATTATAATTCTAAGTTATAATAATTAAACTAATAATTTAGAATAATATCAAATGAATAATGATAATATTATTTTTGATGCTATTAAATGATAGTGATAAATAAATAAATAATAATAATGATGATAAATTAATTTAAAAATAATAATTATTGATAATAATAATAATTAATTATGAGTAATTACTATTGTTAGATGATGATGATATAATAACAATTATGTCCAAGAAGTAAATTAATATTACCATTATAACAATAATTAACAATTATAATACTAATAATTAGCTTAAAACATGGGTTGGTGTGTGCTTCTAACCAATCCACGATTTGTGGTGGGTTGGTCTATAATATATATACACAAAACCCCACCACAAACCACCAAATATCTTTAATATACAACATAACGACAATGTTGTACCTTAAATAGTACTCCAGTATTATTAGCAACTTTGTAATTTTTTAATATCTTCTAGCTTTCTGTAGCTTATTTGTATAATGAATATCTAGTCGGTAAAAAAAACAATTGCAAACTAGAATACTCGTATTGACATGAAATTTGGTTAAACTGCGCCAACCATAACCTCGCTCAGCCATAATAATAATAGTAATAATAATGAGTAAAGATATAATAACAAAGATAATATATAAAAATAAAATAATAATAATAACAATAATAATAAGTAAAATAAATTAGACCAACAATAATAATAGTATTAAACAAAACGGTTAAATAATGAATGAAGCTGAACTGAACTAAATTTATTGGAGCTGAACTTAGCCGAACTTATTAGAGCTGTAGTGAACTGAACTTTTCAGAGCTGAACAGAACTGTTAAATAAGATAAAGAGAATAAACCCTAATTCTTCATCATGTTTCAAGAATTTTGTATCATTTTAAAACTAATTTGTATCATTTTTTTCCAACACCATTGACATCATTTCGATATAAACTAATATGAACATAAACTAATACTAGTTTAACCAAATTTCATCATTTGAACCTGTATATATATTATTATTGTCGATTTTTGTATACTTTAAAGACATTCTCTTATCATTTTTCAACTTTTTATATACATTATCATTATT
Organism: Patellifolia procumbens; assembly: GCA_947645195.1. Taxonomy (NCBI): domain Eukaryota; kingdom Viridiplantae; phylum Streptophyta; class Magnoliopsida; order Caryophyllales; family Amaranthaceae; genus Patellifolia; species Patellifolia procumbens. The sequence goes on along the minus strand of CANSGD010001000.1, from coordinate 274,782 downwards.
AAAATCCCTCATATCATTATCTTATCAATGATATCATTTATGTTGAGAAGATTTTTTGTTAAAGAGGTACAAGAAATTCTTAGGGGATCCTTCTCTCAAGAGTGAACCCGAAGCTGTCTAATTGAGAAAAATGATACAAGGTAGGATCTTCAAGAACATCAAAAGTCTTGCTTTTTGTAGTGATTAGATGTCCTTGTTTAGAAAGATGGTCTGTCACCGAATTTGCTTCTCTAAAAACATGATGCACTGAAGTTGACCGGAAGTAGGTGAGTAGGTAATGAATGTCATCTATCAGCATTTGAATACACCACGGAGTTTTGCACTTTCCTTGTAGCACATTGATGACGACAAGGTTATCTCCTTCTACAACAAGATCTTTGAATTCCATACTTTTGGCTTGAAGCAATCCATTACGAAGGGATGTAGCTTCGGCAATCAGAGGAGAAGATGGCCCGAGATTATAAGGCATGACTTTGAGAATTTGTCCAGTAGAAGTACATAGGACAATACCAACAGTAGCGAAGGCTTGTTACACCATAAATTACGGTATAATAGTTACATGACTTACGCCCACTTATTTTTTTGTATTTATAAGCTTTGTCTCCAACCGGAGTTTAATCTCTATACTGTAAGGGAAGAGGGGTGGGACACCAAACTTAATGTATTGTCTAATTTACCCTTTGTTGTTTAATTAATAATTGACAGAAAAAAAATAATTTATCATAAAAAATAAATAAAAAATTAATGAGAAAAATTGCATAAATAAACCACATATAATCATCCCACAATCCCACTACATCACAAAAAATAACTACCCACCACTCACTCACCCACCCACCAACCTCAATAAATAAATAACATAAAAAAACTGATTCAAAATACCAAAACTACTATGATAGACACTTGTGTGCATATAAGGCTAGTTCATATTGAAATAGACACTTGCAAACCAACAATTAGAAATTTGAAGCAAAATCATCAATGTAATTAATGATTGTAGCTCATTTGTGTGTCCGCATAAATAAGTCTAAACTACAGTCCATTTAGCGTCGCATGTGCAATTCTACTCTAGTCTTTGCTCCACCCGTGATTTGTTCAAGCTAGTTAGACCGTCTAATTTTAATTTAAAATTAGGGAATAAACCCACTAGAAGAAGAGAATGTAGCATATTTTTGAATAAAGTGATGAATTTAAGTTAGTCTAATTTTAATATAAAGTTAGACCGCCTCTTTTAATAACTTTTGATTTAACAAAGGGTTATTTGCTTCTAGTGATGCGACTTTTTGCCGATTCGTAAATAATAAAGCAACCTTTTGATTATTCCAGAATATAGCAACCTTTATACCCCATTAATTTTGAGTAGGATAAAATGAAATTTTACTTGAAGAATTGATAATTTCTTTTCTTTTTATAGGTTCTATGCAACCTTTATAACAACATTTTAACCAATTATTAAGAGAGAAGTGTTCAGGTTACCTCTTTTATAGGTTTGATTTCATTTTAGCCACTCAAATCTAATGGGTATAACGGTTTCTATATTATAGAATAATCAAAAGGTTTATTTTATTATTTGCCAATTGCCAAAAAGTTGCTTTATTAGAAGCAACTAGTATTAGTCCCCGTCGATGCTCGGGTTATAGCGATAACTAATGTAACTGGCATGTAAAATATCATTAAAAAAAATAAGTCATCTCAATTAGACAACTTAGCTCTTGGTTTTCATTTATACATCATCATTATTGTTGATAGAAGCATCAATAATAATATGGTGGCATAGTGGTTGGAACTATTCATTCCATACATGAGGTTGTGGGTTCGAATCTTTACATGGTGACACGTGGCGGATAACAACTCTTACTTACGCTTTTTAATCTATATATAGATTATTCCTCTAACAAAATATATTTATAATATTTTATGAATTAAAAAAACCAACGAAAGAATCTTTATTATTAATGAAGAAAAAGCATCCATATTATGATTTTTCGTAAGTCAAAATCTATAATTAAATTATAAATGACACCTAAAACCAATTAAAATTAGTAGCTTTTGAGGAATATATAGACTCATTGAAATGAATAGCTATTCAGCCTATTCTTATCTTGTGCATACCTTATTTGAAATGGATCCACCACTGTCTCTACTCTCTAATGTCTACGTTGTATGAAGCGTTCCTCCTTACCAAAGTTCGTTTTACAATTGATTATAGTGTCATCTAATAGTCCCATTTAAAAAATGTAATTAAAATTCTAATTATAAGTCATAACATTGAGGATTTTTGTGCAAAATCACCTAAACTTATCACTAATTTAGAAACTCCCAGCTTTATGAATTTTTTGTTTTAATTTCTACCTAAACTTTTCAAAAAATTTATAAACTCCCACCACTTAACAGTTTTTTACTAACTTTGTTAAGTGGTGGGCCCTACTTTAGTTTTTTTTGGCCCTCCGACACCTTCATTTCTTATTCCTCTGTTTGTCAATTTCCCTCCAATCTGAAAAGTTATTACTTATCTGCTACACAATGTTGCTGTCACTGCAAATGAGAACCCTCAAAATTCATCCTCATCTTCTTTGTTCCCTGTGTATAACTGATATAGGCCTCTAGGAATAATGACTTACAGAATAATGTAGTCGGACGCTTAAGCTAAAACAATTCAGTCTCTTGGTGGGTTGATGAGCTTAGTATGCTAAGTTTATAACTCAATTGTATGAATATCAAAGATTGGTCTCAACTAAAACAAGCTTTATCTCTAGTTTTAATTGAAAGCGGAACATATGTTGTTGACCCTATATGATTTTGATGATGACAAACTAAAGTAATAACTAACAAGGTTTATAAGTTTTATGTGTGCAAGGTTCATGAATAAATAATGGTGCTTTATGAAGGTAATAAGTGAAGTTCCTGAGTTGGAACTCCAAGAGAAGAATGAAGTTCCTGAGTGGGAACTCCAAGAGAAAAGGAACTTAGTTACATAAGGGTGTAATTAAGTTTCTTATGTAAGGAACAAGGATCGTCATATGGTAAGGAATTGGAACTGTTCCTATGGAACTATGTTAGTGGAACTGATATAAGAAACATGTGTCTAAAAAGAGATACTAAAGAAATATTTGTTTGTTCCTATGAATGGAATGTTTGTCTGTTCCTATGAATGGAACAGACCTGTAACAGGCAATGGTTTTAATCTAAAGGAACAAGCAATTTTGTTTTAGAAAACAAATCACACTACGCCTAATGTTTTATTATGCAAAGGAACAAGCATTCTCTTAAAATAAAGGAACAAGCTAATCTTATCACAAGCCTAGAATTATTTAACTGAAAATGGAGAAAATTTAGGAAAAGATTTTCAAAGATATTTTGGATATTTCTAAAAGATATTTATTGTTTTCAAAAATAAAATCTTTTAATTAAAGAAAATCTTATTAGGATATTACTACCTCCGTTCCTTAATAAGTGAGACACTTCATGTTTTCACGCTTGCTAATGCATTATTTCAAACATTAATATTTATAATTGTCAATGAGTGAAAATTATAAAAAGTTGATATTAAATTAATGCATGTTGAGACGAATCTAACAAGATCCCACATGACTATGTTTTTCCGAAAAGATAAATCACCAAATCTAATCAAAGTTTAAACTATGAATAGTAAACACTATACAAGTGTGTCACTTATTAAGGAACGGAGGAAGTATTTGTTAGAAAAATATTTAAATAAGCTTTTAATTATTTATAACTGATTTTCTTAGTCAAAAATATCTTAAATGAATTGCTTGAATTTAGGAAATCCCTTTGCCAGTATAAGCGTTCAGTTGAACGTGTATAATTAGTGGGAATAGTGGGATAGTACTACCTTGTTCCTCAAGCATAGGAACATACATGACTTGACTTCACTACTCCATTATCACATGGTAATCCAACGTTTAATTTATTACGTGCATGTAGTGGGATAGTGTTGTTTGTTCCTCAAGCAAAGGAACAAACATGGCTTCACTCCACTACTCCACTAACCCATGATTGAAATCATGTTTATTCTAAATGACTGCTATAAAAGGGTTGTTCCAACTAAGTCATAAGTGTGTCTGACAAAGTGATAATTAATCTACAAAGGTTTAATTTGAGTATCACGTTTATTGAGTCAGTACCACCAAAGTTCCAAGTTCCAAGTTCTAAGTTCCATTACCATATGAGTTCATTGTTCCATTAGTGATTAAAACCATTATATTATTTTGTATTTCGAGTTGAGAAAAGAGTTGAGAGGAACTCTTGTAGTTTGAGTTTGGGTAAGGGGTTTGAGTGAACTCCTGTAAAGTGTGAGGCTTTGAGTGAACCAAGAGAAAGAGAAAGGAACTTCGATTGAAGTTCGAGAGGAACAACAGTTAGAGGGAACTGTTGTTGGGACTTGAGTTTGTAGAGGAACTCAAGTAGTGGCCCGAGAGTTAATAGGTTTGTAACAAAGGTGTTTGGCCTATTATAGTAAAAGAGTTGAGTTTAAAATCCCTTGTGGTCGAGGTCGTTTCTTCCTGTTGGGCCCAGGAAGTTTTTCCTCGTAAAAATCTCTTGTGTCTTTCTCTTGTTCCTTTCATTGTTTTTAATTCCGCAAAAAGCACGTTCATTTCCCACACATACAATTCACCCCCCCTCTTGTAGTGTTCCTAAATAAACAACATATGTTAAGGATTTGTTTCTTATTTTAATGAAGATTTTTGAGTATTGAGTAAATTGGATCTTGAATTTTACTTGGGCTAAAACTTAAACAGTAAATAACCTCAAAACCCTAGTCAAGTGAGTCTAATGATTGAAATATGGAATTATTGTGATTTACTGTGAGATTTTGCTGAAAAATAAACTGATGGGATAAAACTTAGACTGGAACAATCTTCACTCAGTTATTTAAACACTGTCATACCCTGGTTCTCCGGCAATGTGCCTAAGGGAGATAAAGCGAAGAAGTGATGACTGCCATAGTACATGGACATTGTTATATGTGTGAAAGATGTAAACTTTGGTGAAATGGAATGTTAATGGAAAGATTGTGATTGATGGATTGATGGAATATTACAAAAACCCTAAAGGATAATACAAGCTAAGTGCTACACTACAAAAGATTCATTCTCTCATTAATTTTCATGATGATCCCCTCTCTCTACTTAGCTCTATTTATAGATAAGTTAACCATAAAACTTCTAAACCCTAAATTATTATAAACTACCTTAAATACCCTTAGCCTAATAATATCAATTCATTACACTACCGGCCCCTTAAAATTCCACCTTATCCTCAAGGTGGGAAGTAATTTGCACAGAATTCCAGACCTCGAGAACAATGAAAAGTGATGTTGTTGTTGTTAAAGTTGATTCCTGGCTTCCATTGTCGTTCCAATTCCTCATTGGTCATGCCTCTGACTTCTTGTAGCGGCCTAACAATGGTGAAGTGGTCTTGCAAATTACATGAAGTTGTAGAGGGGTGTAGTTTTGAAACCTTGTGACATGAAAGCGGGTTGGACTGCTTAGAAAATAAGGTGGCATGACTTATGGGATGAGGTGTAGAAAGTTTGGGTTGTAGAAATTTGGTTTAAAAAATGGGTCTTGAGGGAGTAGAGCTAGATAAAATTGTGGGTAACTGGGTGAGGGAGGTGGGCATGAAGAGTGAAACATTATACCCCAGATGTGAATATTGCTGATTAAATGTTACAGTATTGGATTTAGGAAAATTGGGTTTTGAAATCTGAGTCAAATTGGCTTCTTGTTAGTGAGCCCAAATTCAAGCCCGATCTTTTTCAATGTATAGTCCTTAGTTTCTTTAGGTGCCATGGAATAATCAGAATCACATGGGACATGTTGCCCCACCTCATCCATGATGTCATCCCTTAATGTATTTACTAAATTGCTCTTACTAGTGCCTTCTAATATTTGCTTCCCTCCAAGCCAGAAGCAACAAAGCTTCCTCCACTCACTTTAAAACTTTTCAGCTGCAAGTCACATTCCCTGCCATTAACGCCACCACCTGCCCCTCCATCACCGTAATCATCGACGGCTACCACAACTCCGCTGAAGCAGCCTTCGCAAACTCCATCGGTTCCTCCACCAGACCTACTCCTATCAAAACCGCCAGTTGAGATTCCTTCCCTGTTCCGGCCACCACAAGCAGTGACTTCATCACCGCCGCCTGGACCGCCACCAGATCCGGACCCCACCGATGCTCCATATTCTCTTCCCCTTCTGTTTCCGGCGCCACCACCTTGACAAACACCATCTTTGGTGAAGTTCCGACCACCAACAGCTCTACCAGTCAGTCTTGCTGACACACCAGGCCCTCCACCAGAACCGGAGCTGCTAGCGCCACCACGTTTAAAGGTTCTTAGATCTTGTTCCCTTGCCTTTTCTTCTTCACGGTTTAAATTGTCGACAAAGGCTCCTCCATTTACAAAATTTCCAGGCCCGCCACCTGACCCGCTTGCACCATCTCCTCCCTTCGCAAATTCACTTCCTCTGCCACTCTGTTGTGGTAGCCCATCGAGCCCACCACCAACATCCTCTGAGTAACCGCCACATAAAAGCTTGGAAACATACCAGCCCGCCTTCCATCCCCAGAATATTCAAAATCACCACTAGCAAGACTACCACCAGATTCTTCCTTTTTCATTATCCTCCCCCCACTATCGACAACACCAAGCTCACCACCACCACCATGTTTGGCGTTCTCTTCCAGGCAAACACCTTCCGCCATTTCCCCAAGACTGAATGCATTTCCTCATATTCTGCCTCACCAGCAGACGATTCATTGATGAGTGTTTGTTCTTCACCACACTTCTGGTTGTCCTTTTCAAGTTCTTCACTTTCTTCCCTTTTTCAAGTTGTTGCCTTTCTTCCCTTTCTTCAAGTTCTTGACTTGGAAGCTCTCTCTTTGGCTTTAACTCAGAAATTGCCTTTTCAAAAATCATGTCAATGTTGGCAATCGATTCCCTCAATTTCTCTTCAAACGCCAAAGAGCGGGCCTCCACGGCCTGCAACCTCTGTAGCACGACAGCCCGGTCACAGTCACCGAGGACCGGTCTGCTCTGATACCATGTTGTCATAGCCAGGTTCTCCGGCGATGTGCCTAAGGGAGATAAAGCGAAGAAGTGATGACTGCCATAATACAGGGACATTGTTATATGTGTGAAAGATGTAAACTTTGGTGAAATGGAATGTTAATGGAAATATTGTGATTGATGGATTGATGGAATATTACAAAAACCCTAAAGGATAATACAAGCTAAGTGCTACACTACAAAAGATTCATTCTCTCATTAATTTTCATGATGATCCCCTCTCTCTACTTAGCTCTATTTATAGATAAGTTAACACTAAAACTTCTATACCCTAAATTATTATAAACTACTTAAAATACCCTTAGCCTAATAATATCAATTCATTACAAACACGTACACTAAGGCTATAAACAAATGAAATTTGTACTCACCCGCATTTCAGTTTCAGTTTCAGTTTCACTCATGATATAATTTTCCTAAGTGTAAACAATGTGTTACTCGAGCTGTTGTCACTGCAAGTGACGAGCTTGGTGGCGATTCAACATTGCTTGGTGTTTTTTTTTTAACAACCAGGTCTAGGGATTGGTCAGAGATTGAGGATGAATTTGGAGCATCATTCTCATCTTCCATTGCCCACTTTTTTTAATCTTGATGTTGATATGAGGGAGAAGAGAAGTTTGGAAGTAAATTGACAAACAGAGGAAGAGGAAATGAAGGTATGGGAGGGGAAAAAAATTGAAGTGGGGCCCATCACTTAACAGAGTCTGAAAATCGGTTAAGTGATGGAGGTATATAAACGTTTTGAAAACTATAGGTAGAAATTTAGGGAAAAAAATCATAAAGGTGTGAGTTTCTAAATTAGTGATAAGTTAAGGTGGTTTTGTGCAAAAATTATAATATTAAATGTTATGCATGTAGGCATGTAACCACCGACTCAATTATAGACTTATGATTTTCTACTATACATCAATTCTCATTAAAAGAAAGTGAATGTTAAACTAATTTTTAATAGTTAGTATAAATTCCATTATACACTTTTTTTGGAAGGTAATATGGTGGACCCCTGACCAGATCTCAACTAGCACAGTTTCTTGATCTAGTGTTTGCGGGGTCCGACATTTTTGAGTAGGGGGGAATGGTAAGGGAATCCCCACCCCCAAATGCCCCTAGTGGGATTTCATTCTATAACCTTGAAATTATGAGATCAAACCCTTAAACACTAGGCCAAACCAAGCTTGATAATTCCATTATACACTTGGTGATACACGAAAGTAAATAGATTACAGATTCAAATATTGTACGGGATTACAACTAGTAAGATGATTTATCTGTGTCTACAACATCATGCCAGTGTTTAGTATGTCTCTTATTGATTGGTGCAAGTGTGGGATGTGCTAGTAGGTAGGAGGAATTTTTAGAAGCATTGATTCCATGGGCCGTGTCTTGTTAACTCCACTAACGGCTACTTTGCATTTCATCATTAGTATTCCCATTTCCCACCACCTTAATCAAATAAATTACAAAAATGTGGAGATTATATTCATGTTGCCCCCCATATGCACAACTACTAGTCTACTACACACACTTTGGAGAAGAATAGGGAATAAATTCTATCTTATTGGATGGTTTTTTTAATTAACTTATTGGAGGTTTTTTAAATAACTTATTGGTGGTTAGTAACTCATTGTTGTGTGCTATCGTCATACGATGCAAAATTACACAAGTCTCGTTACAGTTTCAAATAATTACTACTCTATTATAAAGAATGGAGGAATACCATTACATAATTCTTTTCAGTACTCATGTCAAAGATAACAAAGGTGATGTACATATATAGATAGTGACATATAATAGGAACTTTATGTGGTCTTGAATGTTTGAAATATTTATTATTTTAAGGGTCTGTTCTTCAACTTATTTTTAGTTCTTATCACAAAAAAATAGTTTAAATAAGTTGAGAAAATGATTAGTAAAAACTAATTAGATTTAACTTTCTTATAAATAAAATTTAAATAAGTTTAAATAAGAGCTATAAGTTAAAGTGAACGGACCCTTAAATTAGGACTAAGATATGATATAATTTTTGCTATGTAGTTAACCACAAAAACAAACGAGCTCCTCGGGGAGTTATAGAAGAATAATATCAAAATTTTGCAAGATTGAGGTCATGAGGGTTAGAATTCCAAACTGCTTGTTTGATAGACATCGAGATATATAGAAAGTTGGAAGAATTGTGGGATTATATAATGTAGAAGCAAAGTTATGCAACATCTCTAATACTAAAAAAAACTCTAGAAAGTTTTAAGAATAGCCTATCTTTTTCTGTCCAATTCACTATACGCTTTTATTAATCTTATTTTTTCAATTATTTTACGCTAAACTCTAATTTAATCAGTTATGGAATTGTGAATAAGTACATATGATATTTGAGGCTATATATTGATCCATAAAGATCACATAACACTATATTCTATTCTTATATAGTAATAATGATTGAGATTATTGCAATGAAATACTTGACTGTAGAAAAGAATAAAAGAAGTAAAATGAGTAAGTGGACCCAAAAACGGAAAACTTAACATTTTCCGTTTGAAGGTGGTGTTCACAAAAATATTGCAAAGTTATAGTAGTTAAATTTTTTTAAAAAAGTATATGGTGGTTCTTTATCAAAAAGTGTGAAGTTTGTAGTAGTTTTTTTGACAAAATTTCCAATTATAAAAGCTTAGGATATTGGTTCACTATACATGCCATTCAGGATTGCAGGAAACAATTATAAAAATCCAATAAATCAATCAACCTAGGGATCTCGTGATTTCTCTCAAACATCGTCTCCTTTAAAACTCCCAAGTGCTAATAATTTGGCCAAGCTTAGCTTTCATTAATTGATCATCAAGTATATATACAAGGGCAAAATAAGAAGCCCTAACTAACTTAGGAAACAATAAAGGAAAATTTGTCAGAAACAACCTTTTAAATACACTTTTTGCGAGAAACAACCTTTTAAAATTTTTTTGCGAGAAACAACCTTGTATATTTTTTTTGCGAGAACACACCTTATCACTCTTTTCCGGCCTTGACCAAGTCAAATTTTCACTCCTTCTTTCTTATTTCCACACTCCTTTTCCCTCCTTTGTTCCCCATTATATAAATCTCATGTTGTTATATAATAAATATTGGGTTTTAAAAACATGGGATTTATATAATGGGGAATAAAGGAGGGAAAAAGAGTGTGGAATAAGAAAGAAGGAGTGCAAGTAGCAAATTTGACTTGGTCAAGGCCGGAAACTTGTGGTCAACGCCGGAAAAGAGTGATAAGGTGTGTTCTCGCAAATAAAAAATTATACAAGGTTGTTTCTCGCAAAAAAAAATTTAAAAGGTTGTTTCTCGCAAAAAAGTGTATTTAAAAGGTTGTTTATAACAAATTTTCCAACAATAAAAGATATTATTCCCTAAAGAGATAATGCTAAGCTAAAAGAATAAACTCTATCAATTAATATCTTCTAAAAGATATTAATAATAATAATATGCTAACACCCCCCCTCAAGTTGGAGCATGCAAGTTATAAATGCCCAACTTGGAAAGTAAGAACTCAAATTGCTTCCTCCCAAGTGCCTTGGTAAAAACATCAGCAAGTTCATCAGTAGTGGGAACATAAGAAGGAGCAATAAGACCCTCATGTATAGCATCACGAACAAAGTGACAATCCACCTCAATATGCTTAGTACGCTCATGAAAGACTGGATTCTTGGCAATATGGAGAGCGGACTGACTGTCACAAAATAAGGGGATAGCTTTAGGATGATGAACTCCTAAACTCAAGAGAAGACCTTTGAGCCATTTAAGCTCACAAGTAACAGACGCCATAGAGCGATACTCGGCCTCGGAAGATGAACGAGAAACTGTGTGTTGTTTCTTAGTTTTCCAAGAGATAGGAGAAGAACCAAGAAACACCAACCATCCCGTAAGAGAGCGTCGAGTAATCGGACATGCTGCCCAATTCGAGTCACACCAACCCTGCAATGACAAGTCAGTGGTAGACCGAAGAAGAATTCCTTGTCCCGGACAACCTTTCAAGTAACGAACAACACGATGAGAAACATCCAAGTGTGTTTGTGTAGGAGCATGAATAAACTGTGAGAGAACATGAACTGCATACGCTAGATCAGGAAGGGTGACGGCAAGATAAATCAATCTGCCCATAAGACGACGATATGGCTCAGGATCGTCGAGGAGAGGGCCATCTTCACGACCAAAGTGATGGTTTTGTTCAATGGGTGTGGCCGCGGGCTTGCATCCGAGCAATCCTGTTTCAGACACTATATCCAGCGCATATTTACGCTGACACAAGAAGATTCCTTCAGAGCTTCGAGCAACTTCAAGACCTAGAAAGTATTTGAGAGTGCCAAGATCTTTCATGTGAAAGCAACGTCCCAAATATGATTTAAAAGCTTGCAGGGCACCTGATTCATTTCCTGATAAGATAAGATCATCTACATACACCAAAACATTAATTTGCACACCCTGCTTAGTGTATGTAAACAAAGAACAATCAGAGTAGGACTGAGAAAAACCATAGTCCTTAAGAGCGGAAACCAACTTTGCGAACCAACAACGAGGAGCTTGTTTCAAGCCATATGGGGACTTGCGAAGGCGACAAACCAGACTGGAAGAGGATGACCCAAATCCAGGAGGAACTTTCATGTAAACCTCCTCGCTCAAGTCACCATGGAGAAAAGCATTGTGAACATCCATCTGATGCAATTCCCAATTTTTCGAAGCAGCTATAGCTAGGAAGGCCCGAACAGTAACCATCTTTGCCACTGGAGCAAAAGTCTCGTTGTAGTCAAGACCCTCAGTTTGGTGATTCCCAAATACCACTAGACGAGCTTTCAATCTTTCAATGCTCCCATCTGAGCTGTATTTGATCTTATACACCCATTTGCTCCCTAGTGCCTTTTTGCCTGCAGGAAGTGGTTCCATCGACCACGTACCATTGTTTTCAAGAGCTTGAATCTCAGATTGCATGGCCTTTTGCCACTCAGGATGTTTCATAGCCTCTTTAAAGGATTGAGGTTCAGTACCTGCAGTAATAGCTTTCAAGAAATGTCTATGTTTCACAGAGAATTTGTCACAAATAACATAATGTGCTATAGGAAAAGGCGTACCTGAGGATGCTGAAGGAGTAGGAGTTGTTGAGAGAGATGGACTTTTAGTTGGAGTTGCACGACCCAATTCGGGCTCATGATTAGCAATATGCGAGCCTTGTGATTGTTGCTCGCCTTCATTCTCACCCACAACGACATCCGTCGCCTGCACACAAGTCTCCTCATCACCATTATCAAATTGCTGCCTGGCCGCAGGTTCACCCCGCGCCCGCAGGTTTACGGACCTGGGCACACTCTCACCCGCGGGTGAACCCTGCGCCCGCAGCTCCACACCTTCATTCCCCAAAAACTGCTGCCTGGCCGCAGGTTCACCCCGCGCCCGCGGGTTTACGGGGCTGCTACAGTCTCCACCCGCGGGTGAACCCTGCGCTCGCAGCTCCACACCTTCACTCCCCAAAAACTGTTTCCCAGCCGCGGGTGGTTCATCCCGCGCCCGCACACCATAATCATCAACAATATATGCATCCCAATCAAGGCATGGGTCACAAACAACCGGGGAGGGAGGGGGCTGAAAATTAGAGGTCTCTTGGTCCAAGAAAGGGAACACATCTTCAAAGAATTTCACATCACGAGATACAAAATAGTCACAAGTGTCAAGATCATATAAAAGCCAACCCTTCTTAGCAAAAGGATAACCAACAAACACACACTTTCGACTACGACTTGCAAACTTGTCTCTCTTAGACCGTTGATTATGGGCAAAGCAAAGACAACCAAAGACTCGTAATTCAGCAAAGTGGGGAGATACACCAAAGAGAAGCTCATACAGAGTTTTCTTGTGAAGTAACATAGAGGGGGTACGATTGATGACATGAGAAGCGGCGAGTACACATTCGCCCCAAAAAGAGATAGGAAGATGAGCTTGGAAGCGTAGAGCGCGAGCAACATTTAGAAGATGTTGATGCTTGCGTTCTACCCTTCCATTCTGCTGAGGAGTACCGACACATGATTTTTGAAAAATAATGCCCATAGCATCCAAGTAAGGTTCAAGGCAAAATCTTAATTTCTTGATTTCCCACTACGCACAATCTTAATTTCTTGAGAGAATTGGCCTTTCATCATGGAAATAAAAGACATAAATAAACCAAAAACTTCTGTTTTATCAACCATTAAATAAACCCATACAGCACGGGAATAGTCATCGACCAAAGTCAAAAAATAACGAGAACCACAAGAGGAGGGTGTCGTATAAGGACCCCACAAGTCACAATGAACCATCTCACAAATCCGAGAGGCTTTATTCTCACTCAAAGAAAAACTACATCTAGATTGTTTGGCCTTATGACAGACAACACATCCTTTATTTAAGTAGGTTGCAGAACTAACAAAAGGAAGTGACTTCACCACTGCCTCGGAAGGATGCCCCAATCTTTTGTGCCAGAGTTCCAATTCTGAAGTAGCATAACTATCAACAGAGACCGCATAAGTTGTAGGTTGCTGCCGAAGGTAGTAAAGTCCATCCCGTCTCTCACCCGTTCAATCAGCGCCCTCGAACGAAGGTCCTGAATAGCACAAATGTTAGTAGAAAAAGTGACACAACAAGACAAGACATCGCTAAGTTGTGTGACAGAAATAAGATTGCACTGGAGATGAGGAACATATAAAACATTATGTAAGACGAGAGTATCGCTCAAACGAACAGTGCCTGCTTCAGTAGCAACAACTGATTCCCCATTAGGAAGACCAACAGGGCAATCAGCAATAGAAACAATATCAGATAAATAAGAGCGATCTCCCGTTACATGATGTGTACAACCAGTGTCAATAATCCATGAAGACACCTTGAACTTACCATTCGAACGGTTCGAGGGAGTTGAGGAAGCGTTACCAAACGTGGCAAAGAGAGCTTGCCACTGCTCGGGAGTAATAGGAGGTGCAGAAGTATTAGCACCGTCATGAGGAGTAGCATTGGCACGCACTTGACCACGACCACGGCCCGCAGGGGCCTTTTCCCGTATTTCTCATTCCACCACTCAGGAGTTCCATGCAAGGAGAAACATGTGGTTGTATCATGACCTGTTTTATGACAATGAGAGCAAGTAACACCAGATTTAGTTGCACGAGGAGGCACACTGCCCCGACCACGCCCGTCTATACGGACCGCAAAACCAAGAACCTCCGGTTTGTCTTCCTTGGTTTGAGTAAAAACTCGAACCCTGTCCTCTTGTGAGATTTGCTAAAAAGATTTGTTTAATGTAGGCAAGGGATCTTGTGACAATAAAGATGAACGCAAAGTGCCATAAAAATCAGAGTATAAACCGAATAGAAATTGATGAAGTTGGTCATTGTCACGTTTTTTAAGAAGCGCGGGACCAAGTTCATTGCACTTACAAAGAAAGGTGGGCTCGTGAAGGGCCAATTCATCCCACAAGACCGTTAATTTACCAAAGTATGTCGCTACAGACATGGTTTTAGATTGCTCACAACGAATAATTTCTGATTTTAATTGGTGAATTCTAGTGCCATTGACAACAGAGTAACGTTCATGCAAATCATCCCACAAGGTTTTGGCATTGTTATAGTATGAAAGAGTCGAACTTACCTCTGGATCGATGGTATTTGTGATCCAGGAAACCAACATGAAGTGAATAGTATTCCAATCATCCAATGTGCACGGGGGTGTTGGTTTCATGATTGAACCATCGAGAAATCCAAATTTGCGCCGCGAACACAACGACACACGAATAGCACGTGCCCATGAATCAAAGTTGTCACTTTTTAAACGTGCGGGAGTAATAAAATCACCTGGTCTATCTTGAGGACCGAGGAAGAAGGGGGAATTGGGTTTTATTGACGGAGAACCGCCGGTAGTAGGCGGCGTGTCTTCCTTGCCGTCGGCCATGAGTGCCGATGGGAAGGGTAGTGTTTTGGGTTTTTTTTTTAGAGTTTTTAAAAAATGGCTCTTGATGCCATGCTAATAATTTGGCCAAGCTTAGCTTTCATTAATTGATCATCAAGTATATATACAAGAGCAAAATAAGAAGCCCTAACTAACTTAGGAAACCATAAAAGATATTATTCCCTAAAGAGATAATGCTAAGCTAAAAGAATAAACTCTATCAATTAATATCTTCTAAAAGATATTAATAATAATAATATGCTAACACCAAGTCACTCTCGCTTTTACAAGGATTGTTCTACTAATTTTGAATGACGATACAAAATTTCATCTCTCAATGCGTAATCGTTAATTGCAATATTAATAAACAAGTTTGGCCTAATTAACTTGCATACTAGCATAAAAAACTTAATAACAAGATATAGGAAGAAATATTAAGCAATTAAATCATCATGATCAGTCTCTCACAATCATACATAAATCCCCCGACATCCTAGTAATCAAAGTACTCACACATAACTAGAGAAAACATTATTAAAAATAATGAACCTATGGTTAACAACTAAGATGAAATCAATCTAGAATTAATAAAAGCAATAAAGATCAATAATAAAAGAATTACTAATTAAGAACTATAAACTAAAGAGAAATAAAGACAAAAACTTACTTTGATAATGGCAATGGAAGAAACAAGAACTATAGTATGTGTATGGAAAAAACTAGAGTGCAAACTAGAATAAAAAGTAGATGCAAGAAAATAACAATGAAAACTGTTTATATTCCAAATCAAACTAAATTATATGAATGATTTCTAATTAAGTTTCCTAATTTTAGAAGAAATCAAGTTATAATTACTAGGAAAGTTGATCCCCTCATTCAATAGGCATTAAAAAATTCTCGTGCAATTTTGGGCGTAGCGGACCCGTAACAGATTTCAACAAAAATTAGACTACCGTAAAAAAAGCTATATATCTAACTAGAAGTCGTCTGGGGCTGTTCCATATACCATTGGAAAATTATTCTAAGTCTAGTTTCTAGTCCAAATAGAACTACATCAGTATCATAAGTGCATCAGAAGTTATCATCAAAATAGTAGATATGACTCCTTCTTCACACTATTCCTCATTAGTTTCCACTTCGTTTCGCTCAAATACCAATCCAATGATGTTCAGGACAATCCTTATGCAATGTAACTCCTTTCCACATGCGCTCAAAGCTCAAGCTTCCCCAATAATACTAAAAATATGTTATCCCTTGTAATAGCCTGAATTTTAAGCAGGTTGAGTTCAAAGCTAATTGTATTAAGTTATTTAAATAGGATTCTAAAGAATTTCAGGTGAAGAGAGTTACTTGGATTGTTAGATGTGTTAAGTTTCATTTAGTTTTAGCCCATTAAGCAGATTAGAATACTCTCCAACACCACATGAGGACAAAAGTGGGTAACATGTACCATTATTATTGGTTAGGAAGGTTTTGGAAACCAATAAATAAGTTAGAAGGTCTTTAAGAACCTTATTCATTAAGATTGTGAAAATCGTATAGAGATCGTTTTATCGGGTAACGATGAGCTTCCAGTTTAAGAGCCTTTCGGGGTTGAATCCGTGTTTAGAAGCTAACCAAACTTGATATATGACATGCTTGGGATGTCTTAAGTTTAGAATGGTCATTTATTCCCAAGATTTACGTGGCTAAATAGGGTAAGTTCCTTAGTTAGTAAAACCTGGCCAGCTGAAGTTTCAGTTCAGACCTATCCTCAAAGAAAGCTGCTTAGCAGCTACTTGGGTGTCGATCTCCCAAAACCCTTTGCATGCATGAAAGCCAACACATGAAGCTAGCACCTCAAGCAAGAATCACCCAGAACATCCATGAAACCGACCTTACCCAGAAGAGGTTTCCCTCCCCTAAGGGTACCGCAATTAACCTGCTATAAATAGCAGTTTTGGGTTTTCGGTTCTTTTCACCTAATTTGTCTTCTAAAATACCTACTTTTTCTTACATAGATATCTTGTATACATCCATATTTAGTTTTTCAAGCCTTTGTTCAAGCCTTAAAGCCTTGGAAAGGTGTAGAAAACTCCATAGAAACAGCAAACAGGATGCTGTAAGTACAGCTTTGCATCCCTCTTGTGTTTAGCTTACCTAATCATGTTCTAAAGCTTGTTTAAACTAATCCTTAGCACCTTACTTACTCAGGGGGAAGCTGTAGGAAGGTTACAGTGGTGAGACATGTTTATTTCGGTAGTAATAGGTAATAGGAATCATATTAAGTTTGATTTTACCGAGGTATGAAACTAGTAGTCAATGGTTATTGATATCTATTGTTGTTTTTGTTATGAGGTAGATGTTTTAGGACATTGATTATGGAGTTCAAGAGAGCTAATAGAACTATAGAGTTCTCGAAGTATGATATATCGATCTAAGAAAGGATTAAGCGGTTAAGGTAACTTTTATGTTCAGCAAAATCTATTTCATGCCCATGTGTTATATACTTCAATTTTGATGAAGTAGTTCGTACTATGGCCATAGATATGAATGTGTTGTTGTTATTGAAACTGTGTTTTGGTTGATTATGAATATTATTTGTTTTGGCTGGCTAGTTTGTGAACTGAAATGAAAAGTGGGCAAGGTACAGGTGGAGGAGCTAAATAATAAATTGAAATGGTTATAGTGTGGACCGGTGTGGTCGTATTGTGTAAGTGATAAGTGAAGTATAAACTAAAATAAATTGTGTCCAAAGCCTGTACTTGCCAGCGATTTATGTAAGGGGATTGAGCTATGCCAGTCGTATACATTTACAAGAATGATTATCGTTTGCGAAGATTGATTTCCAAGTGATAAAAAGATTTGAAATGAAAATGTTTTTAACGGGCTGAAGTAAGAGTTACGAGTTTTCCACTCATTTTGGATGTTTTCTTTGTTTTCTATTCCTTCTTATTTGCAGGAGTTAATGTTGGAAGCTCGGAGTCGAATCTGGAGCAAAGTAATGATTCAGATGTATATTATGGGTTAAAGTCCTGAGATTTAAGTTTGGATACGAGGAGTCTGTTACAATGAGTTATGTTCTAATTTAATTCCTTTATTTTGGGATTGAGATTGAATGACTCTGTAATTGAAGTATTATATAAAGGAAATTGTTTTGTGGGCCCATATCCCACAGGTCCAGGATCGGGTATTTTAACGTTGTTTCCGCTGCATGTTTCATCTAAAGTATTATTTATTATTATGGATTCCATGATTATCGAAGTATGAGATTGCTAAGCGTGTAAAGCTAGCAGCTCGGGAGGCCGGGCTGTTACATCCCTACCTGAAATAGATTAATTACACGAAAATATACTAAATAGGAGTAGAAAAGTAAAATTTAAGCTTCTCTAATACAAGCGGACCTAATATTTAATCTAAATGCTCTAACATAAAATATAGATGCACTTGAATACTACTCACTCCTTTTTCTTATGATCTATCCAATTATTTTAGATCCATATACACTTTTATACTTTTGTTTGTTGAGACCACTAATGTGCATTTTTCTGCTTTTGTTTGTTGAGAGAGAAATAGTTAATAAGGAATAAATTAGAAGCGAGGATAATAAAAATGGTCCTTCAAAGTGGGGTAGTGTGGGAAAGTAGATGGGAAATATTTACTACAAGAGGAATAAAGTTGAAGTGGGTGGAAATTAAAAAAAAAAGGATGAAAAACAAAAACTGGATAGAACTTAAGAAAATGGATGGAGTATGTGCAAATGCGATACATCGGTAGCCCGTTAAACCAATTATATAATAGACTTGTTTTTTTAATTAAACTAAGATTTTCATACTAGCATACTCGAAATTTGACCATAAGTATACAAAATTGTCGATAGGCAATGTAAATAAAGAGTTAATATATATCTTAACAATATAATATGACCTTTTAATAAAATCTTCCATAAAAATTTGTATGAAACACAAATGAAAAAGAGGGAGTGCACCGCAAGACCTTAGAAAAATTATAGTCATATAACAAATTACTTCCTCCATTTTTTTTTAGTAATGACACTTTAACCAAAAACTCTCGCATTTTTTCTCTCAAAGTAGTAGCTAAAAAAACAGAAGAAGTACAATGGTCAAAGGCAATTATTATAATACAAAAAGGAATAAATTATATTATCCAACATAAGAGATAAATATAAAAATTTATAGAAAGTTGGGAATTGTGAACCCTAGTTAAGTCCCTAACGGAATGGACAGACTTGAATGATCTATCTCTATTATATAAGTGAAGAGGTGGGGGTGGACACCAAAAAGACAAAAAAAGGAAAAATAAATAAAATAAATCACTGAGTTTATTAAGTAATTAAGTTTTATTTCCAAATTTAGGCATCAGATTTTTAATAAAAGATGTTCAAAACTTCTAACTAAAATATCTAAAAACCTAAAAAGTAAAAAACAATTCAAAAGAATATCAATGATTATATATTCTTGAGATCTATAGATAGACACCCACTTTGCTATACTTTAATATACTTTTGAAATTTTTAATTTTGAAATACATGAGTAATTGATTGTTCATGAGTGAAGGCACATTTGATCAAATTGATCCTGATAAAGTGTTTCAGCATGAGTGAGAAAATTTGATAAAGTATTTATCAAGTACTACTTTTGAATTTTTTCTCATTTGGACAATAAGCAAAAAGTACCTTACTAGGTATTATATAACAAATATAGTCGATGGTGGGGAGTAAGTGATGCTTTCAAAGAAAAATGAGCCAAAATGAATTTAGCTTAAAAATAAAATATGTTGTGTACCTTCATATTTTATCGTGTTACAGTAGCCAAAACACACATCGTATGCAAATAAAATTAGGATTTTTTTGTTCAAAACCACCTAAATTTTTCACGTTTTTAGAAACTCCCACCTTAATGAATTTTTCTTTTAAATTTCCACCTATCATTCCCAATTTTATTAGAAACTCCCACCACTTAATGATTTTTGTTAAATTCTGTTAACAAAACCGTGAAGTGGGCCCCACATGTACATTATATTATTAGTTTACGCTGAAATTGAAGTCAATTTCATCAATTCACGGGCAAATCCTCAACAAATTTATAGCAAATTTGGAACGAATTACAACTATTTGGAAAGAATTACAACTATTTCAAGTTCCATTTTGTTAACAAAATGTATATGTGGGACCCACTTAACGGTTTTTTGTTAATGAAATTTGACAAAAACCGTTAAGTGGTGGGAGTTTTTAATAAAATTGTAAATGGTAGGTGGATTTTTTAAAAAAATTATTAAGGTGGGAGTTTCTAAAAACATGAAAAGTTTAAGTGCTAAGATGCGACTATCCATAAAATTATCTATTGTAGATTATAAAATTTCATAATAAAATTATTATCGCATGCATCGCGTGCATAGAAATCTAGTATTATTTAAGGAAAGGGGAGAGGACTTGTTTGCCCACATGGAGTTACCATTCTACCCTCTTAGGCCCTTTTTTCAGTTCAACTTAAAATAATAATATTCAGTAAAAATAAGTTCAGTTCAGTAAAAATCAGTAGTACAAAGAAGAAAAAACAATATGAATCAGTAAAAACAAGTTCAGTTCAATAAAAATAAGATCAGTTCAGTAAAAACAAGTTCAGTTCAGTAAAAATAAGTTCAGTTCAGTAAAAATAAATTCAGTTCAGTAAAAATAAATTGAAATGAACAGGCGCCTTAGCCACATAATAATGCAATCACAATGACTACTGTGAGAATTCAAATATTGACAAAATCAAATAAGCAACCATAATGACAGGGTTAAAAAGGTCAAGTTACAACCTTCAATTAACGACCAGGTCAATGCAACTCAAATTCACTGCTGACATTCATTGTAATAAAACAAAGAAGAAAATCTCTACAAACTAAGATAACTCAATAAAATCGCAACTCATGTACACAAATGTTGGAAAAATTCAAAAAATTAAAATTGTTGTTAGACTTTATAATCTGAAATTTATTTAGAAACCCAAAGGAAAAACAATTAAAGTATCTCAATTGATAAAACTTAGAAAAATCTTCGAAAAATCAAAATTTTGTTAATTGGACTTAATACTTAACAACAAACTTAATATTTTACAATACTATACGACGTAGTTATATTTCCAACGAACTTGTTTTTTTGTTAATCTCCTGAATTTGGCATCAAAATAATCTACTGCTAATATGTGACTTTGATCAAGTTAAAATAATTAATATTAAAAATTAACGAACGTCAGGCTTGCATATGACGCTAGTATCTTGAGAAGGGGGAGATTAATCACTTCCTCTATATATATTTAGCAGTTTTACTCTCCTTTATAGGGTGTGCGGAAAGAGTTGTTTCGCATTTTTCTACAATAACGTTTTAACATTTTAATTGTCCACATAACCTTAGTAATTGTAATCATATTGTTAAGATTTGAGTAATTAGGAGAAAACGACTTGTTATTAATAATTAGGGTAAAACCCTATATATACAGTACAAGAACTTAGAAAACCATCTAACCCTAGAATATTAAACAATATACTTTCCTAACAACATAAGATAATTTATTATTCTAAATCTCTATCTTGATATACTTTCCATCTATATCTTTATCTCTAATACTCTCCCTCAATCGTAGGGTAGTAACACAAACGCTACGATTGAAAGAAAAATGGAAAGAAAACAATAACGACTGGAACAAGACGACGTAAATTAATTAATGTCAACAATAACCACCCTTTAGGATGAGGGACAACCAATAAACACCTTTTGGAGAAGGGACAACCAAAGTACCATGGAGAACTAATTAACTTCATCCACCAATAATCAACGATACTCAACTGTACCAATAAACCCAACTAGGGACCCAACTAGGATTTTGTAAAAACGATGCACAACCGCATCAAAACCATCCACTATACCACGAGCAAAACATCACGTCTTGGTCATACACGATCTACTAAACGAGTAGATCACAAGTGAATAATAGTATCCGACATCCAACAAGTCGCCGAACAATTTCACAAACCACTTCGTGAAAATAATATACAAAAAAATAGGATAACAAAACTTGTGAACCATTAGAAACCCATAGAAAATTGAGAACACCCACAAGTATACAAACCATAATTTTCCTAACAAATCTTAGTTCTTGAAAACCAATGATAAGAGAAATACGCTGACCAAGATTTCCAACAAAACTCAATCTTTCATCATCACTTTTTTTTTAATGAAATTAGAAAGGAAATAGCACCTCAGATCCCTACTTCAGGGTGGACACCAAACAACAAATCAACTTCACATATTAGAATCACTCCCAACAAAATCGTTGAACTTCAATTAGTAGCAACAATGTTTTGACTTCGGTAAAACATTATTTGTGGCAAAGGCACTAATTTCCAACAGTGGGGGCAAATTTTTTTGGATAAGTAGTCAACCTACTCAACCATCTAACAAAGTCGTGCGAAAAGATATAGATTTTAAGGAAGAATATGGAAAAAAAAACAATGAAGATTCATGAATCCTGTCGGTGGATCTAATTGTTTTATCCACCGGCAGGGGAATTCTTTTGACGATTCCAAGATCTAACCTGCTCTTGATACCATGTTAAGATTTGAGTAATTAGGAGAAAACGACTTGTTATTAATGATTATGGTAAAACCTTATATATATTGTACAAGGACTTAGAAAACCATCTAACCTAGAATATTAAACAATATACTTTCCTAACAACATAAGATAATTTATTATTCTAAAACTCTACCTTGATATATTTTCCCATCTATATCTTTATCTCTAATACAATCTTTAAATAACGTCATAGAGACTCCATATAGCATAGAGTTTGCATGCATCAAGTGTATTGAAAATTATAAAAATGGTTAATCTTTAAAGAAAACGGTTAGAGCTTGAAAGTAAAATAATACATCAACATTTTAAAAATAAACTCAGAGTTGTAAATTTCTAAAAAAAAGCTTTAAAAATGAAATTCTAAAGTTCCATATCATACTTATGTGATATGGGAATGCTGAAGAAGTTGGCTCCAAGTAGAGCGAGGGAGCCAATCAGCTAAACTCAAAGAGGAAGGGTCCGTTCTTTTCAACTTATTTTTGTTTATCTGAACTTATCTGAACTTATTAGACCTTATTAGACCTTATTCGACCTTATTCGACCTTACTAGACCTTATTCGACCTTATTAGTCCTTATTAGACCTTATTCGACCTTATTACACCTTATTAGACCTTATTAGACCTTATTTGACCTTATTAGACCTTATTGTTATTATTATTATTATTATTAATTAATATTATTATTATTTTTATTATTGTTATTATTATTTATTATTATCATTATTTATTATTTATTATTATCATTATTTATTATTATTATCATTATTTATACTATTACCATTATAATTATTATCATTCTTATCTCTAATATAATAATAATTACTATGTTATTATTATTTTTCTTATTATGTTAATTTTTATTATCATTAATACTACTACCATTATTATATTATTATTATTCAAATTATTATATTATTACTATTATATTACTAGAATTATCTGTTATTATTGGTCCATAAGTCATAATCTATTGTTATTGTTCTTATTAATTATAAATTTCTACGGAGGTAAACTTAAAAGATGCATATCAATAGCTTCAAGAACAACTACCAAATAGTTTAATGTTCATTTATAAACGACAATCCATAAAAGTCGATATCCCTTATTCATGTAGACGAATAAAATTCTCAAGCGTACAACAAGCAACAATAATAGCCCAATGAGTATAATAATAATAAATTTATATGATAAATAATAATAAATAATAATAATAAATTTTATATAATAAATAATAATAATAAATAATAATAATAATAATAATGTTGTTATGTAAAAAATATATAAGAACCTTATTAGACCTTATTAGACCTTATTGGACCTTATTGGACCTTATTCGACCTTATTAGACCTTATTTGAACTTATCTGAACTTATCTGAACTTATCCGAACTTATTTGAACTTATCTAAACTTATTTGAAATTATCTGAACTTATCTGAACTGAAAATAAGTTGAAAAGAACAGACCGAAGGCAACAAATCATCAAAGTCCAAAAATTCAAGAAGCACCAAAACAAATCACACACTTGATGACATAGTCCCTACTAAAAGACTACCATCAACGAAAGATGGATTAAAGGAAATGAGTGAGGAACTGACGAATCAGATTTTAACGTTTGTTCAGAAACCCTTGCCCTGTAACGACGAGACACAATGACCCATATAATATTCAATATCTATTTCTAAATCTAATGTTTTTGGATAACCATTCACATCATGCCTTACCATGCTCTCGTGTTTCCCTGTTTATTCCTTGTTTTTCCGTTGTCTAGTTTACATTTTGTTCAGTTCGGCTTATTTTTATCGGTGAAAAACACACACAATATGTGTGAGAGTTGGTTAAAAATTTGGTTTCTAAGGTAGTTAATTGTCAAAGCAGAAAAGGCAATTAGGATGTCTTTTTCTTTTTTGGCGTCCACCCCCTCTTCACTTATATAATAGAGATTAAATTAAATCTATTATTATATCATTATAAATTTTTGATGGATTGATTATTTTTGTTGAACTAATTTCATGAGCTTGGGTAATTATCGAGTTCTTTTATTATAAAATCATAGAGGATACGTAGATATGAGAGAGATTATGCTCATAGTGCACCAAAGACTATTTGAGCAAAAAATGAGCACGGTACACCATTTGAACTAGGAAATAGCACTATATTCATGGTACACCCGGATGTATATTCAAAATTGCACATATGAGAGTTAGAGGGGGTGTTAATCCTCTTGTTGGTTGTGCAAATGTGAACGGTGTCAAGTTCGGAAAAAATAGCAAATATAGTCACCTTATAACCATGATAAGCTAATTTTCCATAGTTAATTATGAATTTATAAATGGTTCAGGCCTTTTTCCATATTTTGTCAAAGATTTCTACATCTATACGTGTTATCAATGCAGCTAATATATACACAAGACTATCAAGCAAGGCTTCATTTAGTAGAAAGGAGATATCCTTCCAACCTTGAGGTTTTGGGTTCAATACTTATTAGGGGCACTTTGAGAGGAGGATTTCCCTTATTATTCCCCCTCTCTCAAAGTGTCTATCCCATTAGACTCGAGCGGGGTTTGGGCCACTTCATACCAAAAAATATATATACACTAGACTTGGTCTAGTGGAAAGAAGAGAGTCTTTCAACTAGTGGGGGTAGTTCAATCCCCACTAGGGGCACTTTGATAGTAGGATTTCCCCTTATCATTCCCCCTCTTAAAGGACCCTAGACCCATCAGACCCAAAGGGTCTGGGTTTGAAAATTTTAGACCCATTGGATCTGGGTCGGGTCCGGATCTGGAAGAAATTAATGGGTCTGGGTCGACCCAGATCCAGACCCTACCCGTTGCCATTCCTACTCACATCCATATCTTGTAAATATTTCATGAACTATTAATGCTCCTTCTCAATAAATACATTGCATTTATATAAAAAAATGGGTGAGCATAACTTTTTTTTGGTAACAAGAAGTGGCCCCGACTCCTCTTGAGTCCTAATGTGCCAGACGCGTTGAGAGAGGGGGAATGGTAAGGGAGATTTCACATTGCAACCTTAACGTCACAAATTCGATTTACTCAGGGGGCGTTTGATTTGTCATGGATATAGGGATAGGGATAAAGATTGGAATAGGAATAAAGGTTGGGATAGAGATAAGGATTTGGTAGGTGGAAGAAGGAAAAAATAAAGTGTTATCCCTTATTTGGTATGAGATAGGGATAAGAGTAGGATAAACAACATAAAAACCATTATGCCCTTTACTAACTCTCTCCACCCTTTTTTTCTATTTCATTAAAGGTATAAAAGTAATTTTAATTATAATCCTTATCTCTCCCTTCTTATAGCAACCCCCCTAGGTATAAGATTTTAGGGATAAGAGGGGTTTTTAATCCTTGTGCCTATCCTCCCCTCTAATCCTTGTCCTTACCTTAGTTAGTTAAAAACAGGACAGGTATTAAACGGAGTTTAATTTGGCGCGTTTAAAACGGCAAAATTTTTAAAATACGGTCAAATATTCGACAAAAAACACGTTGACTTAAATAATTCAGATACGTACGTGAACGCGTTTAAAACGGTTTCAATTTTAAAAATCCGGTAAAAAATTCGGCCATTATATTTTT
Source organism: Patellifolia procumbens (assembly GCA_947645195.1). Classification (NCBI taxonomy): domain Eukaryota; kingdom Viridiplantae; phylum Streptophyta; class Magnoliopsida; order Caryophyllales; family Amaranthaceae; genus Patellifolia; species Patellifolia procumbens. The sequence continues at coordinate 248,524 of CANSGD010001000.1, read as the reverse complement.
GCTTTTTTACACATATTAGATGCTTAAACCTATAAAATATTGAAAGTTAGAAATTTTGACTTTTTTCCCAAAACAATCCAATCTTTATGTATTCTCAAAAGAAACCCATTTTACCTTGAAAGAGTTAATGTAAATTATTTGTTATTTACTTTCTCTTGCTCTTAGTCTAGTTATGATGTTATAGGTTGTTTTTCCATCTTAATAGTTAACACCGCCGCACCAAGCACCACTACCACCCTCACCTCATTCTGTTAAGTGTTAACCAATACTTACTTCCATTTCTTCCCATTTTCTCTGTCTTTGCCTACAAATATGTGAATCCTTCTCTTTCTTTTCTTCCTACTTTCATCACCTTTTTGATTTCTTTCCATCAAAACTTTTTTTAAATTTGATAAAGTTGTCATCTTTGACCTCTATTTAATCAATCTCTCAACAGAGTTTTCAATTTTCTCCATCCCTTTTTGATAATTATTGGGTTTGTCTTCTATTACTTTAAAACCCCACAATAAGTTTTCATTCGCCAAACCCCTGTTTTGCTGCCTCGCCCTTCACCAACAACCAACATGCTCTGCGAATCACCAAGACGCCAACCTGTTCGCAACTTCGCCGTCTCGCCAACGGCCACCGGTCGAACTGGGTTCCGTCAGTGGTGCACGTCACCGGTTAGAGCTGCGTCGGTGGTAGAGCTGGCGGTGAAGGTGAAGGGTTGTGATTCTTGTGAAAACTTTTCATGGCTAAACATTTCACTGGTTAGGGTTTTTTGCCTTTTTTTATAGAAATAACACATTTTTTATGAAAAAAACGCGATTTAAACGTTTTTTACGTTTAAAACGTTCACCTGCCATTTTTTTCCGTTTAATAAGGTCAGGACGTTTTTTCTGTTTTTTTGCCTTTTTTTTGAAAAAGACGTGTGCGGCGTATCATTCGCGTTTAATTCGCGAATTAACTAACTAAGGTTCTTACAAGCAAACATTACGTTTCTCATGTCCCTTCCTGTTAAATCCTATCCCTCCTCTCTTATCCCCTAAAACAAGCAACCTCTAGCTCTATTTCCCTTATGAAGAAGTTTACTATTTCTAAACTAAACTCATTAAACTCTAATGACCCTTGGTAAATAGTCATAAATAATGATAGTAGTAATAAATTCATATATAATTTTGTAAACGTGTGCATACATGAATAACAGAATAAACCATCCCGATTACACGAAAGCCCGATAATGCAAATTGGCACGACAAAAACGAATGGCCCAGAGACCCAAATGGCATAAGGCTCACAGTCATGCTACTGTATATACTTTTAGTAATGCTAAGGTTAGGGGGGAGTTCGCTCATTTGATTCCAACTACTTTTATCTCCCCACATCCACACTTTGTCTCTCTAAATTGAGTATAAACTTTAATGTCGAAGGCGCTCCCCGGGAACCTTGGGGCTCGTGGTTCATTTGCGGGTACTGTGTCTACAGTTTCATACCAAAACAAGAAGTAGCATGTCAACGCCAATGGTAATGTTTGTTTATCCCTAAATTTATGATTTTGTTCGTAAAATCTCATTACCATCCATTAACACTTTAAATGAATTATTGAGTGAAACGTGAAATCATATATTGTTTTAAAAACAGAACTAGTATTAGTCCCTGACAATGTGCGAGGTTATTAATTAGTAATAAACAAAATAATCTAGCATGAAAATCATCATCAAAAATAAGAAAAAAGTCATCTCATTTAGACAACTTAGGGCATGTTCGTTATCGTTGTGGTTTTCATATTTTTGTTTTTTAAAGTCATATGAAATATGTCATATAATGAACTAAAAATGAAAAAATTGGATCAAACAGCACAAACTATACGTTTGTTGCACAAAATAGCACCAGCAAAAAGTGCACAAAACAACACAAACTTTTCGTAATTGGCGTAGAAAACGAAATAAGTGGTTTTTTCGCCTGAGATTCCCTATTTCCGCTAAATTTTTAGTTTTAGATTTTGGATTTCTATTACCGATAAACTATAGACATTCCTTTTGATTTCTTCCTTGAACATTTTCCACTCATCCTCCAATTCTGGGGTTTGATAGAGAAAATCAATTTGAGGACAATTTTAGTGTTTCAAAGAAGAAATAAGATAGTAGTATATTTAAAGTGTAGGGGAAAATATAGCAAAATAAAAAAACTAAAATACTAAAGATTCACCGAAAATAGGGAATCTCAGACAAAAAAAACCACTTATGCCGTTTTCTGCACCGACGAAAAAGTTTGTGTTGTTTTGTGCACCTTTTTTATTGGGGTTGTTTCGTGCAACAAATGTATAGTTTGTGCTGTTTGATTCGATTTTTCCATTAAAAATTAATCAATCTTATATGAAACATGTTAATTTTTAAAACTGACAACTAAAAAGTGAAAATTACTTTTTCTGGTTTTTTCGTTTTGGGTTTTTACTTAAAATAATGAAAACAAAAAACAATACCGAACAGGCCCTTAACTCTTGGTTTTCATTTATATATCATCATTATTTTTAGAGCTCTTCGTTACATATTTGGGGTTGGGAGTTCGACTCTTCATATTGAAATTTTTTTAATATATGAGAATGATATTGGATCAAATGCTATTAAAAGAGGGATGGTGACACACAACGAATAACAACTCTTGTCTACGCTTTAATATATATACATATATATAGGAAGCGGATCTAGTGAAAATTGTTTTCACTGTGAAACCCAAGTAAAGAGGTTCGTACATGTTAAGAGAAACGTTACGCATGCTTTCATAAATGACATTTTTGTAAATACTGATGTAGAAACATGCGTACGCCTTTATCTTAACATGTACCCCTGTAAAACTTATATATATCTCTTTTTTTTCAAATTTTCACAGTTCCAGCAAACTGTTGATTTTCAATAGAATCTAACTCTATATATGTATATATAGGTTTCTGTCAACGTGATAATAAAAGAATTTTTTTATGATATTTGTTAGAATATCTGAAAATATATCTTTGTATTTTCATTATTCCTATTTATCATGTATATCTTTTATTTATATCTTTTAGGATATTTAGTTACCTAAATATTAGGTTGTTATCTTAGATGTATATTATTTTGTAAACCTAGAGTATATATACTTAGGTTGTACTTCATTGTTAATTAAGGAATACATATAATTTACGCCTACCAAGTACTACTTGGTCTAGTAAAAAGGATTGTACCCTTCAAACCTCAAGGTTGGGGGTTCAATCCCCACTAAGGACACTTTAAAGATAGGAATTTTCCTTACTCTTCCCCCTACTTTCAAGTGTCTGGCCCAATAGAACTCGAGCGGGGTCCGAGCCTCTTCTGCTTACCAAAAAATTATATAATTTACGCCTGTAAATAAAATAGATCCGACAAATGTAAGTATAATAAAAGTTCTGCATGAGGAGTTATGGACTTATGGTGTAGTTTTTTGTTACCCTAATAATGCAAAAATGTACTAAGTTGATGGGCCCTATAAGCACGGTAACATCTGTCAGTGTCATTGACATTTGGGCTTATCCATTAGAGTTGGTAAAATTCTATCCAGAAAACTCATGATTTTTTTTTTGAATGAGAACAACTGCAGCAGATAAGAAGAAATTTGGGGGGACCAAAATGACGGACAGATCAGATGAATGGTTAACAACTGACCTAGAGTCAAGATTAGGGGTGTCAATTCGGTTATTCGATTCGGTTCTGGTTGGAACCAAATGGTTCGGTTGACTTCGGTTAATATTTTCACGTTAAATTGATTCGGTTGCAGCTTTTTCAGTTTCGGTTCGGTTAATTGCGGTTATTTTAGTTTTTTTTCAGTTTGGTTTGGTTACAGTTATCTATCCGGTTTGACCCATATGGTTTCAATAAAAAACGGTTCACTATTCAACCTTCCATATCGGTTCAACGATTATTTTCGGTTTTAATTCAGGTACTTTCGATTTTGTATGAAAAAGCGCATCGGTTTGGATTTAAATCAAAGTCGGTTAAGTACTTAAGTATTGTGTGTCCTTTTCAAAATTTTTGTTTTTTAATAAAATATAATTTCGTGTTACAAACCGAACGTGTTAATTCGGTTAATTGAGCCGGTTTCGGAATGACCCCTAACGGGTCGGATCGAGTCTAGTCGGATTACCTGTCTCTCATCACCATTAATTGGATCAGATCGGCTCGGTTACGTGCAAAATTCGGATCATGGGTTGGTCGGGTTTGTACGGGTCAATTCGGGATCTTTGGCCTCTAGGTCGAATTGATTTCAATTCGGGTTATATATAGGTCTAGTCAATTTATTTCCTGTCAAATTTAAAGGTGATAACCAGGCGGATCGAGTTTTGTATAACTGAATTCATCTCGTTAAGAACTCGAGTAAATCTTTGAACGATTTTTAACCAAATTAAACGAGCTTTGGGCCAAGTTTGACTAAAGTCAATCGCGAGTTATTTGTGATATTTTTGGTCTCTTTGTTGATGGATCAATTTGTTATTGTTTTTTTAACATATCATCATCATTTATAAGGTTGATGAATACTGCATTAGACGCGTATATAAAATAGCCCATATCAGTATATTATATCGGCTAGTCAATTTTCAATACATTAGATCAATATATATGATAGTTAACATGAATGTATTAAATCAATCATCAATGTATTAAATCAGTGAGTAAGGTAGTTAAGACTTAAGATTGGTGTCTTAGATCAATCATGAGCATATTACATTATTGAGTTAGATACTTAAGAGTCATAAATACATCAATCATCAATATACTGGATCAATGAATAAGATAGTTAGATCTATACATTAGATCAATCGTCAATATAGTACATCATTGGATTAGATATTTAAGAGCCATATATTATATTAATGAATAAGATAGTTGATAATCATCTATATATTAGATGAATCAGCAATATATAATAATACTAAATGAATACTTAGGAGCCACACATTATATATCAATCATCAATACAGTAGATCAATGAATAAGATTGTTATGATCTCTATATTCAATCAATAATCAATATATTACAATATGTTTAAGAGCCATGTATTATATTAATCATCATTAGATTATTGACTATGATAGTTAAAATATATGTATAAGATCAATTATCAATATATTAGACAATTGAGTTAGATACTTAGAGGCAACTTATTATATCAATCATGAATATACTAGATCAATTAATAAGATGACTACGATCTACATATTACATTACTGAATAAGATATGCAAGAACCATGTATTATATTAATAATAATAATAATTAGATCAATGAATGAGATGGCTAAGACTTAAGATCTATGTATCAGATCAACCGTCAATATATTAGATATTTGAGTTAGATACTTAAATGTATAATATCAATCATCAATATACTAGATTGATGATCGAATAAGCTATTTAACAATAATATTGGCTATTATTATTACTTACATTCCGTTGATACAATTGTTCAATACGAGAAAAATAAAATAATAACAATAAGATTGATACTGACTTAGCTTATGTTTATAATTTTGATCAAACAAACAGTTAATACTAACCTTAGTATTTGTACTAAGAGTATTACTTAATTAATTTACTAATGTTTACTAATGCTTATACAACTAACACTTAACACAAACCTGAGTATTAGTTTTAAGATCAATTATCAATACATTAGATCATAATACATATACTCTTTTACATCACATTAATACTAATACTAATACTACTATCTATACTTATGCTGATAGGTAATAATACAAGCACAATAACAATAATAATAATACAATTTGTGTTTACATTATGACCTATTGGGTTAATAATGATTTGATTTTTGTAGTATCGTGTAAAAACTACACTATTAAGGGTAATAATATTTAATAATTAATAATAAGATAGTTAAATCTATATATTAGATCAACAAATAAGATAGTTAAATCTATATATTAGATCAACCATCAATGTATTAAATCAACGTATAATATATAAAGCATCAATGTATTAGATCATTAATCAATATACTTGATCGATATATACTTAATCGATGTATAATATAGTTACATTAAAAACAACCATCAAACATTGTCGTCGGCTCGTCGCTATAAGTTATGAAAATGTGATTCACGACAAAAGTTTTATTTCACCGTAATTATTATGTCGTTGAATAATAATTTATAGTAATGCTTTAATCTCATTAGTTTATCAAAATGGATTAACATGTAAATCCAACAAATAAAAAATAGTTCATCTTAACCATTGATCAAATCTAATCTATGGCTTAGAACTTACTAACACAAGCACATAGATTGCCATTCTTAACCGTTAAATGTGATATAAAACTCTAATCAACGGTCTATAATTACTCCCCTTTCTCATATATAAATGATACACCTTCTCTAAACCCTAATTCACCATCTCATTTCCATCCGTCTCTCCTGATCTCCTCCTCTGTTTTTTTCTATGGTTCTTTCAATTGAAGGATTTTAACTCTTTCTCTGATTTTAACTCTGTCTTTTATCCTTTAACATCTTCTTTTGCATTAAGTATAAACTCGTTCCATTTGGTTATAGTTTAGCGTGATTTAGGGCTTTAAATGGTCGAATTCGACCATAAAAGTTCCAGATCTGGAGCTCTTATGGTCGAATTCCACCATGAAAGCTTATATGTTCGAAGTTTTCCTTCTATTTGTTCGTGTAAGCATGAATGCTATGAATGCTGATTTACTTGTTGATGTCATTTGCATCTCATCGTTTTTCTTTGTTACTTGTTTTTGTTCATGTTTTATGCAAATTTTGTATGTTGAATGGAAAGTTTCTGATTATTCGTTTTTTAATGTACATTTACATCTAAATAGGTCATTGAATTTGGTATTAGGGTTTCGAAATTGGGGTTAGGGTTTCAAATTTGGGGATGTATTCGAATTTGATTTAATATGAGATTTTCTTATTTTATTGATTTGTAGTTCTATTATTTTTTTCAAAGTTTTAGTTAGAGATGGTGTTAGTGATGCTAATATTTCAAGTTATTAAGTTTTTATGGTCTGGAAGAACTGGTTTCAATGTCTGTTTAAAAAAAAATTTGCAATATGATACACTTAAGAAAGATTATGCGAATTTATAGTTGATGTTTGCTAGATTATGCAATTGCAAAGGCTTGAAGTATTTTTCTCAACTTACATTACTGGTGGTGGCAGGAAGGATTTGGTGGTTTGATTTTTTGATGTTGCCATGGCCAACCGAAGGCACCCAGAGGAGATATGAAAAAAGGGAAAAGGGATTAAAGAAGAGAAGGGTGTTTAAATTAAATTTGGGTTATTCTACTTCAATTTAGTTTCTCTGAAATGTGAGCTTTAATCTGAATGGTTGGCTCAATTCCGTTCAAAGATTGTGTACTTTTTTTTTCCGGAAATCTTTTTTAATGCTTGAGTATCAGGAAAGTCTCTACAAATTCTACTTTAATTTTGCTTGCCTACGAGGCCAAAATAGTTGGAGCAATGAGTAATTCTTGCATTAGTAGCATATTGTAAACGAGGAAGGGATAGGTGTTTGTATTATTTTCATTTGAAAGTTCTTGAAGAGGACTTATAAAAGGCAATTATTGAGCACACCAGGTACAGAGATACTGATAACTTCGACATTGACGATTCAATACTAGTAGCATATTGCAAAGTGAAAAATGATGGATACTTATTTTTATTTCCAATCAAATAAACAACTCCAAATCTATAAGCTTGATTGGTAGTGCTGTACTATCCAATAATTGCAAAAGCTTTGCGTTTACTGAGTTAAGTAAAGGAAAAAAAGTGATGAAGGTTGAAAAGGGTTTATATGTTTAAGAATTGAAGATAGTGGTGGAAAAGTTACAATTTAAAAGGAATGCGTTGATAAAAAGAAAATTTAAAATTAAAAGAAATAAAAGAGAGATTAATGTGGAAAAAGAATTTCTTATAATTTGAAAAATAAAAAGAGAGAAAGGGAGAACAAAAAAATTGTACTGGGTTAAAATAAATTTTTAGTTAGGTTGAGTTTAACACTTAAATGATGAATATTTAACCAACTAGTGTATATTTAACAAAATTTCATTTATTTTCGGTTAATATTCGGTTCAATACGGTTTTTGATTCGGTTAATTACGGTTTGGTTCCTTTTCGGTTCGGTTTCGGTTCGGTTTAATACAGTTGACTTTGAAACAATTGCTTTCAGTTCGGTTCTTTTTTCAGTTATCGGTTAGTTTCGGTTCGGTATATTCGGTTCGGTTACGGTTCGGTTAACAGTTCAACTAACAGTTTTCAACCAAACTGACAGCTCTAGTCAAGACAATGTTACGAGGATCACGTTCGAATTTTATGTTCTTTTCTTAATTTGGATTAAATCACCGAGTAGGATTCAATTAGTAGATTCACTAGATCGTGTTAAAGAGTAATATCATGGTACTTGATATCACGTATTTATATAGAGTTTTCTCCCTTATTTACAAGCTAATTTGTGCGTCATTGGAGCTCTTGGGAGCTATTTTGTGCTAACTATCGTATATAGTTGTGGTTTTGTATTTTAATGTTGAATTGCAGGTTTTATGGAGTTTTCTCCTTATTTCCGAGCCTTTTGAAAGCAACCACGGCTTTACGAGATGTTACGAGGCACGTAGGATGGCTCACGAGCTTTATGGATAGTTTAGGAGGTCCCAAGACCCCTAAACGTGAAGATTAGAGAGCCAAGGAGTCAAAGGAGTTTTCCGTGCACTGATCGGGCAGAAATGGCCCGATCGGGCGAAGTATTTATGATCGGGTATGAAAGTTGCGGACCCGATCGGGCAATGTATGCCCGATCAGATCGGGCGAGAACACATATGCCCAGACCCGATCGGGTGACCACCGCCCGACCCAATCGGGTGGAGTGCTGCTTGGTCTCATTCTGCTGCTGCTTTCGAGAGGAACTTGCTGACACATTTCGTCGCCTGGCCCGATCGGGTAGCTGCCCAAGGCCCGATCGGGTGGGCCGTAATATTAAGTTAATGCTGCGCTGCTGCTACGCGAAGGCCCAAGACGCAAACCAATGACTTTTGTACCGCGGCCCGATTGGGTACTGTGCTCGGGCCCGATCGGGTCTGGCACCCTTTTACGCGGATTTCGCCTTTTGTTTCCGTTTTTTAGTTAACTTGAGGGGTATTATAAATACCTTTTTCCTCATTTTTATTGGACATCTTTCATTCATCTTTTATTCATCTCTCATTAGGTTTTAGATTAGTTTTATTCTTCATTGCTCTTAGTTTAATTCAAACACTTTAGATTAATTTAGAGGTGATCAAACCTATTTCGATTTCAATAAAAGTTCCTGCTTTCCGTGAATTGGTACTCTTCTCTACTCTTTATCTCTTTAATTACTTTGATTGCTTAGTTTATTTATTTAATCGTTCATGATGCAATTGTTAGGGTTTCATATTAGTTTTATCGTTATTAATTCAATTATGAGTGAGTAGTTCTCTTTCTAGGGTGTTAGATAGGAAAGCCATGTTTATACCATGATTGTGATTTAGATTTCTATCAATTTCTAGGGCTTGATTAGGGTGATTGTGATGTGGTTTGTTCTTATTGAGTAATTAATGTCAGTGTACAATTTCATTTATTGCTTGTGGTTAATAGTTGTTTGCACAGATCCGTCTTACGACTAGAGGCCTAGGACACGTCAGTAGTTCTGATTACGTTAGTGAACATGCGGCGTATGTTGAACTATGAGCGTTGAGTCTTAACCATAGCTCAACATAGGCTCTAATCACCCGACTCTTGACTTAGGTTTGGTAGTAGTTGACCCTATTTGAATGGTATAAGCATGGTGGACCGACCTAATACCCTAGGTTTTTATTCCATAGTTTAATCCTCAATTTATTCCGTCTTCTGTAGCTATTCTTTAGTTTAATTAATTCCTTCCTGATTTCATCTGGAGTAGCTGAATTGGTTGAATTTTGATTTAGAAACTCTGTCTCCCTGTGGATTCGACCCTGCTTCCACTGACTACCTAGTTAGAGGTCCGTAGGTTTATTTTTGATTAGGTGACACGACTAAAACCTATCAGTACTGCAATACTTTCCCTATTTGATGTACTCCCTCCGTCTCAATTTAAGACGGATGGAGTATTATATTTGTTAGATGATGTAAATTAAATATGTTAATATTTAATTAAATTAGTTAGTTATTAGAAAAAGATATCCCGTTTCCTTAAATTAAATTATGACTAGTAATCTTAGCTTATAACATTCGTAGATATATTTAGTTTTTAATTATTATTACACGAAGTCTTATATGCGCCCCGTCACACTATTAACTAATGGTGTGACGGGCCTATTTATTAACCCATACATTACTTTTTCACTCTCCAAACTCACCCAAAATTGTCGGTAACCCCTTCTCTTAATAGTCAGTAACCCTTCTCAAAAATAGTCAGTAAACCCTGTCCAAAAAGTCAGTACCCCTTTCTCAAAGAGTTAGTAACCCCTAAAACAATAAGTAACCCCGCAAATAATTAACGAAACCCTTAAAACAGTTTGTGACCCCTTAAAACAGATAGTAATTGTCAATGATCCCCAAAACACTTGGTAACCCACTAGAATAGTTGGTAAGCCCCTCTAAAATTGTCATTGTGTGTGTGCCACACAGTTTGTTAATCATGCGGCAAGCCACGCGCAAGACTTGTTGTTGTTATCATTCAAGGAATATAATTCTTTCATGTTATCAGTTAGGGTTTCGTTCAAAATTCCGTTGTGCACAAAAAACTAGACACGCCTAGCCCATGCGTCGTACTCCTCCACACGCACCACCATGGCTGGTGGTTCTAAGGCGTCTTCTTCTTCCTCTTCTCTCTCTTCTTCTTCTTTTTCTTCTTCTCTTCAATCTCTCATAATTACCAACAATAAAAATGTTCTTCCTATCACTCTCGTTATGGAAAATGCATAATATTTCATGTGGGCGGAATTATTCAAAGTACTTGCACATTCAAATCGTGATATTCACCACATTCTTCCTACTTTAAAGACCAAGGCTCCTACTACTGATGAAGAAAAGGAAGAATGGTCTACGGTAGATGCAACGGTGTTAAAATGGATCTACGACACCATTTTTGAGGAGCTCCTCAACACTATTTTGGAGCTTGATTCGACGGCACAAGAGGCATGGAAGAGACTATGAGATATTTTTTAGGACAATAAAATGTCTCAGACAGTCACTCTCTAATAGGAATTCTCCAATACTTCTTTGGAGGACTTTCCTAATGCCTCCGCCTATTGCCAACGGTTGAAGATACTTGCAGATCAACTCAAGAATGTTGGTGCGCCGGTCGCAAATAATCGACTAGTCCTGCAAATGGTTACCGGACTCACTAAGGCCTACAATGGGGTTGGAACTCTACTTCATCAAAGTGACTCTCTTCTTCTCTTTTATCAAGCACGATCTATGCTTGTATTGGAAGAGGCGGGGTTGAACAAGAAAGTTGCAAACTCGTCTTCAAATTATGCGTTGGTGTCCGAATTTAGTGATGGGTCGTCCAATGACTCCTCGCCTTCCCCCCGTGGTTCGAATAGTTCCAAAAAAACAATAACAAAAAGAACCATGGTGGTTGGAACTCTGGTCAACGGGGTGGCGGCGGCGACAACAACCTCCAGTCTTCCTGCGGTGGCAATGGCCGGACTGGCGGGTCTTCACAGCATCAGGCTACTGCTCTAGCGTGTCATACATCGTGGGGAGGTGCTTGGCCAACCGCTAGGCCAACCGCTAGGCCATGCCTACCTACCCCTATCCAACCACAGGCTGGGCTAGGCCTATGTATGTCCCGCGACAGCAGCAGTAGCAGCGACAGCAAGGCGTGCTGGGTTCGAGGCCGCAAGCTTATGCGGCAGATTCAACACCTACACCAACGGACAACGAGACCACAATGCATACTCTTGCGGTTACTCTACCGGATCCAAATTGGTATATGGATATGGGCGCTACCTCCCATATGACTTCCTCACATGGTTATCTCTCGTCTTATTTTAATTTGAGCAAAATGATGGTATAAATGTCGGAAATGGCTATAGTATTCGTATTTGTGGTTATATGGTGGCCCATACTTGCCTTCCCCTAATCCTCCCTTAGCTCTCAAAAATGTCTTGCATGATCCTAAACTTATTAAAAATTTGGTGTATGTTCGAAAATTTACTTTGGATAATTCTATGACTGTTGAATTTGATCCTTTTGGGTTTTCTGTGAAGAATTTTCGGACGGGGAGACAATCATGAGATGTGAGAGTCAGGGGGGCCTCTATTTTATCACTTCTGCTTTTAATAATCAATCCTATTCTTCTTCGACCTTTGCTTCTCTTGCACCTTCCTTATGGCATGATCGGTTGGGTGATCATGGTGCTCCTATTTTAGATAGTTTTAGGCGAAATAATCTTATTGAATGTAATAAACTAAGTACCTCTAATGTTTGTTACTCTTGTCCTCTTGGGAAACACATTAAGTTGTCATCTGTACTTTGATGCCTATTAATATTATTCATTATGATCTTAAGACATATGCCGTTTTAAGTACTTTTGGACATCGTTATTATTTGGTTGTTGTGGATGATTATTCTAATTATGTGTGAACTTTTTCGCTTTTGAAAAAATCACAAGTTTTTTCCACTTTTCTCCAATTTCGTGCCTATGTTCGTACTCAATTTGAACGGAAAATCAAAAATATTCAATGTGATAATGGTCTGGAATTTGGTAGTGACCCCTTTTGGAAATTCAGTCAGACACATGGTCTATCTTTCCGCCTCTCATGTCCATATACTTCTTCTCAAAATGAAAAATCTGAATAGAAGATACGAACTATTAGTAACATGGTATGCACTCTTCTTTCTCATGCTTCCATTCCATCCACTATTTGGGATCACGCACTTCAAATGGCTACTTACCTTCTCAATATACTTCCAAATAAGACAAACGCCTATCACTCTCCTCTTCAAATCCTCTTTCACAAAGAACCATCTTATTCTCATCTTAGGGTGCTTATGCTTCCCGCTTTATCCATCGACCACCATTCATAAGCTTCAAGCTCGCTCAACTCCATGTATGTTTTTAGGATTTTCGTCTAACCATCGGGGATATAAATGCTTTGATTTATCTTCTCAGAAAATCATTATCTATCGCCATGTAATATTTGACGAACTTAAACTTCCATTTGCCTGGTTACATAGCCCACATGCCAGCATATATGATTTCCTAAATTCGACCTCCCCTTCCACTTAACTTCTCTTCAAGCACCACATCATGAGCAGCCCACAGCCTCACCTATTATGCTTTGGCCTTCCCCCCTTCCCAGCCCACCTTCTGTGTTCCCTTCGCTTACCCAGCCTTCTTCTTCTTCGCTTGGGCCGCGTCTGCGTGGGCTTCCTCCTCTCCATGTTGCACCTACGGGTCAGCCTTCTGCCCAGCACTCTATGCCTTCGCCTAGGGCGCACACACGTGCTAGGCCCCCTCCCCCCTCTCCTAATGCACCACATCAAATTCCTCCCACAGTCAAGACACGTCCTTCCTCCTGACCACGTGCGCGTCCTCCTCCCCCTTCTAGCTCACGAGCAGTCACACATGGAATTTATAAAAATAAGAAGATTGTTTCTCTTAATTCTGTTGTTGCACGTTCTCTTATTCCTAAGAACCTTGTGTCTGCTCTTCGTAACCCAAATTGGAAAATGGCTATGGACGATGAATTCAATGCTCTTATTAAAAATAAGACGTGGGAGTTGGTGCCCCATCCGTCTGATACTAATATTATTAGATCTATGTGGATTTTTGCACACAAAGTTAATAGTAACATTTCTTTTGAAAGGTATAAGGCTCGTCATGTAGGTGATGGTAAAACTCAGCAGGTGGGTACGGTTGTGGTGAGATTTTTAGCCCTGTGGTCAAGTCAGTGACCATACGTACTATTTTGAGTCTGGCTTTGTCCAAAGGGTGGGATCTTCATCAATTGGATGTGAAGAAGGCCTTCTTACATGGTGAGCTTAACTAGATAGTGTATATGCATTAGCTTTTGGGATATAGGGATCCTCAGTTTTCGAATCATGTATGTCTGCTTAAGAAATCATTGTATGTGCTCAAATAGGCCCCTATGGTTGGGTATCGCCAGTTTTCTGACTTTTTTCTCGAATTGGGTTCAGTAATAGCAAGTCCGATAATTCATTGTTCATTTTTCACAGAGGTATTGACAGTGCCTATCTTCTACTTTTTGTTGATGATATCATCTTGACTGCTTCATCTACTGCCCCCGAATATCTATTATGTCTCGACTTGGCTCTTAGTTTTGCTATAAAGGACTTGGGTCCTTTGCACTATTTCTTGGGTATTGCCGTTGCTCGCTATTCAGGTGGTCTTTTCTTATCCCAGAGCAAGTACTCTGAGGAAATTATTAGACGTGCAGGCACGTCGGCTTGTAAGCCTTCCCCTACACTAGTTGACACAAAACCAAAACTCGGTGCTCATTCTGCGGTCGCGTGTTCTGATCCTTCCCTCTATCGGAGTCTTGCAGGTGCTTTGCAGTATCCGACTTTCACTCAACTTGATTTATCATATGCGGTGCAACATATTATCTTATTCATGCATCAGCCTATGGAGGGACTCTGGACCATGGTCTTCATCTTTATCCATCCTCCATATCCACTCTTATTTCATATACTGATGTTGATTGGGGTGGTTGTACAGATACCAGATGGTCTACTTTTAGTTATTGTGTATTTTTGGGTGATAATCTGCTATCTTGGTCCTCCAAGCGCCAGTCTACTCTATCTCATTCGAGCGCCGAGTAAGAGTATAGGGGGTGGCTAATGTGGCTTCGGAGTCATGTTGGCTACGGAACTTACTTATTGAGCTTCATTGTCCTATCAAGAAGGCCACCTTAGTGTATTGTGATAATATATGAGTGTGATATATATGTCCGGAAATCCATTGCAACACCAGCATACCAAACACATTGAAATGAAAATTCCTTTTGTTCCTAATAAAGTGGCACATGGTGAAGTTCGCGTGTTACATGTCCACTCTAGATACCAAATTGCAGATATTTTTATGAAGGACCTTCTATTGGTTCTCTTTGAAGATTTTAGGGACAGTCTCAGCGTTCGTCCTCCTCCCGTTTCGACTGCGGGGGTTTGTTAGATAATGTAAATTAAATATTTTAATACTCAATTGACTTAATTACTATCTTTGTCCCATATTAGTTGCAACAGTTTGACTGGGCACACTTGTCAATACTCAATTTTGACCATTAATATATCTAACTATCGAATAGTAAAATTTATGAAAAATTGATATATCAAAATTGTGCATTGAGACAAATCTAAGAACACCTTATTTACTAAAATTTGATTTTATTTGTTTGTTAAAAATCATGGTCAAAGTAAGGTATATAAATAGTGTAAAAGTCACAGATTTGCAGCTAATATGTCACAGACGGAGTAGTTGTTTGGAAAACATATTTAGTTTCCTTAAATTATACTACCTCCGTTCCGTAGGTATTGCAACCTTTGACATTTTGCACTATTCATACACTACCCTTGGACCCTTTTTGGTGATTTATACACAAGGATAAATATAGCCATGTGGGATCTTGTTAGATTCGTCTCGATATATGCTTAATTAATATCTACTTTTTATAATTTTTACTTAAATAAAATTAGAGATATTAGCGTCTAAAGTAGTGCGTTGGGAGGCGTAAAACTCCCTATGTTGCAATACATATGGAACGGAGGTAGTAGCTTGTAATCTTAGCTTATCACCCTAGTATATATACTTAGTTTGTAATTATTATTATTCAAGGAATATAATTCTTTCAATATTAACGGAGTATAATTGTCAATAGACAACTAATAAGAATGGATTGTAGCACTATGGAACCTTATGATTGTTTAAAAATGTAAGATCTTAATCAGAATTTAAATGGATTAAAACACCCACATATCTGCAAAGTTGGTATCTCATCCTCGTAGTGGACTATGGCTTTGTCAGGGTGTTTGATAAATCACAGACATTGCCAACTAATTCTTGTTTGATAATCAGCTTTTAGATTTGTAAAATCTCACTATATTTTTAAGTTAGAAGCAATCGGTTCTATCTACTGCTTTAATGTAATACTAGATTTCTATGCATGCGATGCGTGTGACAATAATTTTATTATGAAATTTTATAATCTACAGTAGATAATTTTATAGATAGTCGCATCTTACCACCTAAACTTTTCATGTTTTTAGAAACTCCCACCTTAATGATTTTGTTAAAAAAATTCCACTTACTATTTACAATTTTATTAAAAACTCACACCACTCAACGTTTTTGTCAAATTTCATTAACAAAACCGTTAAGTGGGTCCCACATATACATTTTGTTAACAAAATGGAACTTGAAATAGTTGCAATTCTTTCCAAATAGTTGTAATTCGTTCCAAATTTGCTCTAAATATGTTGATGATTTGCCCTTAAATTGATGAAATTGACTTCAATTTCAGAGTAAACTAATAATAAAATGCATATGTGGGGCCCACCTAACGGGTTGTTAACGGGATTTAACAAAATTCATTAAGTGGTGGGAGTTTCTAATAAAATTGGGAATGGTAGGTGGAAATTTAAAAGAAAAAAATCATTAAGGTGGGAGTGTATAAAAACGTGAAAAATTTAGGCGGTTTTGAACAAAAAATCCTAATTTTATTTACATACGATGTGTGTTTTGGCTACTGTAACACGATAAAATGTGAAGGTGCACAACATATTTTGTTTTCAAGCTAAATTCATTTTGGCTCATATTTCTTTGAAAACATCCCTTACTCTATGCCATCAACTACACTTTTGTTATATAGTACGTAAGGTACTTTTTTGCTTATTGTCCAAATGAGAAAAATTTAAAAGTACATGTAAATCCTTTATCATGTTTCTCACTCATACTAAAATACTTTATCATGATCAATTTGATCAAATGTGCCTTGTGAACAATCAATTACTCATGTATTTTAAAATAAAAAATTTCAAAAGTATATAAAAATGTAGCAAAGTGGGTGTCTATCTATAGATCTCAAGAAAATATAATCATTGGTATTTTTTTAATTGTCTTTACTTTGTACATTTTTAGATATTTTAGTTAGAAGTTTTGAACATCTTTTTATTAAAAATCTTATGGTTAAATTTGGAAATAAAACTTAATTACTTAATAAACTCATTGATTTATTTTTTCTTATTTTTTCTTTTTGGTGTCCACCCCCACCTCTTCACTTATATAATAGAGATAGTAAAGATTACTTTTAGATTTGTCAATAGCTCAATATTAACTATTTGATTAAGGAAAAATTGACAATAAATACTTAACTTTCACCTCTTTTTTGAAATAAATACCTAGGTTATTTTTTATTTTAAATAAATACCTAACTTGCAACTTTTTTTTTGAAATCATTACCAACTAACAGAATTGACCAAATATTTGACGGAATTGACCAGATTCTAACTGAGATTCTTAGTTGGGTTGTTAGTGGGTCCCACCACATTAACCATATATACCTACCATTCATCTCCGTTTCATTTGCCCCAATTGAATTTCTGGAATCCTTCTTCCCATTTTGAAAGTGCAAAGATCAACTAGAAGAGAAGAATTTGGGTCGAAAATTGAAGAACAAAAGGTAAATCTTCTCCATTTGTGAAATTCGTTCATCATTTTGCTGCCATTTAGGTTTTTTTTTGTGGGATTAGGGTTTTGAAAAGTTATTCGATTAGGGCAAATTTGAAAAAAGATTTTATCTTTACTGTGCAATTTGAAGTATCTAAGGCTTATCATTGCTGTAATTGAGTTTCAATTTCATTTTGAATTGATTAAAGTTTGTTAATTTAATTTGTATAGGATGGTTGTAAAATGCAAGTGTTGCATTCCAGCCAAATTGCTCAAGTCTACTGTACAAAAATCGAATCTACTTACCTAGGCGATTCACCAAAAGCTTGAGCTTTGCCATCAATGCCCTTCTCCTTTACCATTTTTGAACCCACAGTTACTCCTCTAGTTACTGAGGAGTTTCAAATATTACAGTGAGAAAGAGAAAGAGAGATAAGAGAGAAAGGTGAGGAATTTAAGGGGTTAAATGATGAACTCAGAAGAATTTGGAGAGGAAGATTACCTGAGTTGGGGTAATTAAGGAAAGAGAGAGAAGAGTGATTTTAGAAGATGAAAGGGTAAGAAAGATAATTCAACTTTGGAGGGAAATAATATGGTGGGACCCACTAACAACCCAACTAAGAATCTCAGTTAGAATATGGTCAATTCCGTCAAGTATTTGGTCAATTCTGTTAGTTGGTAGTGATTTAAAAAAAAAAGTTACAAGTTAGGTATTTATTTAAAATAAAAAATAACCTAGGTATTTATTTCAAAAAAGAGGTGAAAGCTAGGTATTTATTGTCAATTTTTCCTTTGATTAATACACTAGTTTGTGGCCCCGGCAATGCTCTGTGTCAATTTTTATATTAATTGAGTTAAAATAATATCTTCATTGATGATAATTTTTTTAATTTTAAAATAAATTTAAGGGCATAATTTTATGATAAATTAACCAATTTAAAAGGATCATGAAAGATTGCAATGAAAGAAATTTCTTTACTTTTTCCCAAAGTTAGATTAAGGTAAAAGGAAATGAAGACTAAGAAAATGAAATAGTTCATCTCATCTATATTATGCATTTGATTGTAGTTTAATTCTTGATTGTCATTTTAACCCTCATAATAATATTTTTATTTGTGATAAGAAAAAGTATTAAAAGTGTGGTAGAGTAGTGAGTAAAACTCTTTATTTCACTGCGGATGTCATGGGTTCAAAACTCCATATTGATAACCTTTATAATTTAGTCTTTCTTGATGGTCATTTAAACCCCATAATAATATTTTTATTTGTGATAAGAGAGCATTAAGAGTGTGGTAGCGCAATGGTTAAAACTCTTAGTTTCATATACGGAGGTCATGGGTTCGAAACTCCATATAGACAACATTTATAATTTATTTTGCCTTTCTTGTTGTCATTTAAACCACATAATAATAATCTTATTTATGATAAGAGAAGCATCAAGAGTGTGGTAACACAATGGTTAAAACTTGTGATGTAATACTTGGTTTGATTCAAATTAGACAATGCTTTCTTTTTAAAAAAGTTTATGCTCTTGGCTTTCTGTCACTTTTATGATCTCACATGTCTTTTTTATATAAGGTAAAAGTTAAAGAACGCGTTAAAAGGGAAAATAATAAATTAACATAAATAATAATTACACCGATCTATCCGTCATTTTGGCATATATTCGGAATATCCCAATATTAATGTCATATTAGGAAATATTTTGAATGTTAAATAACGCTCTGGAGGCGTTGCATAGATCCTTAATATAACTATCATTTTTATGGCATTTCTGTCATATTTACAACTATTATGACATTTATATCATTTTTACAAATCTTTTTAATGGCATTATCTGTCATTTTTATTAAGATCATTTTTATGGCAACTTCTGTCATTTTATAACTATTTCTATTATACAAGTGAAGAGGTGGGGGTGGACACCAAAAAGAAAAAAAAGGAAAAATAAATAAAATAAATTAATAAGTTTATTAAGTAATTAAGTTTTATTTCCAAATTTTTTTTTAAAAAAAATATAATCTCATTTATAAGTATGAGATTATATTATGGTAAGAAGAATAATCATCTGCGCTGCCCTCGCACAGGGCCCCCACCCAAAGGCCCATTATAAGCCATACACCTACCAACCCCCCAACCCCCAACAATAATGAAATTTGATTCCACCAAGATTTGAACCTTGGTCTCCCATGTGGGAGAAATAAAGTTATACCATTGGACCTATAGCCATCAGATTTTTAATAAAAGATGTTCAAAACTTCCAACTAAAATATCTAAAAACCTGAAAAGTAAAAACAATTTTAAAAAATATCAATGATTATATTTTCTTGAGATCTATAGATAGACACCCACTTTGCAATACTTTTATATACTTTTGAAATTTTTTATTTTGAAATACATGAGTAATTGATTGTTCATGAGTAAAGGCACATTTGATCAAATTGATCCTGATAAAGTATTTTAGCATGAGTGAGAAATATGATAAAGTATTTTCAAGTACTTTTGAATTTTTTCTCATTTAGACAATGAGCAAAAAATACATTACCGTGTACTATATAACAAAAGTTGTAGTTGATGGTGGGGAGTAAGGGATGTTTTCAAAGAAAAATGAGCCAAAATAAATTTAGCTGAAAATAAAATATGTTGTGTACCTTCATATTTTATCATGTTACAGTAGCTAAAACGTACATTGTATGCAAATAAAATTAGGAATTTTTTTGTTCAAAACCACCTAAATTTTTCACGTTTTTATAAACTCCCACCTTAATGAATTTTTCTTTTGAATTTCCACCTATCATTCCCAATTTTACTAGAAACTCCCACCACTTAATGGTTTTTGTTAAATTTCGTTAACAAAACCGTAAAGTAGGTCCCACATATGTATTTTATTATTTGTTTACGCTGAAATTGAAGTCAATTTTATCAATTTAAGGGCAAATCCTCAACAAATTTAGAGCAAATTTGGAACGAATTACAACTATTTGGAAAGAATTGCAACTATTTCAAGTTCCATTTTGTTAACAAAATGTATATGTGGGACCATTTAATGGTTTTTTGTTAATGAAATTTGACAAAAACCGTTGAGTGGTGGGAGTTTTCAGTAAAATTGTAAATGGTAGGTGGAATTTTTAAAAAAATCATTAAGGTGGAAGTTTTTAAAAACATTAAAAGTTTAAATGGTAAGATGCGACTATCCATAAAATTATCTACTGTAGATTATAAAATCTATATATATATTAAAAAGCGTAAGCACACGTTGCAATCCGCCACGTGTCACTCTCCCTTCTTTACAACAATATTTTATCAATGTTTTTCTCATAAAAAATTGTCCGTGATAAGTTTCGAACCCTTGACCTCGAGTGTGGAAGATCAATGCTGTAACCATTGTGCCACTACATTTTTGTTGGTTTTTTTATCAATACTAATAATGATATTATATGTTTTCAATGAAAAACAATAATTAAGGCACAATGTTAATTGTATCTATGAATAAAACTATTAATCTATGACTTTTTTCTAACATCTTTCTACACAAAATTTTAATTGTATTAAAGTAGTAAAGTAATACATATATATCCCAGAGCATAGCCTGAGCCTAAATGCTAGTTTCATAATAAAATTGTTGTCGCACGCATTGTGTGCATAGAAATGTAGTCACTTTTATAGGTGCGGTCTTCTTTTGCCTTTTCTGTCACTTTTATAACCTTATCTGTCTTTTTTATTATAACTACCATTTATGGTATTTTTTGCTGTTTTTACAACTATCATTTTTGTGAAATTTCATGTCGTTTTTACAACTATTATTTTTATGATATTTTTTAAAACATTTTATAATATCATTTTTATGGTTTTTTCTGTCATTTACTATGACAATTTATGTATTTTTCAGTTAGTTTTAAAAGGACCGCATGATAAGCTTGGACCGTACAATAAGGGGAGACCGCACGAGATCTCTCTCCAAAGTAACAGGTTATTTATATATCTCTTCTCCTAACATAAAACTCTTTTTTTCCTCATTTGCACTCGTTGAAATTTGTGACTCCTCTATAGTACAACCAGTGCCGTTCCTGACATTTTTGGTGCCCTAGGCGCAAAATCAAAATTAGGCCCCAAAAATATAATTTTTTTCTTCATATATCTAATTTTAGATATTAATTTTTGAAGTTGTGTCTCGAAACTATGCAAAAACAAATATAGCATTTGTTTTAGAAATATAGTAGTATTAGTACGCTTTAGTTCATTTTTTCATGGAAATTTTGTGAAAAAACACCTTATAAGTTATAAATTTTGTAAAAAAACACCTTTTAAAATATTTTTTGTGAGAAAACACCTTATATGTTATTATCTATCAAAGTAAACACCTTATTATGATTCTTAGCTCAAAAAGTCAACATTTGCGTATATTTTTTTGTCCCTTTTTGTGTATGGAAGTCACCCTATCAACTCAAATTTTCATACAAAAATCCAATGCACAAAACGGAAGGGAAAATAAGAGAGTCAATGACCCAAATGTTCACTTTCTTATACCAAAATATGACAACAAGGTGTGTAATTTGATAGATAATATCTTATAAGGTGTTTTTTCACAAATAAAATTATAAAAGGTGTTTTTTCACAAAATTTGCAACTTATAAGGTCTTTTTTGACAAAATTTCCTTTTTTCATTAACTTCTTTATCTTAAAAAGAATTGCATAAGTATTGAACCCCATCATTATTGCCGATAATCTAAAAGTCTTTCCTGTGGTAAGGTCTTCATTTATCACTAAAAAGAGAAAACTATATATATCCATGAAAAATAACCAAACACCCATATGAAAAATAATAATTTGGAAAGGAAAAAAATTGTTCAAAAATATAAAAATTGGAAAAAAAAAAAATTAATAGAATGTGTAAAGATATTTTACGAAACAACGACATTTAAAAATAAAACCAAGAAGAAATCAAATATCAAATTTTACAGAGACTTATGTTTGACAGTCTATCTATGAGTACATGGTTAGAAAGTATGATGTTTAAGTTAAAATGGTAAGGTTTGAACTCGAAGGTTCAAAGTTTTAAAATTTTAACTCTTATACTTTTAAGTAAAAACCTCAACGATTATAAGATTATGAGCTAAAACCTTTTTGCTCAGATTAAAACCTTTAGGTCTTAATGGTCTATCTTAAGGCTTACTTAGTATAGATAATAGTTTTTCAATTGATTTTCAAAGCTCCTTGATGAGAATATTTTTTTAGTAAAATTGTTTTAGATGATTGAAACTCATTATATGACTTGGAATGTGGTACCGTACAAATTATAGATGATAATTATTTATCGCTATTCAATGAGAATATTGGACAAAAATTTGCTATTAATTGTTGAACCTTTTGGTTAAAATAATATTTTCCATTTGAATTAAAGGTAGGATTATTGGGAATATACGTAAAAGATCATGAGATTGGCAAAATATTAGAATTAGGAAGTGAAAGTTTAGGGAAAAGAAAGTAATAAAGGTCCCTAAATATTCTCTATCTTTTTTTCTTCTTCGGTATTCTCAAGAGTATCCTCGCGCATAAGCAAATTTTTTCCCTATATGACATAGTTTCTAATTTGGGCCCCTCGAAGAATTGGGCCCTAGGCGGTCGCACTCGAGGCCTACCCTCAAAACCGGCCCTGAGTACAACAAATTTGCGATAAAAAAGTAATTAATAATAAGAAGTATAAACAACCGGACAACTCATTTCGTTCATAGGGAGTTTAAGTTTATTTGAAATACTCCCTCCGTAACGCAAAACTTGCAACAAATGGACCAGGGAAAATTCCTAGGTAAAATTTATTAATGATGGATAAAGGTGTAGTTTGATAAAAGTAGGAGAGAGAAATTACATGTGGATTAGGAAAAAATGAGGGAAAAAGTACACATGAGGTGGGATCATAGGTAATTAATGTTAAAAGCTTTACCATATGAAGAAAGTAGAAATTTTGTTGCAAGTATTATGTTACACATATTTTTGAAAAATGTTGCAAGTATTGCGTTACAGAGAGAGTATAAGAAGATCCCTATCAATTCCTAGTCATTAGATAGTTCTTATCTTAAAGTACTAATAGTAAACTCCATATAGAATCAATTGAAATAAAAAAAAGGTAGAATAAGACAATGATTTGCCAGTGATTAAGACTTGTGAACAACTAAAAACCCTGATTACTTAAGCACAGCTGTCTGTTAATAAAGTTTGACAAAAGAAAGAAAATATGGTGCTAAAAGAACAAAAAACAAGCTTGCATATCAGAAAATGTCTAAGCTATAGACAAATAGACCATTAGTAGAATAAGCTAAGGTGTTACTTTGATGTTTATAGGAGAACAAATTAGCAACAACTTGCATCTCAAAAGTGGGTTCAATGGCAGGCGGCAGGAGGAAGGGGATGTTCCTTCGACATGTGAGCCCATTATTTTTAATCATCCAACTGAATTTTCCCACGTGCTGTCTCTGTCTCTTGTTCTTTGCTTTTTTTGGTTTTTTTTTTTCAGATGAAAATCAATATAGTCTCTTGTTCAATGTCTTCTTCTATTGGATTGAAATTTTTTAAAAAAAGTGGAGTAATTTTACAATAACCGTAACACATCTCTTATTAATATGATCTTGTATGGGTCTGTCAGCGGATTTAACGAGTAGAACTTTACGTCAGATTAGGCCAGACATGCTGAGTTGAGCAGATTGGATAAGGCAGATTCCACTGGACAAACATCCTCGAAGGAAAATAAAGCCATATTGTTAAGCTTAAGAGGTCTAACATCTAATGTCTGGGCCCATAACAGTCCAAAAGCTTAAAAAAAGTGTAAGTCAGCATAAATCCAAATCCTCCATATAAATATCCATGCATGAAAAAGGTACGTTCATTTTTCACACTCCAAATTACACACACTTAGCAATCGATCAATTTTTCAGGGTTTGTTCTTGCATTCTTGGAGTTGACTTAGGTATCAGAGCGGCGTGCCTCAAATCAACCCCAAGGCTAGTGTTCTTTTTGAAGGTTGCCACCGCAAAAAAGGTTGAACGTCCCGTTTTCCACCAAGTTCCCACCACCACAGTACACTCAGTTACTGTTCCATACAGAAACATGATCAGATCGAAGCAGGTGTGGGCATAAGATGAAATTAATAAGTAATTAAGTTTAAAGAGGTCTAATAAGTTCAATTTGGTAATGAGATGATTTTATGTATTAGATGGAGAATTCCGTTACATCTTCTAGCAGAAAGAACCCTCATAATATGACGCTTAATCCTAAGATTCGTAGCCATTAACTTGTGTAAGTTACTTTTGCCTTACTGTTAATAATCACACCTAAATATTAATTCTACTATTATTTCTTAATAAGGATCAGCAAATTTTGTTAACATGCAAAAATTGCTAAATCGTTTAATCAATAAATTGGATATGAAATTATTGGCTTTTTTTATAACAACAATTTTTTTTGACATCGACTAAATGTTAGAAACTAAGAAAGCAATAAAACTAACTAATCAACTACAACATGCGAACTACCAATACTACTACGAGCCTTTTTAGCTCTTACAAAATAAAAGGGAGGATGAAAGAGGCGAGAAGATAACTTTCTTTTGCCTTGGATATCCCTGAGAAAAGTAAACTGACATATTTGATGATGCTTCTTCCTGCGGAGATACATAGCAGGAGTCATTGTGATTGGGTGCAGTAAGGGAGTAGAGTGGTGTATCATGTGCCGATATATGGTTGAGGGAACTAGATGCTGAAGAGATAAGGGTAACCACAGTGGTTTGAGATCTTGGCTGAAGAGGAACTGCACGTGCACTATATTTGACTTCCATGTCCGGATTGTCCTCTTCCATGGAGGAGGGTAAGACATTGATGTCCTTAGTGACGGCTATTGGTGCCTGACTAATGAGACTCATGCTGACAGTCGGGGCTGGGGGTTGCACCTTACTGGGCTAGTGGTTAGTGGGGTCCCTAGATGCTGACTGCTTCGAGGAGCAGTTCGAATAGTTATCAAAGTGTTGCCATGCGGTTGATAAGCCCCAAATTCCTGCCCCTGGAGCATATTAGCATAAGTTTCCCGGGAAAGAGGTAGGCGTTTTCTTGCTAAAGAAAGAAATCGTAGCCTTTGCTTGAGAGGCAGAAGCACTGTTAAGCTTGGGTTTTTTCAGACCCTTTGTGGAGCTTTTCAAGGTTGTTGAGGGCGACCTAAATGCATCAGCTGATGGGGTGTGTCCGCAAGACTGATGCTTGTCTTCCTTCCCCTTGGTGGTATAGGAGGACAACAAGGGGGCCGGTGAACAGACCTTCTTACTGTTCCCGATCGTAGCTATCGAGTGATCAGTATTACTAGGTCGCTTCCCATTCAAAGGAAAGACCTTGGCTGAACTCAGAAGGGGACTTAAATTCCCCGGGGATTGACTCTCGGAAGTAAGGAAGGTTAGGGATGTGGACACATCATTGAGAGCGTCATTGGTGGAGACCTTTTTTCATAAGGTTTCCTGGATTTTGATGCAGGTGTTGAAGTTCTAACATGATAGCTTTGTCTAGCGGTGCTAATGCAGCGGCTTTTTCTAGGTCGAAAAAGGCCGCCTTGAAGTTACCTAAACGGCCATAGGTCGTTCCCCTTCTGAACAAGCCTTTGACATTATTCTGATCTAGATCAAGAATAACCGAACACCAAGTAATGACAGCAGAAAATTTCCCAAGTTTCATCTCACAGGCCGCAAGGTTAGTGAAACACGACTGTAGGATGGGGCCTGCTCTAATATTATTAGCTACGGGCATGGATGAGTCAGAAAACATAAAATCAATGGTAGTTTTATAGACCTAGCTGCCGATTTGAATTCTCTATTCTTAAAAAATTCATTACCCATCTCTTTCAATTCCGTAGTCCAGTTTACAAACTCGGCGACTGAGTTTGTATTCAGATCTCCCCATTTCAAAATGTGAGCCTCAAATTTAGGTCCAAGTTGGTCAAGAATGGCGTCACAGGATTCAGACGTATGTGGGTTAGACTCCATTGGTGAAGCGTACAACAAAAAAAAAACGAAGAAGAGTAAAATACTTGTTGTACTCAAACACTATAGGCTAAACAGGAGCAGGACTCTATTGAAACTAAACAGAAATGAAGTACTTAAGCTTCAATGTAACTCAAAGCCAATAGATCTAATAACCCCTTTGTTACCTAACTTTGTAAACTAACCAGGAGCAGGACCTCTAAAGAACTTAAAGAAATGAAAAGACCAAACTCCAAGGAAGCTAAAAACCAATAAATCTGGAAACTGGAGAAACCCAAGCCCTAACTCACCAAGAACTGTCGATGTGGAGTCCCTACACCGGAGCTTCGTCGAAGAAAGTAAGTGTTCATGCTGAAGCGATGGCCCCAGACACTGCTTGTCGTTGGAGAAGGCTGGTGTAGAGGAATTGGGGAGGGTTTACGCACTTGAGACGAGCAGCTTCGTCGGAGCGCTGAAGGGCTTGGATACGCGTGCCAGGGAGTTAGTTAGAGGAGAGGTTGCTTGGGGGAGGAGGACTCGCCGGAGACGAGGCAGCGGCGCCTGAGCTCCGGCGAGTCCTAGGTTAAAAAATGGGGTGACGATAAGAGACTTGCACGATTATTATTGTGCTTTTACTGCCTTAGTTATTTTCACGTCTTTACGAGGTAAGCTAATTAACTTATAAATTATGTGAAGGCTAACAACAACAATTAAGTCTTACAAAATTGTTAGTTTTTGATATATATACAAACAAATGATTATCTTAGGTATTCTATATGATTGATTATGTTTAAATTATATGTGTGGACATGTTTTGTATTATTTGATCTTGTATTTTTGTTGAGAAGTTGTTTAACTTACACATGCTCGGATTATTAATTGTGTGTTAAATGTCTAGAAGAACCTCTAGCAATAATGTTAAATGGTCTGAACTTATCTTGAACTTATTTATGCAAAGGCCCTCTCGGCTAAGTGGAGCGGAAAAATTTATCTTGTAGCTCCTGGCTTGTGGCCAGGTTCGAGCCTTCACACTCTCCTCCCCGGGACATATTACCTCCTTCCTTCATGAGATAGGATAGATGGATGGCTTGTTAGGCTAGGGGTGAGAATGAGCATGACATGTTCGTGAGCAGTTTGGACCTCGGTCAAAGCTCGACTCATGGAAGCTCGGCTCGAACTCAGGTTCGGCTCGAAAGCTTAACGAGCCACGCTCACTACAAAAAAAACTGTATTTTGCTATGGAAAAATTCCGTAGCAAACATCAAAAATCAGTCGCAAATTGTGTTTTTGCTACGGAAATATTCCGTAGCAAAATTGGGCGCATCAAACTGAATTTTGCTACGGAGGAAGAAGATCCAGAGCAAAACGTTTGCTACGGAAACAAAATCCGTAGCAAAACTTTTCTACGGATAGAAAAGCCGTAGCAAACCATATTTCATAGAAAAATTTTGCTACAGTTTTTTTCTACCCCATCTTGACCCACTCCCCCCATAAATTCCATCGAAATACCATTAGTAAGAATCGAAACCGAGACTAGGTTGTGGAATGTGAAGTAGCTCCCAACTAAGCTATACATAATGCAAATACTCATAGTTGGCTTATTTTCTTTATATTTATTCTTAATATTACGTTGCCAACCGTATTCCATAGAAAATTTTGCTACGGAATCGTATTCCGTTGCAAATTTTTTCTACGGAATCGTATTGCATAGCAAACATTTGATACGATTCAGTTATCCGTAGCAAATTTTGCAACAAATATAATTTCCCGTAGCAAAATTTGCTACGGAATTGAAATCCGTAGCAAACTTTGCTACGGAATTGAAAATCGTAGCAAAGTTTGCAACGGAATTGAAAATCGTAGCAAAGTTTGCAACGGAATTGAAAACCGTAGCAAAGTTTGCAACAGAATTGAAAACCGTAGCAAAATTTGCTACGGATTTCTATCAACCACAAAAAATCCATAGCAACAACTCTCTTTTTTTTTGTAGTGGCTGAGTTAGGCTAGGCTCGGCTTGAAAGCTTGAGAACATGCTCGACTAACGTTTTTTCCCCAAAATACACTGGTGGGATTAGTGTATGTTATGTCGAACCGAGGATTGATTGTGTATGTTGGATTACTGGTTACGGGTGTTCTTTGATCAATCGATTTTTTTTAAAATGGTTCAAAAACGAGCCTACAATGACCGAGTTGAACCGAGCTCGAGCTCAATATATTTTACGAGAGTGAGGCGAGCTCTCATTTTTCAGGCTTGTCGAGCTCACGAGCCGAGCCTACTCCACTCAAAAATAAAAGAGGCAAGTCGAGCCGAGTCGAACTGAGTCCACTCAAAAAATAAACGAGCCGAGGCGAGTCCACTCAAAATATAAACGAGGCGAACCGAGCCGACTCCACTCAAAAAATAAACGAGGTGAGCCGAGCCCAGAGTATTCAATTTCATTTCGTTCAATAATCACCCCTAGTTGGGGCCCTTGTATTAATCCAAATAATATAAATTGAACTTATTATAGAAACTTCTACAACTATTTGTCTACTTTGAACGTGTAATTTGAAGTATGAATTAGATGATATTACATGGTTGCATTTTTCCCTCTTCAAGCTGTACCGTTTTGGGCATTGAGGATTGCATTTCGATCCATTTGCAATATAATTTGACAGAAACTCGAATAGTAAAATAGTAACACCAATTTGGATCAAGAATTAGGGCTACAGTTTGATTATAGTGATGATGGGCATGAATTTAAGGCAAGCCCTTGTTGCAAGTAGTGGGTATGGGCCTTGTTTCTGAAGGTACTGACATCTCCGGGCTTCAATTTTGACATCAGACAGGACTGGACTCATTTGGTGTTTTATTGCATGTTGGCCACTGGTCACGTTTTATATAAGCATTGTGGAAATTTATTTGGTGTGTCACCTAAGGATGTACAAGAGTATAACCAATTGAAATCAATTATATTAGAACTAGTCTTATGTACACGCAATATGTGCAATGGTTAAAAATTTAATTAGTCTCTTCATTTTCCAAAGGATTTCCCATTTCTTTTGGGCACCAAGTTTAAGGAGGGTAATTGGTGTGGGCCTAAATTTTTATTTTATAATTGAAAACTAATGTAGTGGGTATTTTTAAAATTGTTTATTAAGAGATAGAGTATGTGCATCATGTGCTTTTTGTAAGAAAAATAATATTATAATTCGGGGACCATATCCAAATAAGAAAATGAGAAATGTAACTGGGACAACCAAAAATGGAGAAATGGGAAATCTTTGGGGGGATTGAGGGATACAATTATTATCATGCACCCGGGTGCACCGTGCGCATGGTGCACCCGGTGGCATTATTGTAATTAATGCGAAAATATGGGCAAGAGTATAAGTATTAAAAGCTTGCCCCAATACCTTGTAGATAGTTTAGCTCAATTGGTCTTGAGGTTTATGTGTTTGATAGTTGGTCATGGGTTCGACTCCCATACCAATCATTTATAATTTTTTTTTACGTTTGTCTTTTCCTCTTCTTTTGGCTTTGAATCTCATTGTTTAATTTTTTTTTCATGTTTCTTCCATAGTCTTAGTTCTTATTTTAGCTTTTTTTAATTTTATCTTTTTCAATTATTTTGCATATTGTTGTACTATAATTATTTTTTTGGAGGGATGTTGTATTATAATCGTTATTTTTAAATTAATTTTACGTGTAGAATATATAATTATTATAACACGCCTTTTTTCTTTTTAATATTTTCTATATTCTGTTACAATATATTTTTAAAAAAATTTTAAATAAAAAACTTATTTTATTCTTCTTTGCTTCTCCACTCACTAACTTTTTTCATTTCTTAAAATACATTTCACTCACTTGATCAAAATGAGCAATCGTCTTTGTGCAGCAAGATCAGTAAACATTCTGATCACAATCGAGCGATTTTATTTTACTCATTTGATCAAATGAGCAATCATTTTTGTGCAGCAAGATCAGTAAACATTCTGATCACAATTGAGCGGTTTATTTTACTCATTTGATCAAATGAACAATCTATTTGCAAAGGAAGATCGGTAAAGATTTTTGATCTTGAGTGAAGTAAAATAAATCTACTCATTTTGTACAATCAAAAACAAACAGTGAGAGTAAAAAATAAGGAAATGAGCAACATGATTTTCAAAGTAAAACATGGAAAAATATGTTTGATATAGTTCACATTATGATTTGATATTGAGTGAGTTAAATTAACTCTACTCATTTACAAAATGAACAATTTTATTTTACTCATTTTGATCAAATGAGCAGTTTATTTTGTCTTGGAGATATATCAATCTGCTCATTTTAGCATGTTTGCTTTGATAAGTAAACATTCTAATCTCAAGTGAGGTAAAATAAATCTACTCATTCGCAAAATGAGTCGTTTTATTTTACTCATTTGATCAAATGAGCAGTTTTATTTTACTCATTTGATCAAATGAGCAGTTTTATTTTACTCATTTGATCAAATGAGCAATTTTAGTTTACTCATTTGAGCGAATGAGCAGTTTTATTTTACTCATTTGATCAAATGAGCAGTCTTTTTTACACAGGAAGATCAGTAAGCATTTTGATCTTGAGTGAGGTAATAAATTTGCTCATTCACAAAATGAGCTGTTACTATGACTTAAATTTTTCTTATTATATTCTTCTTTTCTTTTCCACTCTCTAACTTTTTCCAATTTTTTTTTTCAATGTGGAGAAATAAAAACTAAACAAACAATAAGATACCCATTGAAAAATTAATGAAAAAAGAAATATAGCTTTGAAATGAGTAAATATGTTACTTAGTGCAAAAAATTCCTTAAATGAGCAAAAAACTCTTAAACTATTGCTCATTTAATGAAATTATATAATTTGTAGTCAAAAAAAAGAAGAAAATAAATAATATTATTTTTCAATTTGTAGTAGCTTAACACTGGTACGTGGAAAATAAATAAATGAGTAATTTATCTTTTAAATGAGCAATTATATAATTATTTATTGATTAGTAAACATGTATCTACCGTGTCACATTGAAGAATATATTACTAAAATGAGCATTATACATTTCAAATGAGAAATATATCTTAAAATGAGAAAATATATTTTCTAATGTGTTAAAATAAATACCAAATAGAGTAATCAGTTATAATACAAGTAAATGAGCAATATTGTTTTCGAATGAGCAAATTGATTATACTTGAACTTGAAAAATAACTAAATGAGCATCGTAACTTTCAAATGAGCAAAGAGTGGTAGAGGGGGGATTCGAACCCGCGACCCTCTAACGCGGAGAGAGCATAGAGGCCCAACCACTGAGGTAGCTTTCACTTAGTGATGTAAAATGGAAGGAAATAGTATTAGAGCTGTTTTGCTGAAGTTCGCGAAAATCACCAAAATGCCACCGGGTGCACCGTGCGCACGGTGCACCCGGGTGTACGGTGCATGGTCTCATTGAGGGAGTAGTAAAGTAATTAATTATCTAATTAATAAATCATTTACGATATTCTTTTTTTTCTTCATTTTCTTCCTTTTTATTTTTGTGTCTACCCCCACCTCTTCACTGATATAATAGAGATCTTCTCACTTTTCAACCTCACTCATTCTTTACTTTTGAAATCTCATTATTTTTTACCCTTTTAATGATCTACCATGTTAGATCTCCACATCCTCTCTATTACTTTACCATTACCCCAATACAAGTAAGGTGGTGAGCGAGGCGTAACACGTCAATTATTTAGGATTGCTTTTAAAGGCTTCAAATTTTCCCCTGTTGCAATATTATTTGATACAAATCTATACTATGGCTATGTTCCTTTCAACTTATTTTTACTTATCTAAATTTATTAGACTATATTCGCCCTTTTTATACCTTATTCGATGAAACCTTATTCGATTTTATTAGACCTTATTCGAACTGAAAATAAATTAAATATAACATATCCTATATTGTAAATAGAAAGGTAAGTTGGACCCAAGAAACTCGAAGGGTTAAGACTTGAACCTTCAACAAATAATTTTATAATATATTGAATTAATATATTATACTTTTTCATAAAATTTATATAGTATATTCATACGCTTATAAATAGACTGTCTATTTGTAGTAAATTTTTATAAATTTCTATGCCTGTTTGAGTTCATGATGAACTTACATTTTGTCAAACACAAATTATCATAAGAGGAGGTCTAATTTTTAACATAAAATTAGACCAAATTAAGCCCACATATTCAACTAACAAGCCCATTCCATATCTCTCTAACCAACTCAACGCTATACTTATATATATCGCACCAACCTAGTTGTCTATTCTCTTCTCGTTTCTTTATTTTACTATTAGTCTCGAATTACAACAAGCAACATAAGAAACCATCAAATTTAACGAATAAGCCAAACTAGTCACTAAATGGATAGTTACTGAATGAATTAAACATTGTGATTATTGAAAGAATTAAAATGTCATGAAATGGATCAAACGGGTCACGAAATCGATTAAACAAGTCATTACCAATTCTCAGAAAGACGATTGTTCTCTTCTTAATATTAGGCTTGAAACGTTGCCTAACTTTCATTTACACGTAGACGGTCTCTTACAAGTGTAGTTGTTCCTCATAAGCCTTAATGCTTTATGATGAACCTAATCGTTTTGGGCCTGATTTCAAGAAGTTAGAAGGACGATGGGCCAGTATTCAGGGCCAGCACATAAAGCACGTACATAGATGGTCCGCATTTCCGAGTACACATATCAAATCCAATTCATCTCAGTGCTTCAAAATTGATATTGAACTGAACTCATTTGGTGTTTTATTGTATGCAGCCCACTGGCCGTGTGTAGCCTTGTGAAAAAAAAAACATTTGGTGGGTCATCGGATAAATTGTTATAAAAAGCCTGTCATAGTGATGTACTTCCTCCGTTTCTAAATAAGTGACACATTTGCATAGTATTTATTATTCACAGTTTAAACTTTAATTAGCTTTGTTGATTTATATTTTAGGAAAAACATAGTCATGCGGGATCTTGTTATATTCGTCTCAACGTGAATTTTTTTAATATCAACTTTTTATAATTTTTACTTAGACAAATTTGTCAGAAACAACCTTTTAAATATATTATTTTGCGAGAAACCACCTTTTAAATACACTTTTTTGCGAGAAACAACCTTTTCAAAAAAAAATTGCGAGAAACAACCTTGTATAATAATTTTTTTGCAAGAACACACCTTATCACTCTTTTCCGGCGTTGACCACAAGTTTTCAGCCTTGACCAAGTCAAATTTGCGTGGAAGAGAAAGAACTTTTTGGGTTTTAAAAACATGGGATTTATATAATGGGGAACAAAGGAGGGAAAAGGAGTGTGGAAATAAGAAAGAAGGAGTGCAAATAGCAAATTTGACTTGGTCAAGGCCGGAAATTTGTGGTTAACGCCGGAAAAGAGTGATAAGGTGTGTTCTCGCAAAAAAAAAATTATAAAAGGTTGTTTCTCGCAAAAAAAAAAATACAAGGTTGTTTCTCGCAAAAAAAATTTTAAAAGGTTGTTTCTCGCAAAAAAGTTTATTTAAAAGGTTGTTTCTGACAAATTTTCCTTTCACTTATTGATAATTGTAGATATTAATGGTTAAAATAATGTATTGGCAAACGTAAAAACAAGAATTGTGTCACTGATTTAGAAACGGAGGAAGTAGTTTGTAAGAAAAATGTCCTCTCTTGCGTTAATGGTGGAAGTTGAAGATGAGTTCTTAGACTTCGCCTACAAACTTAGGAGATAAAGCAAACGTAAAGGTTAGTTATATTGATGTAACTCTCTTCATCTTTTATAGTAAAATAGTTGTAGTTTTTCATCCTTGAGAAAGCATGTTTCCACGTAAATTACCTTATGTGGCGTATGATTCTCTTGTGCTTAATGCTTATGTCTTTATATTGGTGGCTTCCGTTGGTTGATAGTTTTGGGCCCCTAAATTTGTACTAAAGTATATTGCATATCATGTTCATGAGTATGCAAGGTAAGTGTAGCAAGTTAAAAAGATTAGAGAAGGTATTGGGTCAGATACGTTCGACTATAACATTTGATCGGACGACTTTTAGTTGGTTTTATTTTCTTCAGTTGGTTTCATTTTCTTTTTCAGTTGGTTTCAATTTTTGTTCAGTTGGTTTCAATTTTTTTCAGTTGATCTTTTTTATTTCAGTTGGATGTCTTTTAAGTTCAGTTACTTATATTATTGTTTCATTTACGTGTTCTAGTCTAACTGAAAACAAAACTTAAGTAAATGAAATAAAATAAGTTGTAAATGAAAGGAAATTAGAAGCAAATGAAAATAAAAGGGAGTAACTAAAACATACCTTCATCATCTTTTCTCTCCCAAATGTCTCTCTCCTGCTGCTGTTGTTCCTCCCCAACCCTATTTCCAGCTCTCTCAATACTTCCAGTAACGACATACGCACTCGCAATTACTTTCCCTGTTTGCTGAAAGATCTAGGGTTCAATCTGAAGGAAGTGGAGTATGTAGAGGGAAATTGGGAATTAAGGTTTGTAGTGAAGGGAGGGAGGAGGAGCGGCGGTTGGTAGCAGATGGCGGGTTAGCCGACGGTTTTGGTCGGAAACAGAGGAGGTGCAACGAGAGCAGGAGCAGGGATTAAGATGATTGAAGCTAAACCATTTTGTTGCAGTACGAAGAGTGCGCGCGCAAAAATATCAAATGGGCTCAGCCCGTCTGACTATAAATATTGGGTCAGACGGTCTGACCCAATAGTTTCACAAAGATTATAGAACTTTGAAACCAAAGAGTTGAGCGGTCTTCATAGAGTAGGCTTATGGAATTGAAAAATGACATTTTTTATTCAAAAGGTTTAATAAATACTGAATAGGAGATACGGAAAATTATATTTATTTTTCTCTATTGTGTAAACTACGAAGTACATAGAATGTTTGAGGCCTCAAATTCTTGAAGGCCATGTGTTAAGAAACACTTTAGAGCCTCCACGGTGTTTCTACTTTCTAGTCTCGCGATTTTCTCTTTCTATCCTCCAATGGGTCTTACCATGAGTATAGAAGGTTCCTTAGTTAATTGAGTGCATACTGTAGAGGAAGCCCCCGCCAAATGAAAAATAAACAATATTTGGTTGATACATGATATATTGATATAGAGACGGTAGAGGATAAAAAGTAATGGGATATAAGAAAGTATGAAAACAAAGTGTTAATGTGAAGAATTTGGCCTCATAGAACATCATATTCGAGAGTCTTATATTGATAAATTTGGAAAGAGGTGTTCACCTAATAAGGCTAAAGGGTTACTCCCCTTATTATCATATGGTTTTAAGGTGGAACCATCTTAGTCTTGTAAACTAAACTCTTACTCATCATCTTTATGAATGCAACTCAGGCAGGCCTGTACTTGGGGTAGGGTTACCGGGCAGTCGCCCTAGGCCCATAGATAAAACCCCTTTTTCTTCGTTTTCAAGACAAGGAATCTCTTATTATATTTTTTTTGTTGCAATTGGATTTCGATGCCTGTATGGCTTGTTAGTTTAGTATCATGCACTAAACTCTAGTAACTAACATGCAGTTCACGGGTCGACTGTGTCCAGCACACTTTTTTTTACTTTTTTTTCAATTTTCCTTTCTCTTTCCCCGCCTTTTCTTCCTTTTTTTAATTACTTTTTATTATCAAAACATTTTATTTTCTTTCTAATTTCTTTTTGTTTCCTGAATTCATGTACCATGTTGCTTCGTCTTTTGATAAAGATGAGTGTATGTTTAGTAATTTTGAGATATTTCGCGTAACTTTTAATTTCATCCACATTTCATACAATTTACATCCGTTTTTGTAAGTTCTACTCACTTTCCGTTTACGTCCATTTTTTAAAGTTATACCAAGTTTTACTTTATTCCTTATTTGGCAAACTTTTCCCTCACTTATCCTCCAATAAATTTATCTTCTTTTTTTTCATTAACAGTAACTTTAAAACATGGGGTGGTTGTGGCTCCCTTTTCCTATTCTTGTTTGTTTTTGGAATTATAGTAAATGCGTAGAACTTAAAAAAAAGGATGGATTATTTTATTTAAAGAAAATACTTGAAAAAGAAACCCATGAAAATTAGATACAACATATATATATTAATCCAATTTGAACTTTAATCCAAATTCCAATATAAATTATATCATATATTTCCTCTATTTAATTCTTTTTAAGTGCAATATATTGACTATGACACTATTCATCCATTATACTTGACCGGCTTTTATGATTTATGCATAAGAAAAAATATAGTCTTGTTGGATCTCGTTTAATTCGTCTTGATATGTAATTTTTTAATATCTTGTTGTCATAATTTTTACAAATGCATAATTAAAGATTAAAAATGGTGCAAAATGTGCCTCGCCAAGTGTGAAATGTGACACTTAAAAAAACAAAGGAAGTAATAAATTTTAGGAAAATGATAAATACGACCCTTGGGGTTGTATATAAGAACCTAAATAAGGAAATTTAAGTAACTTTCAAATATTAATAACACCCATTTACGCGTAATTGTGGCATAAATTCCCAAATTAATACTATTTTAGGTAATGAATTTAATGTTTATATACAACCCTTAGCCTGTATGTATCATTACCCTAATTTTTTTTGAGCCTCTTATATTATTTCGCCCATAGCCTCCGAAATCTCATAACAACCCCGAACTCAGGCCTATACTTAAAATGGTATCGGATTCAAACCTACAACGAGGATCATGGTACGTTGATACATACTTTGGGCCAATTAAAGAGGGAG
Organism: Patellifolia procumbens; assembly: GCA_947645195.1. Taxonomy (NCBI): domain Eukaryota; kingdom Viridiplantae; phylum Streptophyta; class Magnoliopsida; order Caryophyllales; family Amaranthaceae; genus Patellifolia; species Patellifolia procumbens. The sequence goes on along the minus strand of CANSGD010001000.1, from coordinate 211,130 downwards.
ATCGCATGTAATGGGGAGCGCTAAGAATTTAGCCCCATAGAGCATCACATGTGAGAGTCTCGTATTGATTAAATTGCAGAGAGGTGTTTACCTTATAAGGTTTAGGAACTACTCCCCTTATTACCAAATGTACTTAAAATAGAACTTATTTAGCTTTGTAAAGTAGACTCTCTCTTCGTATTACGGGCTACGGCTGCGATCCAGGCTAATAACTACTACTCCCTCCGTCCCATAATATAGTGGTTGTATTCCATTTTGGGTGTCCCAAAATGTTATTCTTGTTTCCATTTTTGAAAGGTGCTAAATTCCTAACATACCCTCATAAAGTACTTGAAAAATGGTCCCCCCAAAGTATTTTATTTTAAAATATCCCTTTTCTATGTACTTGTCATTATTATATTTGTCTTTTCTCACTACTTTACATCTTTAAATTTGTTGTTTTATTGTCACAAGTACTTCAATCATTAAGGTTTTGTTTAACCTTAATTTTTGTGAAAAATGAGAAACAAGCATTATATTATGGGACGAATGGAGTATTACCTAACGTTCAAGACAAAAAAAATGGAACTGTTGTCGCCCACATGATGCTTTACACTTTAAAGTGGACTCCATACTTGAGCCAGCAAACAAGAGCCTGCAATAGCATGTGAATCTTACTGCACCTTAAATTTGCTTTACTTCACTTAGGTACGGATAACTTGGAATTGGAGGGGCACATTCATCTGACACTAATCTCACCTTTCTTTCTTTCTTTTATTTTGGAATCAAAGGAAAGGAACATTTTGGGTTTAGTGTATAAATACCGATTTAATTAATAATTAATTTATACTATGTTCATGCTTTTATTTTGTTGTTGAAATAGCATCTGTGTTCCTCATTAAACATCTGATATGTTTGTGTTTGAGAGAGCCATTTCACAGACATAATCAACTCTATATAAAAGAAATGTGTTCTTAACCGATCTTATGACAAAGCAACCACTTTTGCTGTGTACTTTTTTGACTCTCCTAGTCTTTGGAACCACAACTATGCATGTTCTTTGCCAACTTCTTTTCACATATAATGTCTTCTTCTTTCTTTACTTCCAATCCTACATGGACTATGTCTCAAAAACTAAGTTGGAAGCCAATGCAAAATGAACGATTTTTCGTTTCGTTATAGCACAATTGTTCAGCAAAACTGCAAAATTTGAGTGTTTGTGCTAAACTCGCTTATTGGTGCCAAACTTGAGCTATTTACGTTAGTTAGTGTGCCAAGTTCCTAAAAATGGTTGTAGTTTAATAATATTTATTCTGCTTAGAGGTACTGGGGATGGACCATGTCGGCCTACATCTCAGGTCCTCCGGCCTCGTACCATATTGGGTCGTACACTTGTGCCTGTAACAGGCCAAGACTTTTTTTTTTGGATATTTGACAATGGTTGTTGCCTGATTTGGCTGGCCGTTTAGACCGTCTTGTTTGATTAGCTATGTTATTATTAGTTGTTTATATTAAATACTGATAGAAAAGAATTTTAGTCATGACTGTTTAGTACAAAATAAAAGCAAAAGTTCTCCAAAAGCTACTACAACAACTTTTGACTTTTGGCTGAAAAGCCGACATTTCAACTACTTCAAAGGTCACTTACCAAACACTTTTTTAGCTGTTTAAGCAATTGTAAAGGTCAAACGCTAATGAAAAACCACCAAAAAATCATTTGCTAAACCCCCCATGTCGGACAGGCTAATGCCAAGTTTTTAAAAGAGTAGTGGCCCATGCACGACCAATCCCACGTGCCATGTCGGGTTTGGTTGGGTGGTGCGATGCCATTGGGCCTTCCTTCAAATATAGGGTTTTTTACGTCTTTGCTTGAATATGAGCGGGTTAAGAAGCGGGGCTAGCTTGTTGTGCTCGGTCCAGATTTTGAAAATAATATTCATGAATGGCCCACCACCAAGTCTGTGTACTCGTGTCAAACTAAGAGTAGACTCGTGCCAGATCAGGCCAAACTCATGTTGGGTCGTATGGGCCAGCCCGACCCATATCCAGCTCTAGTTCCACTCCACTTCCACGAAGAGAAATTTTCCCAATCATTATAAATAATAACAATGCATTTACATTATACTACCTCCGTTTCTTTTTATTTGCAATGTATTCCTTTTAAGGAAATGTCATATTAATTGGAACATAGCTTTATATGGAATGTTTTTTTTCCATTTATTTACAACTTTGCCCTTGGTATGAGTGTTTTTCCTTCATTAACAAGTGGTCCCCCTCTTTCTCTCTACATTCCTTGGTTTGTGTGTTTTTCTCTATGTTCCAAATAAAAAAGAAACGGAGGAAGTATATATTTATTTTTAACCTATGAATTGCACTAGTTCAAAAGCTATCTCTATACTTTAAGGGAAGAAAGGTGGACTTCAAAAATAAGAAAAGAAAAAAAGTAAAAAATAAATCGAGGAAGTTAAAGCTCCTAGAACTAAGGAATTAATTTTTCTTTTACACATTTTTTATTTCCAAATTACGTTATTTAATTTAACTAATTTCTTTTAGGTGCTAAAGTATTAAACGTCTATGTTACAATTGTTTCATTCACTCTCTCCTAAGCCCTCTCCATTTCTCGCTCTACATGACATCTTTCATTAAAATTCGCTAAGATTTTTTTGTCTTTTTTGTCTTTTGTTTTCATATCATTATTATTCATCATTTATTGATCATATTTATATGTATTTCTATATTGTTTCATTCTTTAAAATTTTGAGATTACAATTACACCATATAGAAAAACAAGATAACTAAAACGATTATTTTTAAAAAATATATACTTTACTAGAGAAATTACAAAGTAGTTTCTCCACATAAATCTATGCATATATTACATTTTTGCACACATTGCGTGCATATGGAGCTTGTATATGATAAAGCGACTCACATGCTAAAACACAAGTTTGATATGGAGGCCCATTAAGCTTTCATCACCAGGATTGACAATCAAAGGCTATGCTTGATAGGGGCCCGTTGCTTAGGTCATTGGCCTATTTTCAATTTTCATGATCTTTGCCGTTTAGAAATTTCTAAGACCAATCTAAAAAATGCCAAATAGTATATCCAATGGTAAAGATTTCATTTCAGAATATGGATTGAGGATTATTTATACAAGAGAAACTTGTGACAATTACTGTGATGATAAGATATTAAAAGCCGTTGAAATATGGCTAAAATTGTATATTGGTTTGAATAACCAAGTTCGTTGTGGTTGTACTCCCTCCGTTTTTTTTAATATGCACATTTTTTCATTTTGGAGTGTTTTTTTAATTGGTGCCTTTCTACCTTTTCCCATAAATGGAAGGTTGGCCCACCTAATTATTACACTTCTCTCTTACTTTTCTTTCCTTCTCTTTACCTTTTTCACTTTTTCCTTACTTTTACTAACCTTCTCTCTTACTTTTGCACTTTTTCCTTGATCCGCGCACAAAAGCAAACATGCATATTAAAAACAACGGAGGTAGTATAAGGTTCAGTAAATTCTATGTTTTGTTTTGGGTTTGTCTAGGCCTACTCTATTTAGGTCAACTGCTAGATTGTTATAAAAATCCTTAGCGTTAATTTCTGATACAACAAATTAATGTAATCTATACTCCCTCCTAATCAACTATTCTTCCTTTGTTTGGTAGATGATACATTGCTAGTGAACCACGTTGATACTTGTTATTCTTTGTTGTCAATTCAATATGTTACAACAAAAACTATGAAGGACTTGGGGGGAACATTATCTCTTTGTGAATTTTGTCTTTAATAAGTAAGACATCCTTTGCTTTATTAGCTTTAGAAATCGAGTTGAATCATGGATAATTAGATACTAAATTTTATCTCTCTGATTCACTCTGCAACATGCAATGAATTGTTTAACCACTTAATTTGAGTATCAATGTATCATGGGTAGAGGTGGCAATAATCGGGTCATTCTGGTCAGATCTGAATCAGGTTGATTCGGGTGCAGTCAATTCGGGCCATACTTTTTTCAAGTCGGTATTAGATCGAGCACGTTTTGGGGTCAGGTCATGGTAGTTTTCGGGTCACAGCATGCATAGAAGACTAGTATAGCTCAATTTGAGCAGGCTAGCTACAATATAATGTTTGAGGATGATCCTAGTAGGCTTTTGAGTTATATGTTTGGAGAATTATCATTTACCACAAGTTATTAGGGTATGTTTTATTCGGTTGAAAACAAATAAAAATATTTGAACAAAATTATAATGAATAAGATGGTGAATTATGAAAGTATAAGTATTGCGCTGAACATTTGAACTGAGAATAAACGGTAGAAAACTCCTTTTAATAACACATTAATTTTTGTCCACTCAATAGTTTTGAAACGTCTTCTGTATTTTAATTAAGGTATTCCTTCCAAAAGGACAATCTAGCTAACCAATTAAAGCAAAACTCTTATCAAATTTCGTGCCTAACTCTTACACCCTCCGAACCTTCTGAAATTTAGGTCCTCCATTCGGAAAAAAAAAATGGATATTGCTTAAAAGTAGGAACGTAATAAATGTGAGTGATGCTCGAGACAAAACATTATCATAAATATATGAAATCGATCTCTAACCGTATCTCAATGTAGGAAGCTTTTATTAAATTTAGTAATAATGAAACCATACAAGTGTTCTTCTATATGCTACCATTGCCAAAATTGCTCCCATCTTTAAAGATAGGAAGAGCTCACATTCATATGTACACTACAATGTCTACAAGGAGTAAAAACCTATGAAGCATGGAAATCTGTCAACCTAATATTTTCCCCGTCGTAGTTTCCTAGTGGATGAAACCTCAAATGACATAAAACACTAGACTTTTCCGTATTCAAAATATTCTCGTGCCATTTCCTCGTGAATGAAGCCTAAAAATGACCAAAAAACATGAGACTTTTTCGTATCCAAAATGTTTTCGTGTCATTTCCTTGTGAATGAAGCCTAAAATGACCGAAAAGCATGATATTTTTCTGTTTTCAAAACGTTTCCGTGCAACGTAGATTAAAAAAAGATTGGAAAGCTACAAGAAATTGTTAATTATAGAAAACTCCCCACCAAATTCAGGGATGGCAGAAATTGCAGCTGCTCCAAGCTTCTCATGATAAGCCTCCATTAATTCATCAGGTACAAAGGGGGTCCTACATAGAGGGCAAGTTATTTGATCATGGTCCATCCAACGGTCCACACACACCCTGTGAAATATATGGCTGCAGTTTGTCAGCCGTCTGATCTCCTCATGGTCTCTGAACTCATACAAGCAAACGGCACATTGCTCGGGTAGGCCGGGCCCGAGCCCAGGCCCGCATATGACCTCGGCAAATTTCATAATTGGGAGCATCTCCTGAATGATAGTGGCCGACACGGGCCTGAATTCGGGCCCAGGCTCGGGCCAACAGATCTGGGGCTCGACAATGGAGGACAGACCCAAGAGCCTTAAGGATGCTAAGATGAAAGTTCTTAGAAAACTTAGGAGAGAAAGGGTGTTAATGAAAAGCTTTGGAAGCATTTGTTCAGCAGCATACAATGGAAAACCCATTTGGGCTTTGACTTTGTTAGAAGAAAGAAAGAGAGGGAGTTGTGTTGAACTTGCAAGTTGGAATGGTAAGTGGTGATAATAGTAGGAGACTAGGAGTATATTGAGTTGGTATGCAAAATAAGAGCGAGTAGGAGATGTTAGTTTATACTCCCTCTGTCCCCCAAAGGATTTCTCATTTTCTTTGGGCACAAAGTTTAAGGAGTGATGATAATGTGGGCCTAGTTTTCATATTATAATGGAAAAGTAAGGTAGTGGGTATTTTTTAGAATTGTTTATTAAGAGAGAGTGTGTGGGGTCAAATACTTTTTGTAAGGAAAATAATATTATAGTATGTGGGCCATATCCAAATAAGGAAATGGGAAATATAATTGGGACAAACATAAATGGAAAAATGGGAAATCCTTTGGGGGACGGAGGGAGTATATTACTCACTATTAAGAGGGTGGGGCAACAAAAAAAAACAAGAATTCTCTTATCTTATACTACATCCGTCTTTTATTAATCACTAATTCAAAAGATGGAGTCTTACGTATTTTAATATATAACTTTACATGTTAATAGAGCTCATTAGAGATGAGCATGGTTTGGGTTGGTTCGGTTTGAGAAATAAAGCAAATAAACCCACAGAGAAATAGTTTCAGATTTTTTCAAACCAACCCAAATTGCACTACATAAAATGGTTGGGCATTATGCGATTTGTGGTTTACTCATATTTCATCTAAATACCGGTATTCAAATTTGTAATTGTTACTTTATATTACCCATTAGATATTCACATACAAATAAGTTATAAAAAAGTTAAAAGATGTTGAAAGAAAAAAATGCTAAAAATATTACTATACTATTTGGGGTCCGTTCTTTTCATCTGATCTTATCTAATCAGATTTAGACTTTACTGTTCTGGTCTAAATTTTTCTGATATGATCAGAATCATTCTACTCTGATCCGAATTTTTCTGATTTGATCTGAATTTTTCTGATTTGACCTGAACTTATTGTAGTTATTTTTATACTACCTCCGTTTTTTTAATATGCATGTTTGCTTTTGCGCGTGGACCAAGGAAAAAGTGCAAAAGTAAGAGAGAAGGTTAGTAAAAGTAAAGAAAAAATGAAAAAGGTAGAGAGAAGAAAGAAAAAGTAGGAGAGAAGTGTAATGATTAGGTGGACCAACCTTCCATTTATGGCAAAAGGTAGAAAGGTACCAATTTTAAAAAAACACCCCAAAATGGAGAAAAGTGCATCTTAAAAAAAACGGAGGGAGTACTTATTATTTTCTAATCTGATCTGAAGTTTTCTTATCTAATCTGATCCGATTTGAATTTTTCTGATCTGATTTGAACATTTATGAAATAAGCACTAGAGTGCTTAAATAAGTTGAAAAGTACATAGTCTTAAGGTACAATATTGTTGCGTACGTCAGATACTAAATACCCTTTGGCGGTTTGTGGTGCGTTTTGGTTTATAAATATTATAGACAACCATATACCACAAATCGCGATTCGCCCAAAAGCATAAACTAACCCACTATTTTGATCCCATAAGTCAACCCAAAGTGTGCCCAAAATGACTTGAGTTGCAATTTTGTACGATTCGACCCACTTATTATTGTTATTGTCATTATTATTATTATTATTATTATTATTATTATTATTATTATTATTATTATTAGGGTAATACTATATGCATTATGCAGTCCTAAGCAGTGCTTATAAGCATTAAGTAAATTTCCTAAAGTGGTACGACAAAAAACGTGTATATGTAATTAATGTCTAGTTTTTTCAGGACTTTCCTTTTAAAGCCTTTTACTTATTTTTATTGCCTATTATTATTATATTATTAATTATTATTATTGTAATATAAATATTAATATATTTTTTAGCCCTTATTGTATTATATAATCATCATCAAGTATTGTAATTATCATTAAATATTATGAATAATAATTTATTATTATTATTTAATTATAATTATTATTTAATTATAATTATTATTTAATTATTAATAATTATCGGTTGATAAGAACTAAAATATGATCATCATCATTCACTAATTATTAACCCCTCCGAATCTTTTTGTTTCATACTTTTTGTTTTTGTCCGTTTCTTTTTATTTGTCCTATTTTTTCATATTTTCTTATATGAAAAAAATATATTACTCATCTACCCCTACTTTATCATTTTTTGGTGCCACATAATACCTTATAATTATCTCTTACCTACTTTAAGCACCACATTTACTATAAAATAAATGGACTTTTAATTGTTGTCTTCACCCACATGTCTATGACATCATTTTCATTGGAATTTGGAGCTACATTAAATGGGACAAACAAAAAGAAACAGAGACATTCTTATTTATCATTATAATAGTTATTTATTATTTATAATAATTATTTAATAATTTTTTATTATTTAAAAGCAATTCAATTGAAGAGAACAAACCCTAACTAGATATTTTTAGGGGAAGATTAAAGTCATTAAACTACTAAGACTTCAACTAATCTAAACTTTCTTCTTCTATGTCTATGTATTTTTTATTTTTTGTTTAAATAAATTAAAAACACCTTGCCGTTCATGTTGCAATTTTCTTGTCCTTTCAAGATGGCACATGAGATGTCGACCCTGGTGTTGAAATCTTAAATTATATTGCTAAAATCTATCTCGATTTTATGACTGGAATTTTATTTATGTATTTTGCAATTTCGAAATCAATACTTCTTAAAATCACTTTGAATACGGCTTGAACACATACTCACATAGTTTTCGGGCAAATTAACACATGCTATTAGTTGAAATAGACAATTATAGAAGTATCACCTCCATGATTGAGCTTTCACACGCAGTGAAGAATAGGGGGGAAAATGGGTTTTTGCTTTTAGTGCCATTACTCTTTCCCTCATTATATTGTTTAATTATCTAATTTTCTTTTCCCTTTTCCTTCCCTTTTACATCCTTTTATTTATTACCAAGTTGTACTGTATTTGGTAATTTTTTTGTGTTATCATTTATCAATACATTATACTTCCTCCGTTTTGAGATGAAATCCCCCAAGAAGGGTTAGAATAGCAGTTCCCACTCCTTGGGAGGACTAGTTTGTAGGCCCGGGCGATGCCCCAAGTCTTTTTTAGCGTCTTACGTTTTGATTAGGCTAAAAATATTGTGCAGTAATATTCTGAGTTAATTTTAATAACTGGCAAGCAAATTTATAATTTTTCTCAAATTGAATTTTGAACTATATAGCGTGGCAACAATTTGAACAATTTTAAAATAAAAGGGTGCAGTTGAGGGGAGAATTATCGTATGTTTCATTTGTAGTATTAGTTAGATGATGCTTGTGCCGAGACTTTGGTTCCGGAGGATACTCCCAAAGCTATAGAAGGAATTTAGAGAAGGAGAAAGAGAGCAGGGAGAAGATTGGGGGGTGAAGGTTAGAAAAGATTTAAAGTTGTGGGTTTTAGTAAAAACAAAGAGAACCGACACACATTTATCCTTTTGTTTACAAAATTTTATTAAGATAGAAGGATTACCAATTGGAGTTTGACAACAAAAAAGATGTAGCTTAGTGGTAGAGTTACTACATTCCAAATCATAGGTCAAGAGTTCAAATCCTCTTACATACATTTTTTATGTTAAAGAGATTGGTTTGCTATGTAAGATGTACAGGGCGTCATGACATGGAGTGACATGTGTCAGATTGCAATATGTGCTTACGTGTTTTAATATATACTTCTATATAGATGATACACTTTCTATTTTGGGGTGTTTCAAAATAAGTAATACACTTTGGTTTTTTTGCTTTATATGGTAACTTTTTGCTTGTGAAATGACCTTTGTGCCCTTACTTTTTTCTAAACACATCATTAACAACATCTAACAATACTAACTTCAAAAGGGGGTGGGAGACCACACCCACTAACTTCACCATAAATTATACTCTAAACACATTTACAATCTTTTGCCTCAAAAGCCGCAAAAGCAACAATGTATCACTTAATTCAAAACAGATGAAGTATATGTCTTAATTTCTCATGTTGATCATTTGACAAATCTTAATTTCGGAATATACTAAGTCCGTTACAAATCTATTGCAATGTAAAAAGTTTTATGCCTACACTACTTTAAATGTTAATATCTCTACTTTTATTTAAAGTAAAAATTATAAAAAGTTGATATTAATTAAGCATATATCAAGACGAATTTAACAAGATCTCACATGACTATGGGTCTGTTCTCCCCAACTTATTTTCAGTTCAGTTCAGTTTAGTTCAGTTCTGTTCAATTCAGTTCAGCTCTCGACAATACTTTTTCTCTCACATATCACTATTCATTTCACTTCAGTTCAGTTCAATTAGTTCAGTTCCGTTCAGTTGTTTTATGCCGAAGAGAGCAAGCCTTATGTTTATCCTTATGTATAAATTACAAAAGAAGGTTACAAGGGGAGTATGTGAACAGTGCCAGCTTGTGAAAAAGCCATCCACCTTCGCACACTTAGTTATCCAACCCTATCACTTTCGGTTACAAAACCACACCCGATTGGGAGTCAGAGGATCCATAGTACCTGCAGCCTTCCAGACTTCATATTTATCATTTTTGAAAGCGGGGGAAAGGATCTCTTTTCTGCAACGGAAAAAGAGGAGCAGATTTGACTCGGCACATCTAAATGTTGCAATAGATTTGGAACGGAGGTAGTAACATTTTGAAATAGTTGGTGCACTTTTACTCTATTGCTAGTAAGTCGTTCGAAGTCTCAAAATTTTCAAATTTCAACGTTTTTAAAATAATAATATGATTTATTAAGTTTTGACATTTGGGGTATTCCAAGAGGTGATTTGATGATGAATGGAAAAGAGTGATGATGGGGAGGATAAGATGGTGTAATTCGTAGAAAGAAAATGGAAGAAAGAGGGAAACTATTACCTTCATTGCGGGGTAAGAATTACCCACCACCACTCCTAAGTAATTATTACCCTCATTTGGAGGGTATTAGCTTGTCCATTTGTCCTTTGCCACCACATTAGTTCACCTTAATTTGCTTTGGTTTGAATTTTATCACCCCTTTATGTACTACCCTAAATTCAAACATGCCCTAAGTTTATAAACTTTTGACCCCGGACAATGCAATATCCCTGTTATCTTTAGCTGTGAAGAGGGAATTGAAGTATATGCGTTTTTCTTTAAGATGAACTTTATTATTATATAGCTAAAAAGGGCTAAATTTTTAGTTCAATTTTTTGTCTAAAAACATCGTACCTCTTTCCGACGGGTATGTGCAGGTTCGATTCTGAGCCCTAGCAAAGTATCTGCAAATGAACCTTGAACCCCAAGGGTTTTTTAGAGGCGGGCATTCGACACTCAAGTCAGTAGTCATTTTAGATAGAATGTGTGTATGTGGGGAGCGAAAAGTTTGTGGACCCTCCATGTGGATGTCCATTTGTGAATGTATATGACCCTTTCGATCTTAGTCCTACTAAGTGTTTATATAGTGGTATGAGCGTGGACCTTTTTTGCAAATGAGCCTTGGACTGTTCAAGCTTACTATTCCAACTGTTATTTACTTTATAAATATAATCTCATTTATAAATATGAGATTATATTATTGTAAGAAGAATAATCATCTAGACTGCCCTCACGGCCTCACACAAGGACCCAACCCAGAAAACCATTACAAGATATACAACCCCAACCTCCAACCTCTCTGCATCTATCCCAAGCAAATGCGTAGGGTAGGAATTGAACCTTATGCCAACTCTTATTGAATTTCGTATATTCAAAAAGATATATTTATTCTTATACAATATCAAAAATAAAAGATTAAGAAATAACAAAATATTTTGGAATACCCAATGAAATACAACCACTATGTTATTAATGGAGGAAGTATTTATTTTCTTGACTTTTAGTAGTATCTCATAGCCTGGATGACGTTCGATTTCTTTTTCATTTTACTTAATTTCTTTATGTGTACAATGTAAAATCTACCTTAAATTAGTATTTAGATGCTTAACTAAAATTGCGGTGAGAAGTGCAGCTCACACTATGCAGAGTACGTGGAGAAATAGAGTGCAGTCGATGCAACTACCCTCTGATCTCCAGTTACTCACTTACTTGCATCAGCAGTTCAGCACGCGTGTGCAGTGTAGTCTCATGGTTTTATACTTTTATACTAGCTTCTAATTCGAGGCAATGCCCGAAAGATATCTTATTATTTTTATACAGTATTTTCAACTAACTCGAATTAGGGAAAATATGAATCATGATTTAAACTCAAGCATGCTAGTAAATTTATTTTACCTAAATTTGATTGAATTGAAATTAGTTTGGACGTTTTTTAGTTTTTTATTAATTCGAGCCGACTTCAATATATTTTTATCTAATAATTTATCATTGTATTTAAATTGAAATTAGATGGGTTTTTTCACATGTCCAACTCGAGTGGACATTTAGTATAAATAATATTGTTTTCTTAGTTAACTATATTAGATTAAAAGTGATAAAACTTAATTGGCCTCGCATGTTACTTAAGACTCATTGGATCTAAATTAAATTAATCAATGCATTTCAAAGCAATTCGGTTCAGTTCACCTCATTTATGCCAAATAAAACATGCCCTGAATAGGTACAATACAAGATTTTTAAAATAATTTTTCATTGTATCTAAATTGAATTCGATAGTTTTTTTCACATGTCCAACTCGAGTGGGCATATAAGATTTTTTGCAATTCTAGAAAACGTATCATAAGTGAATCATGATTCAAAGTATTTTTCAAGATGAATCTAACAGTGCAAAAATTATAATTTTATGAGATTTGAAATGAAATTTATGAATAATTTTATAATTTTAAATTGATAGTATTTTTAGATAAGGAATGTAATCCTTATTTATGATATAATTATTCTTTTTAATTATTATTTATTAAAACAATTATTAATTTATATACATAATGATGTGGCGCGATGTGGTGTCTCCTTTCGGTACGGCTTTATTATCTAGTATAGATAGGGGTATTGGTTTGTGAGGTGTAATTTATACTTTGGCCCTCTTGTTTTGAAATGAAATGCACACGACTGAAATACATTGAAATTGAAGTAAACTGAACTGAAATCAATTTATTAATTCAATAGAAAAGAACATTTAGAGTCCAATCTTTTTAACTTAATTTCAGTCTTTATAAGTTCATATAAGTTCGAATAAGTTCCAATAAGGTCAAATAAGGTCTAGTAAGGTTCTTATATATTTTTTATATTACAACATTATTATTATTATTATTATTATTATTTTATTATTATTTTTATTTTTTTGACAACATCATTATTATTTTTATTTTTTTGACAACATCATTATTATTATTATTATTTATTATCTAATATTTATTATTGTTATTTTCATTTGGCTATCAACGTTGCTTGTCGTACGCATGAGAATTTTATTCGTCTACATGTATAAGGGATACCGATTTCTATTGATTGTTGTTTGTAAAGTATTCCTATGAACATTAAACTATTCTAGTTGGTGGTTATTCTTGAATCAATTGATATGTATCTTTTAAGTTTGCCTCTGTAGAAATTTATAAATGATAGTAACAATAACAACAGTATGACTTATACACAAATAATAACAAAAAAATAATAGTAATAATATAATAATCTGAATAATAATAATATAATAACAATAGTAGTATAATGATAATAAAAATTAAAAAGATAATAATAAAAATAGTAATAATAATAATTACTATTATAGAAAAGATAAGAATAATAATAATTATAATGGTAATATATAAATATTGATAATATTAATAATAATAATAATATCATAATAATAATAATAAGGTCTAATAAGGTCGAATAAGGTCTAATAATATCTAATAAGGTCGAATAAGGTGTAATAAGGTCTAATAAGGCCGAATAAGGTCTAATAAGTTAAGATAAGTTAAAATAAGTTAAGATAAGTTAAGATAAGCAAAAAGTTTAAAAGAACGGACCCTTATCTTTGAAAATTTTGTCATAATAGACTTTTAAAACATTTTAGTTGTAAGAAGATACCCTTAAAATTTTATTTAGGCTATATTATTTTCAACTTTTTTTTTGATAATTCAGATTTTCATTGCTTATCAAAGAAAAGTATGGGATACATTATGGCCTTAAGCACAACTAGGAGAATAAAGCCATGAAATAAAGCCTCCATTACAAACAGCACACATTACTATTCTTTTCACCTTATTTAAGCACTTTAATGCTTATTTTAGAAATGATCAGATTAGATCTAAAAAAAATTCACTGATAAATTGTTATAGATATTAATGGACAAATTTAACCTCCGCAAGCCACAAGCAAAGTGTTGAGGTTATATGAATACTAGTCTGTGTATTTAATCAAATTTAACGAAATATATTTTGTACCAATTAAATCTTCTGCTATGCCTCCATGTCTTTCTCCTTCCTAAACATGTCTCTCTTCTTGTGTATTTAATTTGTACAATTAAATAGGAATAATTTATGGTCCTAATTATTTAGTAGTAGTCGGCTGGTGTTGTTATCATATGGTTTGTTAAACTAAAGAGAGTATATGGACATTTAACCAAGGGAATATGTACATCCTAATTATCAGATATATATTTTTGGAGATTTTGAGATAATATTATTTTTTATAACACCCTAACTAATTTAGTTTAAATCTTTTTAATATAAAACAAATCAAAAAAATTAATTTAATTAATTTATTAATTAATGAGACGTCTAGTTGAACGTTGTGGAGCCCCCTTTTAGTATGACTTTATTATCTAGTATAGATATAGATAGATAATGCACTCAATATTCTATGGGTGAAGTGATTTGGTGCATAGTATTGTACAAACCTAGTACACCAAATGAGAAAATCCTAACTATTGGAAGTTCTAAAATCTCGCTCATGACAATATTGGAATTCATAACTCAATTGAAAGATAAGTATTTGACTTATCACATTATTCTTTGTTCAGTCTAGTACTAGAAAATTTGGTAGGAAAGGGCAAATTTGTACAAGAAATGATCTAATTGTACTCTTTGTAATACCAAAAAAAATGTCTTATGATACTAGTTAATAGTACCAAAATTTATGATCTATTGAATTGGCAAGTTAAGAGTATTAAATTTGTATAAAAGACGGTTGAATTGGTACTTTTGGCAACAACAACAAAGAACCAGAATGATGAAGAAACAAATCATAATCTAAGTTCCCTGCAAAAACCTGAACACTCGTCTTACAATATCAAGATGTGTAGTACGAGGAACATGCATAAACCGAGACATCATATTAACAACATAATCAATGACAGGACGAGTCATACTTAAATATTGCAAACCACCAAGCCACCAACCATACTACGATATTCAGTAGGATCAGCAAGGAGGTCTCCATCGAGAAGGGAAGACTCAACCAATTCAACCTAAAGTCTAATCTGATGGTTGAAGACCCATAAATAGTTTTATGCTCTATCACAACCCTCAAACAAGAGTCGTCTGGGCTTGAAGTGCGAATGCAGTATAGACATAACGCTAAATATTAACTTAGAAAGGAGGGGTGAATGAGATAAGAACTCACGACTTTCTAGTCACACTACCTCTTGATACCATAGACGTGGTTTATTATTACACAAAAGTCCTTTCTAAATCAACCATTATTACCAATACCAAACAAAGCTTGGCCTAGTGGTTAAGGATTTGGCCTCATGACTTCAAGGTCATGGGATGGATTCCTTACCATTCCCCCTACTATTAAAAGTCGGGTCCGCAAATACCAGATTAAGAAATTATGATAGTTGAAATCTAGTCAGGGTTCTCAACATTATCTTCCCAAAAAAATAAAATTCCAACCATTACCAATACTACTCTAATTGAGACAACCTTATAAGTTATTGGATTGGTATGTACACAGGTCATTTTTTTTAGTGTTGAAACTTTTTGGGCATTATGCACTTAAAAGGTGATACAACATTACAGGGGCATTTAGAGTTCGGCACGAGACACGCCTTGTCAAACTAGCAAGCCTCATATCATGTTGGTCGCGTCCGGAAAATGTTAAGGATATTTGGCGTCGTGTCAGGCTTGTACTAATATTTCGAAAGAGTGGCCAAGCATGGCCCATCTTACGTGTCGTGTGTAGGTTCTGTTGTGCTAGTGCTCCGCCTTTAACATTTTATATTTTGATTTTTAGTTGTAAATAAGTGAATCAAGAAGCAGACCAACCCGTCGTGTTTGGGCCAAAGGCAACGGGCTCGTGTCGGGTTAGACCAATCTCGTATCGGGGTAAATCTTGAAGGTGGGAGCTTGAAGAGAGAGAAGGGGGTTCGAGAGAGGAGATTGAAGGCGGCGGTTTTGGTGTCTTGGTCACTAGGTGGTTTTTTGGTGGGTTGGTTATATTTTGAGTGTTGGTGAATCTGGTAATGGTGGTGGTTGGTCTACTGAGCAGTTGAGGAGAGAACAAGAAGGCTAGAGGGAGGAGACATGGAGGGGGAGGGGGGAGGGTGGCTATGGACTTGTTAAGGGTCTTGGGTTGAGGAGAGAGGGGGGGGGGGTTGATGGTATTAGGAGGGGATTAATTTAATCCAGTTAGGATAAATTAAGGTAATTAAGTAATCTTAAAATAGGTAAGTGATGACAGTTACATAATTTTGTACTTTAAAACTATCCTTCTGAGAGAAATACTATATTTAGTAGTTTAGGTTCTGTTTGGTAGGCGGAAAACATTTTTCAGGAAAATTGTTTTCCTCTATTCTCAGCTTTACATTATTTGGTTGGCAAAGGAGTGTAAAATCATTTTGTAACATCCCATCTTTTACCAAATATACTTTAACTTAAATAAATGTAACAATGATCAAATCAGTGGTAGCGGAAATACCACTGAGACGGAGATGCCAGTCTATGGTGTAAAATTAAAACTAAAATAAACAACGAGTCCCATAATAGTAATCGAAACTCCAAATTATATATATAAAAGGTCCCATACCCTCATCTCTAACTAAACAAACCAAATTCATAATTGTCCATAATCTCAAAACTTAACCAAATTCGAAATATGAAACTAAAATCCAAAAGATCAACTATAAAACTAAGATTCAAACTAACAAAGGTAAACTACTTGAGACCAACTAGAAAACATTCCTAATCTCATACTCATAGTGCTCGTCTACTATGACTAGCACAACCTTCTTGCTTACACGGGTAAAATGCACACCCTTGGTCCATACCGTAACAACTCTAAACAGCATCGTGATCTGCAATATATATCAAAAAAAATTCCACAATCAGTGGGGAGTAACTAGCAGTTCTCCCAGCCCAATTTAGGAAACAAATAATAAACTTAAATGAAGTTAGAATAAACGTCAAAGACAAGACAACACAAATAGCAACAAAAGAAGGCAAAGTACACATTACAACAAACGTCAAGTTTTAACATAAAGTACTAAGAAGGATGATTTAAATGTTTAAAATAAAGAATTTCGAAAGACCGCCATCAAAGGGATCACAAAAAAAATCAACAATTTGAAAATAAACAATTTAACATAGAGAGAGCGAACGCTAGTGACCCGCAGCCCACCTCCTCAAGAAATGTCAGGTCGCAACCTCCAGAACGGCTTATGGGTTAGGTTCCCTACCGTCTGTGTCTAAGAATGGCCAAACTTCCGATGCGGGGCAATACACGCATTATCTCCCGACCTCTCGTACGACAACAAGTCATAGGTATCTCCAATGCCGGGTAACACCCAACGTGATGTACCCTGAACCCTCGGAATGCATATTCGTTACCTTCGGGACACCGTCTCTTAGGCCACTCAACTCAATTAAAAACCAAACTTCAAATTCAAAGACAAAACAATATACTTCAAATCATCAAATTCATTAAATCGTCAAATTCCTCAAATCATCAAACTCATCAATTCATCAAAATGATTAAAGTCATTAAAATCATCAAAACAATTTAAACCGTCAAAATCATTACAACCATTGAAAATTACCAAAATCATTAAAACCATTAAAACATCAAATCCTCAAAATCATCGAAGTTCAAAAATCTCAAATTGATTCGGTAAACTCTTCAAAATATACTGCAAGTACATCAAGAGGCATACAAAACGTCATCTGAGTTTGGGTACGAAGTAAATTATGATCAAGTCACAATACTCTCCGTACATAACTCTTGGCGAAGTGATGCTAAGGGCAGTGTTATTCTCCCCCCGAGCATTACGACGTCGACAACTCAAACTTGGCATAAGATAATCATAAAAATTAATAAATAGCATCAAGTACTTATATTATACTTCCAAACATGCCTTAGGATACTTCACAATACTACCAAAGTCATTTACGAAACATGGAGTCATGCTGTAAGCTAACTGTGCATAGAATGCTCACAACAACAACTTTAAACAGACCTAACTCTCAGCACAAACAATATTTTTAGAAAATTCCAATGGGACATTAAAATTTGGCTCGTTAGGTTTCCAACGACTGGTCATAAGCTCGATTCCGATAACAAACAAGTGAGATATGACCATTTGAAAACAGGCTGGTCAAGTCTGTTCACGGGCCACGAAATGGGTCACGGACCGCGACCAAACTACTGCCTGCCTTATGCGAGAAGCCCTTTGCACACAATTCGATACAAAAGGCCAAGTATGCAAGGCATCAAGCATACAACGAACATCACAAGCCTCAAACAACTCAAAATCATACATAATGGAGTGTTTAGCCATGTGAAAACAGCAATTATAAATCCTTCAATTTCCCAAATCATCTACACACATAAATCCCACAATTTCCATCATCAATATTAAACAAGTATGAATTCATATCCAACATCAAAATCCACAACATTTCAATTTCATAACTAAACCAAATCATCGAACTCCTTCAAACATCAAAAATCCAATTTCCACAACTAACACTTCTAACAAAAATTTACTAGATTACATGAA
The DNA here is from genome assembly GCA_947645195.1 of Patellifolia procumbens. NCBI lineage: Eukaryota > Viridiplantae > Streptophyta > Magnoliopsida > Caryophyllales > Amaranthaceae > Patellifolia > Patellifolia procumbens. The sequence goes on along the minus strand of CANSGD010001000.1, from coordinate 192,633 downwards.
CATGTTAATATGAAAATTTTAGATTATAAAACAAGTATAAACATGATACTAAGAATAACTATACAGATACAATCATCTAAGTTCCACCTATCATGATTCTAAGTTCTCTAACGCGATTCTAAACAGCCTAAGTTCATAATCTATTCCCTAACGTGCTAGAATAACGCTAGTTACCTCGACTTTCGAGAGGAGTGCAGATAAAAATTATATGATAGGCTAGAAAACGTGCGGATCATCAAAACCTTATTCTCCCTTGAAGATTTCTCCTCCATTGAACAAAGTATTTCCCTCTTAAACAATTTTAGGGTCCTCTAAAACAGTCAGTGGTGTTCCAATCAAGATTCCCGGTGATCTAAAATTCGGATTCAAAATTCCTCCAGTCAAAGTAAAGGTCTATATGTTGTGAACATACTGTCAAAATTTTAAGAAGATCCAACGGTTCGATCTCCGGCAATCTCTATTTTTGTCAGCATGTGCAAGGGAAAAAGGGGAAGACTTCTCTCTTCCTTTTCTTTTCCTTTTTCCTTGGTGGATGGCGTGTGTTGGAGTTAAGGCTTGTAAAACCTCTTTGGGTTTTTCCCAAAGATCCCACATCACCTATGGAAGGGAGGTTTCCTTTGTTTATTAACTCCCTTTCTTTACTTGTCGATTGAGTTGGTTACATGGTTGGCTTTTATGGTTGGAGATCAAGCTTGGGCATGTGCTTGCTACCACACACACGCACGCGTGCCGCCCGCCTGGACCGGGCCGGGCCTGGGCCTGAGTTCTGGGTTCAGGGGAGAGTTGAGCTGGAGTTTACTGCTGCCATTGTTTGGTATCCGAAATTACACTCTTCTCTTCTTGTTCTCTTCTCAAAATACTGGGTACGTGCTTTGTCTCCAAAGCCTTTTTATGTTAATGGTGACTTAGAAAGGTTGCTGTGTTAACCTTGGGGATCTTTTCGGCCAGTTGCGATTACCACCATAGTCGGGCCGTAATTGCTTTCAAGTCAGTGGTCTTCTACCGCGGCACAACCTTGAATTCGTTCTTTATTCCGCCATGGCAAAGAGTCAGTTTCTAACAATTTGAAAGCAATTAGTTTATTTGCAATGGCTGAATTTTCAAGCAAATCCGTGTCTCATCTGTCGAAGCTCGAATCTCTTGACGGAAACAACTACAAACGTTGGTCTTCCATACTGCTGATGTTCTTTGAGCAATTGGACATTGACTATGTCCTATTCAAGGACTGTCCCACTGCGCTTACTGCTCCACGTGATTCATCCTCTTCTTCTTCTGCTACTGAAATTAAGAAGAAAGAGGACGAAATTGAAAAATATGTAAAAGATAATAAAACTGTCCGTTTTCACCTCCTTAATCTGATGATCAATAATCATGTATGATTTATTTATGGTTCTTAAAAGTTCAAAACTGATTTGGGAGGCCTTTGAGAAAAAATATGGGGCTAATGGTGCTTGGAACAGAAATATGTTGTTGGGAAGTGGATGACTTTCCATATGGTTGATGATCAGCCAGTCATGGACCAAGTTCATGAGTTCGAAAATCTTTATGTTGATGCTCTTAATGAGGACATGAAAATCTGTGAAGTATTTCAAGCTAATGTGTTGCTGGAAAAATTTCCCCCTTCTTGGAGAGATTTTAGAAACAATTTAAAACATAGGAAAGAGTTCCTGTCTCTTCAGGAACTAATTAGTCATATGAGGATTGAAGAGGCAAATCACCTTAAGGACAATCTGGATTCGGTTTCCGTTAAAACCACTAAAGCTAACCTGGTGGAATCTGCTGCTCCATCAGGCTCTAATAAGTTTAAGGGTAAAGGGAAAAAGGGTAATAACAAAGGAAAAAAGCAAGGCAAATTTAACAAACCGGATAGCAAGATTCAAAAGAAGTTTGTCTTCTATTATGTCTGTGGCAAGCCTGACCATAAGGCTTACCAATGCCCTCAATGCCAAGGTTTCAAAAACAAGGACCTCAGGCCAACCTTGTTGAATCCAACGACATTGTCGCTGCTGTGGTTATTGAAGCAAATCTAATCGAGAACAGTACTGATTGGATTATGGACATTAAGGATTCAAGACATTTTTGTGCAAACAAGGAGCTGCTCCATGATTTTCAGGATGCTACTAAAGGCGAGTGTGTCTACATGAGCAATGCTGCAACTGCTGGAGTACTTGGGCGAGGAAAGGTCACTCTTAAACTTACCTTTGGAAAAACCCTCTCCCTTTCAAATATATTGTATGTTCCTACTATGCGTCGCAACTTAGTGTCTGGTGCCTTGTTAAACAAAGCTGGTTTGAAAATTATTTTTGAGGTTGATAAAGTTGTAATGACTCATGGTGGGGAATTTGTTGGGAAGGGGTATTTAAGTGGAGGTTTATTTATTCTGAATGTTGCTTCTTCTGTTTCTGTTGATTTTAATAAAACTGTTTCTGGTTCTGCTTATATTGCTGAGTCCTTAAGTTTGTGGCATGGTAGATTAGGGCATGTGAATGTTGCTTCCATTAAGAGACCAAGGACCTTAGCTTTAATTCCTAATCTGTCGACTACTGAGTTTTCTAAGTGTCCAGTTTGTGTTGAACCAAAATTCACTAAGAAACCTTGCAAAACTGTGACTTAAAGGACCACACAACTTCTAGAGTTGATTCATACGGACTTAACTGATTTCCAGAACACTAGAAGTAGAGGAGGAAAATTCTGGTATATTTCCTTTGTTGATGATTATTCGAGGTACACTAAGATTTACCTTCTCAAGGCCAAAAGTGAGGCAGGGGAAGCTTTCATTAAATATAAGGCCGAAATCAAAAACCAACTTGATAGGAAAATCAAGAGGGTTAGATCCGACAGAGGTAGAGAGTATGAGAACTTTTCTTTGAATGACCATTGTGAGAAATTGGGTATCATTCATGAACTTAGTGCACCTTATGTACCTCAACAGAATGGTATAGCTGAACGGAAAAAATAGGTCCTTGAAAAACATGATTAATGCTATGCTTGTGAATTCTTGGTTGCCTGATGAAATGTGGGGGAAAGCAGTCCTTTGAGCCTGTCATGTTCTTAATCGAGTACCTCACAAAAGGTTAGATAAGACTCCTTATGAATTGTGAAAGGGGTTTTCTCCAAACTTGAGCTTCTTGAGAGTGTGGGGGTGTCTAGCTAAAGTTGGGCTACCTGACTATAAAAGGTCAAACATTGGACCCAAGACCTTTGATGCAGTATTTATTGGTTATGCTCATGCTGCCTATAGGTTCATGACTTTGAGTGATTAGTCTATTTGTGAGTAGAGCTGTCAAAAGCTGACCTGCTCCAGGAATTTGAACTGAACCCGACCCGGAACCGACCCGATCCGACCCGAGAAATGATACACCCGAATCCGACCTGCACTTGACCCGAACTCAACCCGTAACCGAATGACTCCTGCCAATCCTCGACCTGAGCCCGACCCGCACCCGACCCGGCCTCAACCTGTAACCGAATTGACCCGATAATTGTTGACCTGAACCCGACCTGCACCCGACCCTAACTCAACCTGTATCCGAATTTACCCGACTTCAACCCGACCTGACCTCAACCCGGCCCGATCATGACCCGACTCGAACATGACCCGACCTGACCTCAACCCGACCCGAACATGACCCGACCTAACCGCAACCCGGCCCGAACATGACCCGACCTAACCTCAACCCGACCCAAACATGACCCGACCTGACCTCAACCCGACCCGAACATGACCCGACCCGACCTCAACTCGACTCGAACATGACCCGACCTGACCTCAACCCGACTCGAACATGATCCGAACTGACCTCAACCCGACCTAACCTCAACTCGACCCGATCATGACCGACCTAACCTCAAGTATTTTTTTAAATTTTTTTTATGAATTACTTTCAAGTATTATAAATCTAACATATACAATAGAATATTTGTGTTAATTGCCTTTACTATTGTTTCAACATTCAACACTCCACTTAATGAATTATAACCTTAATTGATCATTCTAATAACCTTAGTTAAACATTCTAATTTAATATTCTAAATTATTACATTTTAATATCTCCTAATTCAATTTAAATAATTCAAAATATACCTTTATTAGACATTCTAAATTACTATTTTAACTTAATATTCTAAATTGGATTCAAAACTAGTGATTATTAGAAAAATTTATGAAATTATAATATTCTAAATTGTGTTCAAGTATTGAATATTTGAATCTTTCCTTCTTCAAATCTTCTCCAAAATACACAATATCTTAAAAGAGGAATAACATAGTCACTTGATTGATTCAAAATCCTAATTACTTAAATAGTTACATAGCTAACTAAATTACACAAATTTCTTATAAAAATGAATTTACTCAATATTTTCAATTTATCTAAGTACATGCACAACTTGCAAAATAACATGAATTATCATTACACCAATAGTGTATACAATCTCAAACTAGATATTTACAAATCGCAAAATAAATATTAACACAATTCCTAGTAACGCTCAATCTTGGAATATGTTTTAAAACCTAATACGCAATTGACGAAAAACTTTACACCTTGAAGTTCATTTAAGTATTTCAAATATGGAGATCGAAATCTTCTTTTTGAATATCAATTCCATCCTATTGTTTGGAAAATATGGAAATTAAAATTTATCCCTTGTTTTAATTGGATAATCTTGAAAAAGATTTTCTAGCTTTTTGGTTCCATGATATTGTTGGATACAAGTTACCAACAAAAAAGTTAGATTATTAGAAAGAAGGAAAAAAAAATTGATTTACAACATTCTGTTACAAGTTACAAATGTAGAACTTCATACTAAACAGACTTCCATCGCGATATCAATTGACAACACCATTACATTAGCAAATCTAATCATACAACAATAAATGAGCCAACCATGAGCAAATCTGATCATATACTAACCAAAAAAACGAGACCCATAGATGAAATACATAGAATTGTATTGATGGGAGAAGAAAGTTGATGTTCATTCATTGAGCCAGCCATATTAATTACTCACTAAAATTTTGAACTTTCAGGCTTGAGTTCTATTACTAGAAGTTAAAAAAAATTCAGGAAACCTTGTGTATGGTGGAATATAATGCCCAAAAAGTAAATAAATAAAAAAATTATGAGTTGATGATGATTAAGTATGAAACGAGAGGTATGTAGAATGATTAAGTTGAAGAAAACCCAGAAGAAAGATCAATCAAAGCCTATATCTAAATGGCTGCCAGGCTAGAGGGACCACTGCTCATCCTCGGCACGCATCAACAACTACAACAGCACTACCATTGCTCCACTTGAGAATGGATTGATATCAATCCAAAGAAACAGAGCTTTTAGTACCAAAACCAAGCAGAAGAGGTTTTCTTTTTAGTTTCTAACTTAAAAAAAGAACAACATTCTTCAAGAAACTTGCAAATGTCAAAAGCGAAACGAAAACGCAACAAGATTCGTAGATCAAACCATAAATAAGCAGAAACTGTTTTCTTTTATATTTTTAATTAATACAAAAAAAACACATTATTGAACAAGTTTCAACAAACAATGAACTTCCACGGTAGAAAAAACAAAACAAATACACAGATTAAACCAAATAGATGTAACAAAACTAAGAATCAAAGGCTAGAAGAGTCTAGAGAAGGTATTGAATCAAATATGAGAGATGTCAACTTGCTTTCATCTCCACTTTCCGGCGTTTTTTCCTCTCTTTGTCGGCTTGCTTGTGGCTCCTCACTGTTGGTAAGCTTTCATGGTGGAATTCAACCATAAAAGCTCCAGATTTGGAACTTTTATGGTCGAATTCGACCATTTAAGCCTCTAAACGACGCTACGGCATTGTCCATTATCTCTGAATCTCTCTCATCGGTAGTGGAGTAAGATTATAAAGAGGTTTGAAGGTGGAATGAGGTCGAAATTTGTTGGGAGATGGTGGTATTGAAGGAGGAGTCTGGTACCACCATGGCTAGGGAAGAGAGGAAAGGGACGGTGAGGAATGGGGCATTAAACTAGGGTTTTTGGGTTTATAGTGGTGTGGGTGAGGTTTATGAAAATTTGGTTTTGAGAGGGAAAAGGAGGAACAAACTTTCAGGTTGAGTTTTTGATTTTGAATGTTTTTGATTTTTGAATGAAATTTTAATTTGGGGTTGGTTACAATTTTTAGCACTATTTATTTTGAATCAAAATTTAAATACTAGTATGTTTCAATTGCATTATTTCAACTTTATTATAATTACTAACTTAGCATCAAAAAAAAAAGTAACTCCTTTGTACTCCCTTTCTTTTTAGTTAATTGGGACAAATGTATTTTTTACACTTGTCAATGCATATCTTTGATCACCAATATTTCTAATTACGCTTGCGTAAAAAATATAAAAATTTGATATTAAAAAAACTACACATCAAGATGATCAAACAAGATCTCACATAACTATGTTTTTTCTCTTGTATAAATTACATAAGATGGTCAAATAGTATAATGTGAATGGTAACAATAGTCAAAACGTCCCTATTAAATAAAAACGGAGAGAGTATTAATTAAGTGTATAAATAATAGCTTAGGTTATACTCCTTTAATATTTTAACTTTTATTTTTATCACTTTTATTATTACTACATCCGTAACATAAAAAATGCAACAATTTGACATTTAGTATTGCGCAGAAAAATGTCTAATCGGTGCATTTTTTATGTTACGGAGGTATTATTACTGTTGTTGTTGTTTAAGCCATATTACCATTTTTTTCTAACGAGTTGTTATTATTATTATTTTTGTTGTTGCTGTGTTGTTGTGTTGTTGTTTTGATTAATATTAATGTATTAGGAATTAATATAATAATACCATTATTGTACAATTTAGGTATTACTCATAATTAAAAATTGATTGTTTTGATAATATTCATTACTCAAAATTTATTATTTATGTATCGTCCATTCGTCCGATCGGATATATTGATATAGTATATGGATGATTGATCTAATACCCTAATATTAATTGTCATAAATATTGATCTAATGTATTGATGATTGATCTAATACATTGATGGTTTATCTATTATGTTGATTTTAGCTTTCTTATTAAATTGATCTAATATATAGATGATTGATCAAACACACTAATCCTAACTATATTATGCCCGATCTTCTAATACATTAATCTTAACTAACTTATACGTTGATCTAGTATATTGACAGTTGATCTAATATATCTTATATACTTCCTCTGTTTTTTAATACTTGCACCATATCCCATTTTTGGAAGTTATAAAATACTTGCACCATTTCCTTTTTTGGCAACCAATTCTCTCTATCTCTCTCCTATCACATGGGTCCATTTTTTTTCTTTCTCTCTATCTCTCTCCTCTCCTTAAACTTTGTGCATCAACTCAATGGTGCAAGTATTAAAAAACAGAGGAAGTATTGATCTAATACGCCAATGATTGATCTAATACACTAATATTGTTTGTCGTAAACATTGATCTAATGTCTTGATGGTTGATATAATACATTGATAGTTTATCTACTATATTGATCTTAGCTTTCTTATTAAATTGTTCTAATATACTGATGATGAATCTATTACATTTGCCTTAACGATTACATTGATCTAAAATATAGATGATTGATAATACACTAATCTTAACTATATTGATGTCCGATCTTCTAATACCGCCTCTTTTAACTATCTTATACGTTGAACTAGCATATATTGCCAGTTGATCTAATATATTTTTCTTAAATATCTTATATATTGATCTAATACGCCGATGATTGATCTAATACACTAATATTGAATGTCGTAAACATTTATCTTGTGTATTGATCTAATACGCCGATGATTAATCTAATACACTAATCTTAATTATCGTATACATTGATATACATTGATATAATATATTGATGATTGTTCTTAATGTATAACTCTAAACTATATATACATATACCTACGTATATTGATTGATGAATGATCTGATATACTAGTCTTAACAATTTTAAATGTACTGATGATTGATTGATTGGTCTAATACACTTACAAATACACTAATCGTAACTATCGATCATACTAAAACTAAATTGGAAAAAACTCATCGCCACCATAATCTCAATTTCAATGGACAATGTTCAATGGTGGTTATTGGTATAAGACTTAACAAGTAGTCTTGTTAGTCGTTATATTTGTTCAAGATCGATTATACTAAAACTAAATTATAAAAAACTCATCGATCATCGCCACTCAACTATATATATATATATATATATATATACTTGTATATAATTTCGAATAATCCTCAATTTCGAAACCATAATCTCAATTTCAATATGGACAATGTTCAATGGTGATTATTGGTATAAGACTTAACAAGTAGTCTCGTTATATTGGTTAACAATCGATCATACTAAAACTAAATTAGAAAAACTCATCGCCACTCAAATATATATATATATATATATATATATATATATAATCCTCAAATTCGAATAATCCTCGGTTTCGAAATTTTAGTGACTCGAACTAATCCGATATGATATTAATTCAAATTCGAATAATCCTCGGTTTCGAAATTTTAGTGACTCGAACTAATCCGATATGATATTAATTTGACTCGAACATAATTTGACCGATACATAGTCGGATCCGAGATCGACCCGACCTAGACATGAAACGAAATCAACCCGACCTAGACCCGATCCCAGGCTAACCTGACCCGATTATAACCCGATCTGAGATTGACCCGACCTGGATATAACCCGAACTGAGGTTGACCCGACCCGGACATAACCCGATCCGAGTTCAACCCGACCCGATCATAACCCGTTCCGAGGTTGACCCAACCCGAACATAACCCAACCCGAGGTTGATCCGATCGGGCATAACCCGATCCGAGGTTGACCCGACCCGGGCATAACCCGATCCGAGGTTGACCGACCCGGGCATAACCCGATCTGAGGTTGACCCAACCCGGGCATAACCCGATCCGAGGATGACCCGAACCGACATAGACCCGACCCGAACCTTACCCGAACCCGAAATTAACCGTCATAACCTGTTCCAAACCCGTTCCGAACCAAACCGACCCATACCCGACCCGACCCGGGTTCAATCCGACCCGAACCTGACCCGATCCCAAAGTGATTCAGACCCGAATTAACCCGACCGGAAACTGACCCGACCCAAACCCGACCCGACCTATCTAGATGGATACCCGAACTTGACCCGACCCGAGCGACACCCGACCCGACGTGACCCGACCCACACACCCGAATGGACAGCTCTATTTGTGATTACAGAGACGTTGAGTTCTTTCAACATGTTTTTCCCTTGAAAAAGGGTGGTGCTGCTTCCATGCCTTCTTGTTCTTCTCCTACTGTTGTTTTACCTACTTGTTCTACGCACGATGTTCCTTTACCTACTAGTGATGTTCCCGCTGATTTGACTTTGATTAGTACTTCATTTGATTTGCATGCTAGTAGTTCTGGTATTATAGATGAACCTAGGAGAAGTAAAAGACTTAGAGTAGCAAAAGACTTTGGTTCTGATTTTGTTACTGCTTTTCTGTCTGAGAGCTCTTGCATTGACTTGTTGAGTGATGAATTGGTCTATGCTTTCATCATAGAAGAGGACCCTAATACTTTTGAGGAAGCAATGAGATATGTGGATGCTAGCTTTTGGAAAGAGGTCATTAAGAGCGAGTTAGATTCCATAGTGTCTAACTCCACTTCGGAGTTAACTGACTTATCTAAGGGATCAAAGACCATAAATAGCAAATGAATCTTTAAAAAGAAGTTGAGACCTGATGGGACTATTGAGAGGTTTAAAGCCAGACTTGTGATTAGGGGCTTTACTCAAAGGAAAGGACTAGATTACTTTGACACTTATTATCCTGTGACTAAGATAGCCACCATTAGGATCCTGTTAGCTCTTGCTGCTATTCATGACTTAGTCATACATCAGATGGATGTTAAGACTGCTTTCTCGAATGGTGACTTAGAGGAAGAGAATCATATGTCTCAACCTGAGGGTTTCGTGGTGCAAGGTCAAGAAGATAAAGTGTGTAAGTTGAGGAGTCGGTATACTCATAACCCTAGTAATGAACATCGGAATGCTCTTCATCGTCTTCTTAGATACCTGAAAGGAACAGTTGATTTATGTTTGCACTATTCTAAATTTCCTGCTGTACTTGAAGGATTTTGTGATGCAAACTGGGTTTCAGGTAATGATGAGATTAGTATAACTAGTGGTTACGTGTTTACTCTTGGTGGTGGTGCTATGTCATGGAAGTCTTCGAAACAGACTTGTATAGCACGCTTCACCATGGAGTCTGAGTTTATTGCACACGAGTTGGCAGGGCAAGAAGCTGAGTGGTTGAGAAACCTTTTGTCTAATGTTCCGTTATGGGTCCCTTCATTGTGATTCTCAAGCAGCCATTGGCGTTGCTAAGAACATTGTCTACAATGGTAAGAAAAGACACATACGGATCAGACATGGAGTAGTGAAACAACTCCTGAAAAATGGGTTATTTCTTTGGACTATATGAGGTCCGAAAGAAATCTTGCTGATCCCTTACTAAGGGATTATCTAAGAAAGTTGTCCTAGAGTCGTCGAGGGGGATGGGGCTAAGGCCCATTAGTTGAGAGTTTATGGTGGATACCCGTTTGTTGGTCAAACGAAGCCATAAAATCTTAACTTGCACTACTTTCTCATCCCTATGGCGTGTTGGAAGTGCTTTCTAAATCCATAGCCTATTTGGTGGTGCTGTTGAGACGCACTTGATGGATTTATATTGTGAGGTTGAACTTTTGCTCTTAATAGTTCCATATCCCTTCGGGGTGGTGTTATTGAGGAACACTTGATGGACTACCTACGTTAGTGTGGAGGTTAAGCCGCCTTCTATGAAAGAGTGGGTTGTCTTTCTAGAGCACTTATGAAACCTAAGTTGTGCGCATGGCTATAAAGCGCTTGTGTTGTATCGCGGAGACTGCACGTTCTTAAGGTAGGTATGTGTTGTGGGGGTCTCAATGGAACTCTGGTGAGTTCAAGAAAAATTCACTCACTAGAAAGTAAGTTGTTGCCTTATTTCACTGTATCAATTCAAATCGAAAGATATTGATGCTTAAGTACTTCCCTTTCATTACCCAGGAATTTCTTTTGCTTTTCAGAGCCTTTGTGGGGGATTGTTGGAGTTAAGGCTTGTAAAGCCTCTTTGGGTTTTTTCCAAAGATCCCACATAACCTATGGAAAGGAGGTTTCCTTTGTTTATTAACTCCCTTCCACTACTTGTCTATTGAGTTCGTTACATGGTTGGCTTTTATGGTTGGAGGTCAAGCTTTGGCTTGGGCTTGCTACCACACACACACGCCGCCCGTACGGACCGGGCCTGGGACTGGGATCTGGGTTCTGGGTTCAGCTGAGCTGAAGCTTATCTTTTTGGACCCGAGCCCAACTGTGTGTAACGGTAACAATTTACACTGAAACGTTTTTGAACGTTACAGCTTTAATGGCCATTACTGTCGTCCTTGAGTTCCTCCTTCTGTTTTATTGCATTCCTTATTTGGCCTGATTCTCTTGCTATAAAAATAAATCTACTGCTGCCATTGTTTGGTATCCGAAATTACACTTTTCTCTTCTTCTTCTCTTCTCAAAATACTGGGTACGTGCTTTGTCTCCAAATCCTTTCTCTATTAGTGGTGACTTAGAAAGGTAGTTGTGTTAACCTTGGGGAGCTTTCCGGCCAGTTGCAATTATCACCATAGTCGGGCCGTAATTGCTTTCAAGTTAGTGGTATTCTACCGCGACACAACCTTGAATTCGTTCTTTATTCCGCCATTGCAAACAGTCAGTTTCTAACAACGTGTGAATGGGATGGGGAGGGGTTGATTTTCTGAGTTTTAAACTCATCATAAGGGGAAGTAAAAGGGTGATTAAGGATGGATTTAATTGGGCACATAATGGCCATGATGATGGTGGTTTATGAGGGTGAATGAAGGGGTATGGCTTTTGATTATCATAAACGTTTCTATGGAATACAAAGCTGGCCAAGACTTTACATTATCCCCCTAATGCTTAGAATGTTCGGACCCCCATGTGTTAAGCATGGTGTGCGCGCAACGCGTTAGTACGTATTACGATCAAAGAATTATAAACGCTCATAAATAAAACATATGCTAATATTTTTATAATTAAAAATTATGAACAATAACGTATTATAAATATGCATTTACTAATCATACACATTTTATATACTATACTCATACAAGTATCACATTGTTCATTTAAACAATATTGACACAAGTACAACCACCAAAATAATTAAACGAGTATATATTTAATTTACGATATAAAATATATATAAATATATATACATATATAATAAAATCTAAAAGATATTATAAGTTTAAAAATATAAGAGTAGATATAATTATTGTCGAACATGTATAATTAACGTTTTGAATATTAAATCACACAACACTTAAATTATAAAATAAAATAACTAACTATATTATAAAATTAATACGCACAATACATTATCCACCTAAACATTTTCACCATTCAAATATGATCATTTATTTAATATAATATAGTTTTTATCTACGAAATTATAGATATAGTTATAAATAACAAAGTAAACTTTATAAATTAATGCGTTTCTAGTGAAATTACGGGGTGTTACACATTTTTCCTTGAGTAAAAAGATATTCCAATTATGGAAAATCATTTTCCCATCAAAATAAATGGAAAACTGTTTTCTTTCTTTTTCCTTACCTCCCTTTTACACCCCTCCAGGCTTCCACCATCTCCTTACTCTACCTTTCATTTTCATTTTTACATCATTTTTCTTATATGGTACCAATGAAAACTAATTTTACAATTATATTTTTTTGGAAAAGTTGGATCAAACAGCACAAACTATACGTTTGTTGCACAAAGCAGCACCAACAATAAAGGTGCACAAAACAACACGAACTTTTTCTAATCGGTGCAGAAAATGACATAAGTGGATTTTTTTGCCTGAGATTCCCTATTTCTAGCGAATCTTTCGTATTTTAGCTATTTTTTATTTTATTATCTTTTTCCCTTCACTTTAAATAAACTATTGGATCTAAAAATCACTTTATTTCCTCGTTGAAACCATAAAATTTCCCCCAAATTGATTTTGTCTATCAAACCCTAGAATTGGAGGATGAGTGACAAATGTTCAAGAAAAAAATCAAAAGGAATGTCTACAGTGTATAGGTAATAGAAATCAAAAAGCTAAAATACTAAAGATTCACCGAAAATACGGAATCTCAGGCGAAAACCCACTTATTTCGTTTTCTACACCAATTAGAAAAAGTTCGTGTTGTTTTGTGGACCTTTTTTAGTTGGTGCTGTTTTGTGCAACAAAAGTATAGTTTGTGCTGTTTGATCTAATTTTCCCTATTTTTTTCCATTGAAATTGTTTTCCGGTTAGAATCAATATACATTAAAAAAAATTTACATCCAACCAAACGGAGCCTTAGTACATAACTTTGTAGTTTATATTTTTCTTAGAGTCTCAAGCCTGGTTGGCCCATCGAGAAAGCCCGACTTAAAACTAAGTCTGACCCACTATGAACCCACATTGGTCATCAGCCCACAACCCAGCCCGTGCACCATACAACCCGATATGGCAAACAGGTTAGGGTTGAACTAATCCAACATGGCCCATCTCTTGACCCACACCATCCATACGCCCAGCCTGACCTCTCATAGGCCATCAGCCCTTTACTATTTCAGCCTTTCCGGTCCTTTACGGCAATTTAACAAAATTACACAAGTTGCCAACTACCCAGAAACAAAATGATAATTTTCAGTGAATAAGCAATCATGTCTCATGAAGATTCAATTTTGCTTCATCTAATTTGGCCCGTGATCCAACAACTTTCTGATTTTCATTTATGGTATGGCGTGATTAATTTCCTAAGGTTTGCTCCATCATTCAACATGCTTCCACGATCCATCTCATCAGTAGATATGGCTACGGGCCGGGTTATGCCGGTTCAGTGTTGGGTTATATACGGGTCGGTTCATAAAAATTTGGCCCTGATCCAGCCCTAAAACCACCTCGGGCCGGTTCAGGGTTGGGTTAGGGTTATATTTTTCTGAACCTGAACCGATTCGGGGGCGGATTAGGAACGGTTCAGTATCGGTTTAGGGCCGGTTCAGTACTGGGGTCCGAGTCGATTCAGGGCTATATTTAGTGTCGGTTTAAGGCTGGTTCAGTGCCAGTTCAGGGTTATGTCATATTTTGTTAATACAACTTTTTTTCATATTGGAAATGCACGTTAAGTAAAAAATTATTTTTTATTATTTAAAAAGGATAATTCTTATAAATAATAACTCATAGAGTAAATCAAATACTAATTTCATATAGAAATTTCACCAACGCAACTCCCAATAACAAATACTCATTAATCATAGTCATAATCGTATATTATAGTTTATTAATCATAATCATAAATATAGTTCATAGTTTATTAATCATACTTATAATTTAAAGTTTATTTATTATAACCATAGTTCAATTTCATAGATCATAAATCATAATCATATTATAATTCATTTATCAAAATCTTAATCATAATTTATACTTCACCAGTCCACTAGTCATTCATGAGAATAATCATAACTTTTAGAGTTTTTGTGAGAAACAACCTTTTATAATCACTTTTTTGTGAAAAACAACTTTTTAATTTATTTTTGCAACTTACAACCTAAAACCTAAATTTTTTTGCGAAATGAAACCTTTTTCTAATTTCCGTCATTGACCGTTAGTTTCCACCCCACCCCACCCCACCCCGACACCACCACTACCCACCCGAAACCACCCCTAAACCACCCCCACCCTAAACCACCCCCACCCTAAACCACCCCCATCCTAAACCACCCCTACCCAAAACCACCACCCCCAAAACCACCCCAGAACCAGCCCCAAAACAACTACCCTCATGCAACTCAGCTCCCTCTGCCCGCATCGGCGCCTGAAATGCCAGCCACCGCAAACCAGTGACCAGTCAAGCCCGTGCCGCGAACCACCAGCGAAGCCCCCTTCTTCTCTCCCTGTTCGTGCGCCCCCTCCCTTATTCCACCGCAAACCAGCCATGGTAGTTGTTTTGCGGTTGGTTCTAGGGTGGTTTTGGGGGTGGTTTCGGGTTCTGTGGTGGTTTTGGGGGTGGTTTTGGGGGCTTCGGGTGGGTTGGGCTGGTTTTGGGGGTGATTTCGGGTTTTGGGGTGGTTTAGGGTGGGGGTGGTTTTGCGGTGGTTTCGGGTGGGGTAGTGGTGGTGTCGGGGTGGTCTGGGGTGGGGTTGGCTGGAAACTAACGGTCAACGGTCTATAACTAACAGTTAATGAAGAAAATTAGAAAAGGTTTCATTTCGCAAAAAAATTTAGGTTTTAGGTTGTAAGTTGCAAAAAAAAATTTAAAAGGTTATTTTTCGCAAAAAAGTGATTATAAAAGGTTGAATCTGACAAAAAACTCTAACTTTTATGATTAATTAGGGTAGGGTTTAGGGTTTAGGGTACATGGTATAAGGTTACAGTTTAAGATTTAAATTTATAGTATAGGGTTTTAGTGACGGTTTAGAGGTGGTTAAGGAAAAATTAAGAATGGGCCGGTTCAAGGACCGGTTCAAGAGCGGGCTAGTTTACGGGCCGGGCCAGGGTCAGGGTCGGTTCAGAGCTAGGATCGGTTTAGGACCGAATCTGAGATTTGAAAACTTGAACCTGAACCGAACCAGTTCCTTGACCGGGTCGGGCCGGTTCAGGGTTGATTTTTTCCAATTTAGAGCCGAACCGATTTTTCGCCGGATCGGTTCAGGGCTGGGTCAGGGCCAACCCGCCCAGTGGCCACCTCTACTCATCAGTGGTGGATCTAGGATTTTTCAGATGGTGGTTCACCAATTACCTATCACATACAAGAATTATTTTCTTTTTCCTAAAAAGCACTCCTTGCTAAATTTCATTCCAAATTGAAGGTAAAAAATAATGATAATTTATATGACTATAGATTACAATATAGTACTTACATGTGAATTAGACCGGAAAATTTTCAATCAAAAACTACAAAAAAGACTTAAAACTAGTTAAAATTTACTCCTTCTGTCCCATATTAATTGCAATACTTTCTATATATGATTGTTCCATATTAATTGCAGCACTTCTATTTTAGGTATAGATCCATTCATATTTTATTATATACCACCCAACTAATATACCCCACTCATTCATTGATTTATGTGAAAATCATTAAAATATTACGCCCCTACTTTAATAACTTCCTAAACTAGTATTGCGATTAATATGGGACGGATGGAATACTAACTAAAATCCCCGATATACCCAACGTGTGTACAAGAAATTAAAATGAAAAATATCTCTATTCTATAAGGGAAGAGAAGGGGGACACTAGAGAAAGAGAAAAAGAATTTGTCAATTGTTTCGATAATTATATAATTAATTTACAAAAAAGATAATTAACCAATTTTCTAAACTTTTATTGTTATTACACGCAAGCATTAAATACATATAAGTCTAGTAGTGATTATAAATATATATATATACAATAAAATAGTATCATATAAAAACTAAGGACATATAAATAGATTAGAAAAATCAAGATTACTACTTAAAAGAACAAAACAATATTTATTTAACAAACAACTTTGTGACTCACTTTGTTTTTCTTGCCTAAGAGAAAGCCCCCATTCTTTTTCTCTTTTAACAAGAGATAAGTTTCTTTTTTTCTTTTTTTGGCAGCAATACTGGTAAATAAATACAGTACACAACGACACCTTTTCTAGCTACATTTGCTAGAAATTAGGAGCCTACTAGACACTAAACTAGACGACTCTCTATTACAACAATCCAAACAACGAGAACGACCCTGGCAAGAAAGGAAACCCTTACACACACCTATATTCATAATAGGCTGCTTCTTTGGTTGGCTGGCGACAAACGACGTCGAATAATTTCCACTTCTTTCGTCATACCTGCATGAAATTTAGTTAAGTTGGACCAATTTTTCCTTGATTTTCCACTACCCTTGGTCATGCGGCTGACTCGTGGACGATGATGAAGGGGAGGCAAACGCCGTGCATAAGGCTGATAACCTGTTGTTTCTCTACTCCTGTTACATCATCTTGTGTTAAACCCATCTCTACAACAATTAAATATGGTGATTGCACTGAAGGAACAATAGAATCCCCATCGCTTATCCCATCCTTGCTTTGCAAAGGCGAGCTTGTATGAACGACTGAGTCTTGATCTTTGCGTGTTTGTGTCAACTCCGTAATTGAACTGGCCACCAACTAGTCTTTTTCCTGGTAGCAATTAAACTCAGAGACGCTTGCTTCCCTCAACACATGGTTGTAGGGGTTCTCCGTCAAGATATTGGCTTTTTAAGTGAAGGCTCGAGCCTTCAAAACAGAGATTGAGCGAGGATCATATAATTACAACTCTTGTCCTGCTCTTAGTTTCTCTAGATTGGCATGAGAAATTTGCAAGCTCATGTATGGCCTCTTTTTATTCACAAAAGTCACCTTACCCTTGGGAGGTATACTTTTGGGTTGGCAACCAAGTTTCAAAACCTGCTCCTGATCAACCTCCACATCATCTTTGCTATCATTCAAAGCAAACATTGTTGTCGCATTCGCTTCCCACTCTATCATCTCCTAATTCTAAATGTGCTACATGTGGTTGACCGACGTGCTCTTCTCGGTCCTTCACCTCTGGGCCATCGCTCGAATTATTTATCACCGCAGCCTGTGGATATGAAGAGTTCCATGGTTGTGACATCACCATATTGTTGCTTTCTCCCTCTTCTAGCGGGTTTCCTGTAAACAATATTTTTTCCACTCTCACAACTTCTTGAATAATGTCCTGATTTTCAGGCTCTAGCATCCTAGCTTCCTTCAACACTTCATACCCCTTCTCCAACATTCCCATTTTTACCAAGGCTATACCTTTCGTAAATAGAGCCTTCACATTTCTTTCATCAACCTCTAACACCAAAGAACAAAAATGGATAACGTTGTTCAATTTGTTTAACTTTAGAGCACATACCGCCAAATTCAAATGGAGAGAAATCACTAACTCCTTGTAGAAGGAATTCTCATTGCACACGGATATATCTTCACATATAGCAGGGAGAGCAACACAAAGGGATTTAATAGCTCTATCATAATTCGTATATACGACCTCAAAATTCTTATCTCTATAAAGAGAATTTCCCTCTTCCTTAAGGGAAACCACGAAAGGGATAATATCATGAGGATTATCAAACTGTTGGAACAAACTTGCTACATCTTCGTCATCTTCATCCAATAAATTCAAGTGATGAACCAAAATAGGGGCCAAACTAGTGTGCTTCTCAATTTCCCTAATATGAACCATGTTTACAAGTGAACAAATTCCTAGAGCTTAACATCACAGTTAATTTGATTTGGACTCAACAACACTGACCACAAAGGGTATTCTATATCATAAACTGATTAAGAGATAAAGATGGGTGAACTAAGTACCTGAACCTAACAGGATAGATAAAGTTGGATTATCGTTTTCCACAATGCAAGAAACACAACCCACACCAGAATCTCGTGATAGTGCCGCCACCAAACTCTGTGAGGAATAGTTTGAAAGAGCAAGTTCAACAAAATCACCAAATTAAACTATCAAGTGAACGAACTGTGCCAGATTTAAGACAAAAAGGGAGGGGGAAGCTCGCCGGCCGCCGAAGATGAATGTCGTTGCTGACCCAGTTGTCGGCGAGCTGCCCAATATACTTTTAATGGATTTGGTTGGAGGTTGATACTTATAAGAGATTAGTTTCATCACTAATCACTTTGTTTTATTCACCCAAAAGAAACCCCCAATTCCTTTCCTCTTCAAAACCCCTCATTTTTTTCCTCTTCACAAACCCATCGTCCTCCCTCCTCCCTCCTCCTAGTCTTTTTACACTCACCCAATTTAGTGCCAAACTATGAATTCTCTGCTGCAATATCCCATCATCCATTCCCATAATACCCTCCATTTTGTATCGAGCAAAAATCCACCACATCAATTGGCTCTTGTTCCTGCTGTACCTTAACCCCATAAAACAAACAATGCAACGCTTATTCACTACATCTCTCAATACATGCAATCAAATTTCCACTACAATAATCACATAGATTACCTCATATATAGTCCTTTTATCAGATTGTCCTAATTTCGACCTTTCTAAGTCCTCTATCTTTCTTGCTAGATGATTTCAAGGAATGAAAGTAGCATACGGTTTTTAATTTCACTACCAAACGGTTGGAACATAGAAGTAGTGAAGAAGCTTAATTTGAAGGTATGAAATTAAGAGTAAAAGATGGAATTAAGAATGTAGATCAAATGAGATTATTTCTTGTCTTTGCTTACAGCTCAATTGATGGCAATCAAATTGAGGTTTTTTTTTTTGTTGAGTTCCATTTTTTAAGGTGGTGGTGC
Organism: Patellifolia procumbens; assembly: GCA_947645195.1. Classification (NCBI taxonomy): domain Eukaryota; kingdom Viridiplantae; phylum Streptophyta; class Magnoliopsida; order Caryophyllales; family Amaranthaceae; genus Patellifolia; species Patellifolia procumbens. Next base: position 173,151 of record CANSGD010001000.1, on the reverse strand, counting down.
ACGTGCACCAGGGTGGTGCACGCTGCCTCCGCCCCTGCATCTCATGCTCTCATAATTTTATGTACGTTTTTTTAAACTCTTTTTAAGGGTAACTAGATGTTGGGTTCCGGCAATGCACTGAGTAATTTAATATGTAAAAAATGATATATAATTTTGCTATTTGACTTTTTTATACAAGTTTAACTCGTATCTATGGATGACATGTAAGACATAACTTAGAGGTAAGATTATGATATTGCAAAGTAAAAGTTCACGAGTTTAAAACCCGATGCAAATTCTTTGATAATTTTCTAAGAAAATGTTATGTTAGAGACAAAGTAGCGTCATATCAACCTTTAAGGTGACACATGTGTGAAAAGAATGACGCCTCCATAGCCCCATGATATTTCACATGTGAGTGTCCCACATGGAAAGAAAATAAAATAGTTGTTCACTTTATAAGGTTGGAGTTACCCCACCTATCACCAATTGGTTTTAGGTTGGAACATCCTTGACTTTGTAAGTGGACTCTCTTTCTCCTCTTTATGTGGGTAAGGTCCAGACTCATTATAATATTTCATGGTATCAAAGCCCACGGTTGGGTCTATACTAATCTGGACCAATTTGCAGCTGGAAAAATAAACCCAGTTTGTTATTAAAAAAGACCTCACATGTAGTGTAATATCCCGATTTTTAACCTTATTTTATTATTAAATAATTAAGATTATTAACTTAAGTATGACCTTATTATTTTAATAAGTGGTATTAAGGTTTCTTATTAAAGTATATTCTTGATTTTTTTTAAATAATTTTAAGTACTAATTATTACTAATACTATTTAAGGAAATAAAATTGTGTTTTGTAAAGTTATGGGTAATTACTCATTATCCATCCTCAAGTCCATATCCAAGTACCAAGCCCAAACCCAAAAACTATTTAACCCAAAAACAAAATCAGAAAAAAAAGGAAAAAGAAAAAGAAAAGGAAGAAAAACAAATCAGTTTCTTTCTCCTTCTTCCACCTCCTACTTCCCCTTCTTCCCTTCTTCTACACCATTGGAGCAAAAAGAGGCCAAAGATAAGCTTGAAGCTTCAACAAACTACAACACATAGCAAGATTAGATAAGCTTGAGTAAATTCTCTGATAAGCTTGAACAATTCAGACAAATCCATTAATAGATAAGCACCACCATTCTCATCCTAATCCTCCCATTCATAGTTATCCATTAATGAGAGAATTTAACTTCAAATTGAACACCTCTAACTCAAAATCTATAAATACAACGTATCTTCAATCAAACTAGATTCCTAACCACAAAGTTCATAGATTTCTTCCACCTCTTGTTCTAAAAATTTTCAGCCGTTATACATGAGTTAAAGCAAACAAACAACCACCTAAAAGCACCACCACCACCACGTTTGGTTACAGACAACCATTCTGATCACAAACAACAACCAAAAACACCTTGAGAAACCACTAAACGCCACCCTCAGCCACCGTCTCCAATCTTCGACCACCCAGAACAGCCACCAAGCGCCGCGCCTAGCTACGACAGTCCTCCCCTGCTCTCATCCTCTGCCCCCATTCGCTGCTGCTTGCGGCTGTACCGCAGCCACAACTGACCGCGCACCACCACCCGCAACTACCCGCTAACTGACGCCGGCACTCCGGCCATCTCATGCCTCCAACTCCGGCCACCCAGCCCGCCTTCCCTCCTTCCTTCCTCTCTTTCCCCTGCCTTCATGTGGTTCAATAAGAACCAAGATATTGGTTCTTAAAAGAACCAGTAATTGGTATTTAACCCAAAAGTCAACCTTGACTTATGAAGGTATTAAGTACCTACATTCCTTTGTTATTAAAAGCCCAATTAAGTTGTAAAGTATTTTAGAAAATCATTTATAAAATTATTGTATTGATTTTGGAAAATATAATTATTTAGCTAATTTATGAAAATGACATTTTCAATATATAATAAGATTTAAGAATGAAGTTTTAATTATGATTTACGAAAAATGGGTCATTAAGAAAAAGTCGTAATTATAGTTATAAGTTGGGTTCATTCTGATAATTATTATTTTATTGAGGTATTTAGAGCGACAATCGGAATGTGGGAATTCGAAAGGTCTATGGATGACATTCTTGGAGTTATGGCGATATTTTGGATTGAGCGGTTAAGGTAACCTTTATGTCCAGCATTAGTTTACCTGCCCGTATGTGATTTTATGATGTAAAATGTAATTATAGGGACTTCGTATTATGAAGTAATGGAATTAGAGTTCATTTCCTATTTGAATTATATCCATGATATTACGTTAACTTACGGAAAATATATATATCGTGATTCGTATATTCAGAGTACAACTCATATGTGTAAATGATATGAAATTATATGATGACACGAGTTACATAACTTAAATAATTATTATGTGTTAAGCGATAAATAATTATTATGAGATATGATCAAGTTATATGTTTATTCGAGTAAAACCATGTTTATGTAATTACAATAAGTTATTGTTATGATCCATGATTCATGCTTATGTGAGTAAAAGTATACGTCATCATTAATATGTCTGAAAGTATGTGTTTAAGTAAAAGTATGATTTTACAGCTTTATCCATGTTTATATGAAACTCGATGTTAACGTGAGTTATTAATGTAATTATTGTTCACATGATTATTTAATGTTTAAGTAAAGGATGTCGATTCTGAGTTATGTGATACATGTTTATTGATTTCGTAAATATATATAATTAATACTTTTATTACAAGACTCAAGACTCATGACTCATGATTCATGTGTATTAAATGAAGTATGTTATTTCATGTTGTTATCCATGAGTTACATGCTTATATGATTTATGAATACGTATGTTTAGTATTTCCATGATAGGCTTATGACCTATGATTCTACCTCTGTGACTTATTATAAGTAATCTTAAGTCTGAATCCATGTTCAATATGATATATGAGTTGTTGTTGTCCATTTACAGTTATTATGAAATATGTGAGCTTCTGTAAAGCCAGTGTCTGGGAACATGTTAATAAAGTTATGAAATATTACAAGCGAAATAATATTACGGAATCTTAATAAGTGTCATATGATTATGTGAATGGATTAAGTATGTTTCTTTATGAATCATGGGATGGCGTTATACTTTATAAATGACGGAACTATGAATGCTTTATAACCCAATGTTATTATGAATACTCAATGAACGTTTCATAAGAAAGCAATTGAAAGCTTACGAATGATGAATATTGTTATGTTATGATTTTACTACCTATATAAAGGTAGAGCTGAGCTGAATGATTAAAGTATACGGAATATCACTGATGGGTATTAAAAGTTATGAAACATGATAAGTTCAAGTGAAAGAACTGGTTTGTTAGCTGTATATATCCTGACTGATGGTCGTGCACGTACCGAGCTGTATCCTGTTTCCTGATGAGCACTGACTCTTATCCTGGGGCACTGGCCCGCTAATGTTATTCCTGATGAGCACTGGCTCTTTTCCTGGGGCACTGGCCCATTGTGGGAGACGTCCCACTCCTGAAATACAGACCAACAACCAGTATAAAACTTATTCAAAAGGAATTATGGATCATTTATGGATCACACTGTAATCATGAATGTTTGAATTATTCTTTCCTTCTGTTTAAAGTTTGAGGTTACATTTTAACGTAATGGATTTACTCAATGCTCAGTACACACTGTTCATGACACGTGCTTGTACTTAAAGTAATTAACATGGAATGCATGACGTCAGTTTCTTACATGATTTAGCTTCCAAGTTCTACAAGTCTACGTATATTCTTATGAAAGTATTAAAGTGTCCGTTAACATGATTTCATGTATCGTATGAACGTGAGTATTATAAGTCAAGTATGATTTATATGGCAAATATGATTATTGTCTTATTTCAAGGAAATATGATTTACATGAGAAGTATGTGTCTGCTTCATCTCCTGCAAATATGTGCCTTTAAGTGCAAAAATGTTTTCGAACCAAAACTGTTTTTTTTACGGGCTGGAGTAAAGTTACGAGTTTTCCACTCATTTTGGAATGTTTTCTGTCTTTTCTTGTTTCTCTATTTTTCTTCTGAACGAAGCTTAGGTTATGAAAGAAGGATGGAGATGAGTCTGGGAAAAGCAAGTGCTTGGGATGGATTTAAAGAAATGAGATGAAGGAAGTATTTAAGGTTGTAATTATGAGATAATGAGCTTTTGTAAGAATATTATATTATTGGTGGGCCATAACCCGCAGGTTTATAGAAACGCTTCCGCAAATCTTGTGATTAGTTATAATTAATGGTGATTAATTAAGGCACCCGTTTTCGGGGCGTTACAGAGTGGTATCAGAGCTGAAACCTAGCCGGAAGTGCAAGTCTTAGACTGTGCATCGCCTAGGTATGATCCATTTGGGAAATTAGATAGGTAAGTATATTTGAGGTTATAATGGTCTATCAGAACGAAAATCTAGCCACGAGTGCGAGTCATAGATTGTACACTGCCTCGATGTGATCCATTGGGAAACTAAGTGCTTAAGTATTTGAGGAGATCATAGTGATCTATTTGGGAAACTAGAAGTCTTGAGTTTGAAAAGTTATAGTAATTGTTTGGGTGATTAGAAGTTAAGAAAGGAGAAATAGAATCATAAAAAGTGTATTGAAGTATGAGCGGTCAAGTATAGCCTAGTATGACCTAAGTATTGAGTTTAATGATCCACCTCGTGTTTTTGTCTTAAGGTTTTGATAAAGTTCGTTTTGGAAAATGATTTTCAAACGGGAACTCTCAGTATTAAGTGATCATGTTAAGGTTCATTGCCTACAAATTTGCCCATTTTGTTTTTGTTGCTTCTTAAATCCCGAGTTCCGAGTTGAAGCGAAGATACAATGTGATAATAGAGTTCGAATTTTGCCCTTATTGTTTCCTTTGCTCCTCGATCTAAAAAGACGAGTTGAAGCGGAGTTACGATATACAATGGTAGAAGTAAAGCTCAAGTTATCTTCGTTGTTCCTTTGCTCCTTGATCTCGTAAGATGAGTTGAATCAAGTTACAAAAGTTGTTGGCAGAATGGAGGCTGAATGTTTAATAAAAAATCACAAAATTAAGAGTTCTTGATGTTGTTTATTGTATTTTTTTTTTTGGGTTCAAGGAACGTAATGAGCTTAGCTGAACTAAACTCAAGTTTCGAGGACGAAACTTTTTCTAAGAGGGTAAGGATGTAATATCCCGATTTTTAACCTTATTTTATTATTAAATAATTAAGATTATTAACTTAAGTATGACCTTATTATTTTAATAAGTGGTATTAAGGTTTCTTATTAAAGTATATTCTTGATTTTTTTAAATAATTTTAAGTACTAATTATTACTAATACTATTTAAGGAAATAAAATTGTGTTTTGTAAAGTTATGGGTAATTACTCATTATCCATCCTCAAGTCCATATCCAAGTACCAAGCCCAAACCCAAAAACTATTTAACCCAAAAACAAAATCAGAAAAAAAAAGGAAAAAGAAAAAGAAAAGGAAGAAAAACAAATCAGTTTCTTTCTCCTTCTTCCACCTCCTACTTCCCCTTCTTCCCTTCTTCTACACCATTGGAGCAAAAAGAGGCCAAAGATAAGCTTGAAGCTTCAACAAACTACAACACATAGCAAGATTAGATAAGCTTGAGTAAATTCTCTGATAAGCTTGAACAATTCAGACAAATCCATTAATAGATAAGCACCACCATTCTCATCCTAATCCTCCCATTCATAGTTATCCATTAATGAGAGAATTTAACTTCAAATTGAACACCTCTAACTCAAAATCTATAAATACAACGTATCTTCAATCAAACTAGATTCCTAACCACAAAGTTCATAGATTTCTTCCACCTCTTGTTCTAAAAATTTTCAGCCGTTATACATGAGTTAAAGCAAACAAACAACCACCTAAAAGCACCACCACCACCACGTTTGGTTACAGACAACCATTCTGATCACAAACAACAACCAAAAACACCTTGAGAAACCACTAAACGCCACCCTCAGCCACCGTCTCCAATCTTCGACCACCCAGAACAGCCACCAAGCGCCGCGCCTAGCTACGACAGTCCTCCCCTGCTCTCATCCTCTGCCCCCATTCGCTGCTGCTTGCGGCTGTACCGCAGCCACAACTGACCGCGCACCACCACCCGCAACTACCCGCTAACTGACGCCGGCACTCCGGCCATCTCATGCCTCCAACTCCGGCCACCCAGCCCGCCTTCCCTCCTTCCTTCCTCTCTTTCCCCTGCCTTCATGTGGTTCAATAAGAACCAAGATATTGGTTCTTAAAAGAACCAGTAATTGGTATTTAACCCAAAAGTCAACCTTGACTTATGAAGGTATTAAGTACCTACATTCCTTTGTTATTAAAAGCCCAATTAAGTTGTAAAGTATTTTAGAAAATCATTTATAAAATTATTGTATTGATTTTGGAAAATATAATTATTTAGCTAATTTATGAAAATGACATTTTCAATATATAATAAGATTTAAGAATGAAGTTTTAATTATGATTTACGAAAAATGGGTCATTAAGAAAAAGTCGTAATTATAGTTATAAGTTGGGTTCATTCTGATAATTATTATTTTATTGAGGTATTTAGAGCGACAATCGGAATGTGGGAATTCGAAAGGTCTATGGATGACATTCTTGGAGTTATGGCGATATTTTGGATTGAGCGGTTAAGGTAACCTTTATGTCCAGCATTAGTTTACCTGCCCGTATGTGATTTTATGATGTAAAATGTAATTATAGGGACTTCGTATTATGAAGTAATGGAATTAGAGTTCATTTCCTATTTGAATTATATCCATGATATTACGTTAACTTACGGAAAATATATATATCGTGATTCGTATATTCAGAGTACAACTCATATGTGTAAATGATATGAAATTATATGATGACACGAGTTACATAACTTAAATAATTATTATGTGTTAAGCGATAAATAATTATTATGAGATATGATCAAGTTATATGTTTATTCGAGTAAAACCATGTTTATGTAATTACAATAAGTTATTGTTATGATCCATGATTCATGCTTATGTGAGTAAAAGTATACGTCATCATTAATATGTCTGAAAGTATGTGTTTAAGTAAAAGTATGATTTTACAGCTTTATCCATGTTTATATGAAACTCGATGTTAACGTGAGTTATTAATGTAATTATTGTTCACATGATTATTTAATGTTTAAGTAAAGGATGTCGATTCTGAGTTATGTGATACATGTTTATTGATTTCGTAAATATATATAATTAATACTTTTATTACAAGACTCAAGACTCATGACTCATGATTCATGTGTATTAAATGAAGTATGTTATTTCATGTTGTTATCCATGAGTTACATGCTTATATGATTTATGAATACGTATGTTTAGTATTTCCATGATAGGCTTATGACCTATGATTCTACCTCTGTGACTTATTATAAGTAATCTTAAGTCTGAATCCATGTTCAATATGATATATGAGTTGTTGTTGTCCATTTACAGTTATTATGAAATATGTGAGCTTCTGTAAAGCCAGTGTCTGGGAACATGTTAATAAAGTTATGAAATATTACAAGCGAAATAATATTACGGAATCTTAATAAGTGTCATATGATTATGTGAATGGATTAAGTATGTTTCTTTATGAATCATGGGATGGCGTTATACTTTATAAATGACGGAACTATGAATGCTTTATAACCCAATGTTATTATGAATACTCAATGAACGTTTCATAAGAAAGCAATTGAAAGCTTACGAATGATGAATATTGTTATGTTATGATTTTACTACCTATATAAAGGTAGAGCTGAGCTGAATGATTAAAGTATACGGAATATCACTGATGGGTATTAAAAGTTATGAAACATGATAAGTTCAAGTGAAAGAACTGGTTTGTTAGCTGTATATATCCTGACTGATGGTCGTGCACGTACCGAGCTGTATCCTGTTTCCTGATGAGCACTGACTCTTATCCTGGGGCACTGGCCCGCTAATGTTATTCCTGATGAGCACTGGCTCTTTTCCTGGGGCACTGGCCCATTGTGGGAGACGTCCCACTCCTGAAATACAGACCAACAACCAGTATAAAACTTATTCAAAAGGAATTATGGATCATTTATGGATCACACTGTAATCATGAATGTTTGAATTATTCTTTCCTTCTGTTTAAAGTTTGAGGTTACATTTTAACGTAATGGATTTACTCAATGCTCAGTACACACTGTTCATGACACGTGCTTGTACTTAAAGTAATTAACATGGAATGCATGACGTCAGTTTCTTACATGATTTAGCTTCCAAGTTCTACAAGTCTACGTATATTCTTATGAAAGTATTAAAGTGTCCGTTAACATGATTTCATGTATCGTATGAACGTGAGTATTATAAGTCAAGTATGATTTATATGGCAAATATGATTATTGTCTTATTTCAAGGAAATATGATTTACATGAGAAGTATGTGTCTGCTTCATCTCCTGCAAATATGTGCCTTTAAGTGCAAAAATGTTTTCGAACCAAAACTGTTTTTTTACGGGCTGGAGTAAAGTTACGAGTTTTCCACTCATTTTGGAATGTTTTCTGTCTTTTCTTGTTTCTCTATTTTTCTTCTGAACGAAGCTTAGGTTATGAAAGAAGGATGGAGATGAGTCTGGGAAAAGCAAGTGCTTGGGATGGATTTAAAGAAATGAGATGAAGGAAGTATTTAAGGTTGTAATTATGAGATAATGAGCTTTTGTAAGAATATTATATTATTGGTGGGCCATAACCCGCAGGTTTATAGAAACGCTTCCGCAAATCTTGTGATTAGTTATAATTAATGGTGATTAATTAAGGCACCCGTTTTCGGGGCGTTACATGTAGGGGGAGTGTGAAAATAATGGCGCCTCCATAGCCCTTGATATTTCACATGTGAGTGTCCCACATGGAAAGAAGAGAGAAGAGTTATTCACCTTATAAGATTGGGAGTGACTCGTGCAATATTTGTCCACGCATTTTGATTCTATATTATTGATAATGCTATATACAATCAGAAAAAAGAAAAAAAAGGAAAGAAGTAATGATATATAACCTTTATTCTGTATCTTCTTAAATGATACTTCTTATATACAATCCCTAAACCTATATACTACCTTCATTTTTATCAGTTCACCCATCTTTTTTGCTCTCAAATTAAAGAAATATTATATAAGTGGGAATATTCGCTTAGTTAAGTGTATAAAAAGTTATTTAAGTGAAAGAATTTACCCAAAAAAATAAATTAGTTTGTAAAAATTAGTTTACAAAATAGAAGCTGCCATCAAATTCTGAAGGAAAGAAGGCCCGCTCGATCGGATTGGGCGGGGATGGCTCGGATCGGATGGATCACCCGAAGGATATTATTCGCCGTTGTTTGGTTTAGTTTGTAATCCTTCTTCTATCCAGATTAGGTCTTAATATAAATTGATTGCTTAGTTTATTTTCCATGCACTTCTTATTCATCGTTGTTTCCATATCTTTAGAAATTAGTTTATTGCTTTCTTCACTCGTGATCGAGACTTTGCACTTAGATTCCTCTCATTACTTTCAATAAAGTTCATACTTTTAGACTCAATTCTGGTAATTCTTTTTCTTTGCTTTCTCTGTTTTTATTTAGATTGAATAAATAGTTGTTGTTTTTGTTCTTAATTATGAACTTATATATGGAATTTGTGATTGTTACTATAATCACGAGCAAGTAGTTTTCTTTGTAGGGTTGTAGAAGAATCTATGTATGCAATGAGAGATTGATAGATTAATTCAATTGCCTTTTATTTCAGTTGGGTAGTAAGGATAAGGATGGTTCCAAGGATGTGTATGCGTGGTGGCTAGGTAGTGGGTATGATAATTTTAGGCGGATTTGAATATATGAAAGGGGTTCCCGCACCCACCTGCCTATTTTACCATCCCCAATAAAAATCAATTCCAACCAACACCTTTTAAAATATGGTTGGAATGCTCGAACCAACTGAACTCCAACTTCTCATATGATATGTACATATGTAGGCTATGGAGTGACCACAATTGAGTTCTTGACTTCTTAGTTCTAGTCTTCTTACCCACAAAACCCAAAAGAGTGACCTCATAAACTTGAGCTTTTATCCCCCCAACAAATTAACAATTCAATATATACTCCTAAAACTCTGAACTCTCCTCTAATCTATGTCATCATGTTTTCCCCCTGAATTCCCTCATTTCACATTCCCCCACCATTTAAATGCCTTTTTTTCTAATCTCCCTCTTCTCTAATTCCAATGCCCTAAACCCAAATCTCAATGTCACTTTAATAAAAACTCCACCATTTCCAACCCATCAATTTTAATGGCAGCTACCACCACCACAACATCCACCACAACAAAACCCAAACGCCGCCGTTACCGTGAAATTACAATCTCATCCTCAGCTTCCCCTGAACTCGTTCTCAACTCGCTCACCCCAACTCAGTACCATCATCTCTTAACTCTCTCTCCTTCAATGGCAGATTACGATTCACACCCCATTACATCATCATACCCATCAAGCTTCACTAAGTTCAACTCAGCTCTCACTGCGGGCCTCCTAAACCCGATGTCCCCACCTCCTCAAACCAGATCAAGCCCGACCCTTTTCGAAATGATGGCTAGTGAACCCGACATTCAGCCCAATTCCACTCCTAGATCCACCCCCACTCAAAACGGTGGTGTTTCTTCTGTAAAGTCTCCTCCTTTACCATTGTTGGATAAACAAGGGTTGTTGCAATTAAGGGTTAATGATATATTAGCTAATAAAAGTCCTGGAAATCAGTTTAATGATATGGGTTCGAGTGATATTAAGCTAACTTTGAGTTCTAAAGATGGGTTTTGTGTTGATTTGTGTGTTCATCGTCATATTCTTGTTGGGCATAGTAGATTCTTTGCTGGGAAATTTGGTGTTAAGAACAGTAATTATAGAGGGATTCATAATGGGGGTGAAACGACGCCGGTTTCGATTGAGATTGCTGATTGTGAAGATGTTGAGGTTTATATTGAGACTTTGAGGTTGATGTATTGTAAAGATTTGAAGAGGAAACTTATGCGTGAAGATGTTCCTAAAGTTCTTGGTATTTTGAAGGTATCATTTCTTTTTCTTTGTGTTTCTTGGAAATACAAAGTTCGGTTTATTTACTTAGACTGCGAAATTTGACGTATGCAAAATTTGCGTATACAAACACTATGTTTGAATTCTTGGTTGGTGTTTTTGTTTCTTGGATTATTGATAAAATAATTGTTGTTTTAATAGAATAGTGTTTCTGAGTTTTGGTAGAATCTGTTTAATGGTGCTGCAAGATGACAAAGTTACTTAGACTACGAAATTTGTGTAAACACTATGTTTGAATTCTTGGTTGATGTTTTTGTTTCTTGAAATTTTGATGAACTGATTGTTGTTTTAATAGAATAGTGTTTCGAGTTTTTGGTAGAATATGTCTAATGGTGCTGCAATATGATAAATTGTGGAGTAAAATGGAAATGAAACTTGTAAGTGTGAAATTGAATGATCAATGGAAGGTAGAAATGTTTTGAGGGGTGATGAACCGGGAGCGGATTCCCCATTGATTCTTGTCCTCATTCCTAAACCTGTGCGCGAGGGCTGATGAAAGGCTAGTATGTTGCAAAGATTTGTGCTTCCATATTTTCATTGTTGTGCAAAAAGGGTTGCTACTATAGGGGTTCCTTTTTTATGATTCAAGACTGGGATCGCTTTAGAAATGTAGTTTTGGGCCTCTTGGTTATAGATTAGGGAGATTCCTTTTGCCACCAAGTGCAAGCATTTCTTAAATTGGCAAGTAGTTTTGCTACATTTTGTTTGTTTTTTCTTGGGTTGCACTTGGTAATTATCATCGAAACAATTTAATTGTGTGAGTATCTTATATAGAGTAGTGTGAGATTGAATAGTTCTAATACTACGACGATGTAGGCGTCTCAATTCAGTGGAGACTTGGAGACGCTTGAATGGAACAGAAATTTCTGCAAAATGGAGTTTCTTTGCATAGGTTGTAGTAACATTAGCTATGAGAAGCATATTCTGCTTCTTTGGCAGGCCATTGCAACACTTTTTTGAAAGGTTCACCGATGATCTAGGATGGCATTCCTTTGTTAATGACATCCCTCTTGCCTGGCAATAAGCGTCACCTTTAATAGGAATAGGTCATATCCAAATGGCATATGTCAATTTTCTTTTCTACTACTTGAAGGTTCGAGATGCAATTAATTTTGATGTGAGGGTATTGTCGTGTTTAGAGTATACAAGCCATGTAACATTGTTTTTGTGCTTCTTGTAGGTTTCAGCTGCCATTGGGTTTGATGCTGGGGTATTGTCGTGTTTGGAGTATTTAGAAGCTGCACCGTGGGCCGAGGACGAAGAAGATAAAGTAGCCTCACTACTATCTGAGCTACATCTTGAAGGCATAGGTGCTAGCGAAGTTCTTAAGAGAGTGTCCCTCGATGCAACAACTCCAGTAGTAGACAACATCAATGAGAATGAAGAAGTACTTTTAAAGCTCTTAAATGTAGTTCTCGAGGGTAAAGACGAGAAGGCAAGACGAGAGATGAAAGGATTAGTTTCTAAAATGCTCCATGAGAACGCAAATCATAATGATCTTAGAAAAGAGTCTTTATATTCTGCTTCTGATGCGTGCTTGCAACGACTCAGCCACCATTTCTTACAAGCTGCAGCATCAGACCTGCAAGATGTGACTCAGATAGCAAGGCAGGCAGATAACTTACACTGGATCTTAGATATTCTAATTGATAGGCAGATTGCTGAGGACTTCTTGAAGACATGGGCTTCACAGTCAGAAATGTCGAAAGCACATTCTAAGGTTCCCCCACTTCATAGGTTTGAGATTAGCAGGGTAACAGCCAGGCTATTTGTAGGCATGGGAAAGGGACAATTATTGGCATCAAAGGATGTGAGATGCCTGCTATTGCAGACATGGTTAGTGCCGTTCTATGACGATTTTGGGTGGATGAGGAGGGCATCGAAGGGACTCGATAGACATTTGATTGAAGAAGGGCTTAGCAACACCATTCTTACATTGCCTCTATCATGGCAACAAGAAATCCTTCTTGCTTGGTTCGACAGGTTCCTGAACTCCGGAGAAGATTGTCCGAACATACAACGCGGTTTTGAAGTATGGTGGAGACGGGCATTCTGGAAACGGAGTAACCCTCATCAGCCTAACCACCGTCCTAATGTCCGTATTGCAAATGGAAGCTCTGATAATAGATAAACAGCAACTAATCTCGAAAACGCAGCTGCAATACTAGAAAATTTTAGTTTCTCATTCCTTGTTACATGTGAGACTGAGGTCGAGCCTTGAAGATCTCTTCGGATATTAATACCACATTGACCCCGCCATTTGGGTTTGGTTTTTCTAGTCTTGTTTTGCCAGCTTCACTGCTGAAAGTTACCGCTAATCAAAGAAATCTTGTTAATAGTTGTTGGTAATCACAGTACTTATTAGATGATTATGTTGTTGGGAAGCAAGTGATATAGAATCAGAATGTATTGTTGGCTTGTTTGTTGGTGTCTTGTAAGCTTGAAGTGAAGAGATGGGTTAGTGTTAGTGCCATAATTAGCACTAATAAAAGAATGGGACATGCTAATATAAGTACTACTCATTGTAGCATAGCTTCATCTATAATCCATGTCATTTTCAAGTACAGACAGAGTAATTAATGTCTGTTGTATAACCATCATTCATTGACGGATGATATCAGTAGATCACGTGGTACGTGGATTTGGCAATTGGTTGGAATAATGAATAATGAATACTGAGATAGTGAATGGCATACATGATACTACATGTCATCTATCAGCTGCATTTTGCTAGTGCCAAGTGTAAAATTCCACAGCACAATATAGAATACTTTCTCCATTTTAAATTATCTGTTACACTTGTACTTTGGTTACTATCTTAAACTTTGATTAGTTTTGGTGATTTATATTTTAGGAAAAACAATGTTAGGTAGAATCTTCTTAGATTTGTTTCAATGGGTAGTTTTTTAATATTAGCTTTTTATATTTTTAATTACTGATAATTAAAAATATTAATACTAAAAAGTGCATTAATAAACATGAAAAGTACAATCACACCAAGTATTTCAAACGGAGAAAGTATGAAATTTTTTATAAATACTTATGGGATTGGGTTAGACCAGGCTGGTCCCATTTGACCATCCTATAAGTGCTTATGGGATTGGGCCAGACTGGGCCACCCATTTCAGGTAGAAACATGGCCCTGTTTGACACCCCTCCACACTGCACCCCAAGCTTGATCGCTGGGTCACACAATACTTTATACCAGAAGAGCCAAAGTTCAAAGGTAGGTAGGATGAGAATTGTTTAGTCTATTTACTTTTGGTCATAATTAGTAAATTTTGACTTAATTGACCACTCGATCAAGTTTAAATAGTTATGGTTCGGTTTTTAAACTTATTTTCAATCATTATAAGTTCAGATAGGTTAAGATCAGGTAGAATAAGGTCTAAGAAGATCAAATAAATTAAAAAAAAGTTAAGATAAAATCAAATAAGCTAAGATAAATTGAGAAGAACATACCCCTAGCGACTTTTCAATTTGTATCTTGTTTAAAAGTGTCTAGAGCTGAAGTTAGGAATGTCTACAATCTGTCAATCTAGCTATATGTGCCAAGGATGGTCCCTGACTCGTTTGCTTATGAAGTTACTTAAAAAGGTGCCCCATGTTCTTTTAGATTGAACTGAATAAAATTTTGTTTGTGTTGAATTGATATTAATGTCATCCAATTATATATGATACATAAAGAGCCATTCCCCTTACTCATTTTCAGTGTTATTTTCAGTTCAGTTATACTCTTACTCTCACAATTTAACTACTATATTCAGTTTGGTTAAGTCATTTTCATTTTTTTTAAAATTCAATTCAATTTAATTTAATTGCATTCAGCCGAAGAGAACAATTTCATACTAATCTATGGGCTTGTTTGGTTGCTCAAAAGAAATGGAGAAATTAGAATTCATGGGAATTGGCAAATAAGGTAGTTGTTTGGTTGGATAGAAAAAGTGAAAATGTGGGAAGTAGAAATTCATGGGAATTGGGATTTCCCACAAAATGTAGGAATTTAATTACCTACCCTCCCCTTGGTCAATGAAAATTCCTATGATTTGCAAAATCCCACATGCCAACCAAACAATTTAGAACAATTCCTAGGAATTTCACAATGGAAGTAATTTCCCATGAATAGCAAATTCCTATGGAAATTTAATTCCTATGACAACCAAACATGCCCTATATTTTGATATATACTACCTCCGTTCCATATGTATTGCAACATAGGGAGTTTTACGCCTCCCAACGCACTACTTTAGACGCTAATATCTCTAATTTTATTTAAGTAAAAATTATAAAAAGTTGATATTAATTAAGCATATATCGAGACGGATCTAACAAGATCCCACATGGCTATATTTATCTTTGTGTATAAATCACAAAAGAATGTCAAAGAGTAGTGTATGAATAGTGTAAAATGTCAAAGGTTGCAATACATATGGAACAAAGGTAGTAATTCCTATCTTAATAGAATTGCCAGAGGTAGTTGAACTGCAGGTTATTGAATGAGTGAGAAGTATTTAATGTGAAGGAGTTTACAATGTGGGACTTATAATTCCAGGTCTTTGCTTCTCAACTGGGGCAACATCTCAATGTTAAAGTGATGGTTTCCAAACTTTTAGTCATGGAGTCTACTCCAAGATTTGGCTTAATTAAGTGTCGCAGTCTTAATTATACTAGTACAGTATGATGTAAGGTAAAATGAAATATACTTTGCTTCAATATAATGCTTATAATACTTTGAGAAAGTTGACATGAGTAGAGGTAGATGGTGAATGTGCTTTGCCCTATTTCTGAAGTGATTGATACCTTGACAATTCTCTTTATAGAAAATCCAACTTTAGGCTGTAACAAGGCAAGTACAAACAAGTCTAAATTCCACACCAAGATTTTAACCAAAAGTAATTGACACTCACTGTATCGTCTGTATGAGGAGTATATCATCGCCCTATGGTGGTGACACCTCCGGATCCATAAGTTATAAGAGCACTCTCAATGGGTGTTTCAAAAAAATTTCAATCTTGAGATTAAAAGAATTGTTTAATGGTAAAGTCGAGAAATCTCACAAATTGAGATCATTGGATAAATCTCGGTGAACCGAGAATTGACTGAGAAATCTCAGTTGGAATGTAAAGAGAGTGAGGGGCCCACTAAAAGAAAAGAAAAGCATCAAAACGCAACAAAGGCAAACAACCAGAATGTCGTTTAACCCAAAAAAACGAAAAAAATAAAATAAAATCACCCAGCTGGGTCTGACGCGCGTCAGTCCAGCTGGCGTGACCTGATTGGATGGACAATTTTATTTAGTTTTGTGGATCTAAAACGTCCACGGCCAATATCTTATAAAATAACTATAAATTTTTTTTATCAAAATTCATGATTTTTCATCCTCTATAAATAGACACCCATATTGATATATTTTGAACATCTTCAAAAAAACTCTCAATAACAAGCATTAACGAGATTAAGTATACATTACTACCTCCTTTTTTTTAATATGCACATTTCTCCATTTTGGGGTGTTTTTTTTAATTGGCACCTTTCTACCTTTTGCCATAAATGGAAGGTTGGTCCACCTAATTATTACACTTCTCTCCTACTTTTTCTTTCCTTCTCTCTACCTTTTTCACTTTTTCCTTACTTTTACTAACCTTCTCTCTCACTTTTGCACTTTTTCCTTGGTTCTTGTGAAAACCCTTAGGTGCATATTAAAAAAAACGGAGGGAGTATTTCTTAATTAAATCTTATTTTTTAAAAAAATTAAACATCTACATCTACATACGTAATTCTCTATTAATATTTAATAATTATTTATTCATTAATATTTATTACATAAATTTATTTTTAATTTATATAATTAATAATAATCACCTTAATAATACGATTTACTAATAAAAAATTATAATAAATTAATATGTAGTGTAGTATTGAAATTGGGTGAAGAGAGAGAAAATGTGGTGGGGTAGGCAAAAAGTAGGAGAGAGAATAGAATTGAGAATTTTAAAAGATCATTGTTAAGAAGTGGAAAAAAATTTCAATTGGAAAATTTCAATTGGGTGATGTGGAGGAGAGAGAAATGAGGAAAGAGAAGATTGAGATTTTTTTTTTCCTTCGCCATTAGTGATGCTCTAAGATCGAGTCTCACCCTTTACAAGAATAAATTCGAATGTCCCCCACTTTTTACCATCCATCTTAAAAACAAATTGTCAATCACTTTTCCTATCAAAAAAGTATGAAGGCTACTAAAGTATCAAACTTATCTTTTTTGAAAAATTAATCAATGATGATTCAATATATTGAGATTAATTTGATATCATGAAATGAATTCGACTATAGGTAAGTTCTGTTGCTGTTGAAGACATGCTGAATGTTTATGTAAAAAAAAAAAACTGAAAGACCTAATGGTTTTCCATGTGGAAAAGGAAAAGCAGAAAAACTACTAACATGTCGGATGACCCTTGTATCTTTAAAAACCTTTTTTTAGAGAAAATATATAAATTTTATTAATTGAAACGACAATTACAATAGTGTACATCAAAGAAACATCGAATTAAATCTAACTTAATCAAATAAAATTCATCTTTTTTGTAAATATGAAGGAATGAACTAAATCTGATAATAAAGAATATTTTCTGCTACAGCCTTTCAAGAGAGCGTCTATCATTCTCACACAAATTTGAGTTTTTATGAAGAACCCCTTTATTTAATCGTGTCGACCGCAAACGAGAATCCAATATAAACAATTAATAAACTATAAATTTTTTAAATAAATTATAAATAACAATCATGAAACGCCCAGAAAGGCAGACTAACAACCTAAACCATAAACTCTCATAAGAAGAGACAAAGAACTCAATAATTAACTGTAGATAGCGAATTTTTACTATGCTTACTAGTAGCTGGCTGCAAATATCGAATTGGAGACGGTAATATAAGAATGCAAACTGAAGAAGGTACCTTCAAGTAAAGTTAAGGGAGTTAATTATCATAATTGTAAGTTGAGGGGCTTAATCTCACGTTTGGTTAAACTTAAGGGGCTTAATCTCACGTTTGGTTAAACTTAAGGGGCTAGTTCACTTCTTCACTACTTTTGATAAGTTTATGAGAGGAGAGAAACAATATGATTTTTTTAAGTTGTGTTCATTAATGAACTATGACTACAATATATATAGGAGTACATAGGAACTCCTACTCGGAAACAATCTCTAAAAGCTATATTATTCCTAATACTTATCTAATACTTATTGGAAATAAATCATAAGATAATATTTCCTCTAAGATAATATTATATTCTAACTACTAACATATCCTAAAGATATTTATCATATCTTTAGTATTCTAATATATCTCTAATAATCCCCTCAATCGTAGGGTAGTAACACAAACAATAAACACCATATTTTTTTATTTTATTTTTTTGGTTAAAGCCCCAAAGGGCAACTAGTTTTGGATTAGGGACAACCAAGAAATACCCTTTTGGATTATGAACAACCAATCAACCTTCACGACCCAATTCGTCACATAGGTCATCAACGATGCACAACCGCACCAACACAATAGTTTGGATGAGTCACCATGACGCATCACAGTAATGATGCATAACCGCATCAACCCAAGTAGGGCTTTGTAAAAACGATGCACAACCGCATCAACCGAACAAGATCACGTCTTAACCAAACAGTAATATCCGCATCCAGCAAGTCGGAAAAACTTCGTGAAATTAATATCGAAAAAAAGAGGTAAACAAAATTTATGAACCATTAAAACCATAGCAAATTGCGAACACCCACAACGCCATGAGTCAACACTCATCACCAACACAACATGATAAACCTACTGCCGCCCAACTCCAAAAGGCAAACAACTATGTGTGTCAACGGTGGAGGGCACTAACTAGGAAAAGAGGAATTAAAGCACTCAAAATCTACTCACTCACAGAAGACGCACGCACAGGGGAAAAAAAATCTCATTTTTAACAACATCGATCTAATCGGGAGATCATGCACCGTACACCCGGGTGCACCGTGTGGCATTTTGGTGATTTTCGCAAACTTCAGCAAAACAGCTCTAATACTATTTCCTTCCATTTTACATTACTAAGTGAAAGCTACCTCAGTGGTTGGGCCTCTATGCTTTCTCCGTGTTAAAGGGTCGCGGGTTCGAATCCCCCCTCTACCACTCTTTGTTGTTGTTTTTTCCTCCTTCAACTCATTTTTTATTAATCTTCTTTTTATTCCTATTTTTTAAAAAGAAATATATTATTGGTCATTTAAAAGTTATATTGCTCATTTGAAAGTTACGATGCTCATTTAGTTATTTTTCAAGTTCAAGTATAATCAATTTGCTCATTCGAAAACAATATTGCTCATTTACTTGTATTATAACTGATTACTCTATTTGATATTTATTTTAACACATTAGAAAATATATTTTCTCATTTTAAGATATATTTCTCATTTGAAATGTATAATGCTCATTTTAGTAATATATTCGTCAATGTGACACGATAGATACATGTTTACTAATCAATAAAGAATTATATAATTGCTCATTTAAAAGATAAATTACTCATTTATTTATTTTCCACGTACCAGTGTTAAGCTACTACAAATTAGAAAATAATATTATTTATTTTCTTCTTTTTTCTGACTACAAATTATATAATTTCATTATATGAGCAATAGTCTAAGAGTTTTTTGCTCATTTAAGGAATTTTTTGCACTAAGTAACATATTTACTCATTTCAAAGCTATATTTCTTATTTCATTAATTTTTCAATGTGTATCTTATTGTTTGTTTAGTTTTTATTTCTCCACATTGAAAAAAGAATTGGAAAAAGTTAGAGAGTGGAAAAGAAAAGAAGAATATAATAAGAAAAATTTAAGTCATAGTAACAGCTCATTTTGTGAATGAGCAAATTTATTACCTCACTCAAGATCAAAATGTTTACTGATCTTCCTGTGTAAAAAAGATTGCTCATTTGATCAAATGAGTAAAATAAAACTGCTCATTCGATCAAATGAGTAAACTAAAATTGCTCATTTGATCAAATGATCAAAGTAAAATAAAACTGCTCATTTGATCAAATGAGTAAAATGAAACTGCTCATTTGATCAAATGAGTAAAATAAAACGACTCATTTTGCGAATGAGCAGATTTATTTTACCTCACTTGAGATTAGAATATTTACTTATCAAAACAAACATGCTAAAATGAGATTGATTTATCTCCAAGACAAAATAAACTGCTCATTTGATCAAAATGAGTAAAATAAAATTGTTCATTTTGTAAATGAGTAGAGTTAATTTAACTCACTCAATATCAAATCATAATGTGAACTATATCAAACATATTTTTCCATGTTTTCTTTTGAAAATCATGTTGCTCATTTCCTTATTTTTTACTCTCACTGTTTGTTTTTGATTGTACAAAATGAGTAGATTTATATTACTTCACTCAAGATCAAAAATCTTTACCGATCTTCCTTTGCAAATAGATTGTTCATTTGATCAAATGAGTAAAATAAACCGCTCAATTGTGATCAGAATGTTTACTGATCTTGCTGCACAAAAATAATTGCTCATTTGATCAAATGAGTAAAATAAAATCGCTCGATTGTGATCAGAATGTTTACTGATCTTGCTGCACAAAAACGATTGCTCATTTTGATCAAATGAGTGAAATGTATTTTAAGAAATGAAAAAAGTTAGTGAGTGGAGAAGCAAAGAAGAATAAAATAAGTTTTTTATTTAAATTTTTTTAAAAAAATATATTGTAACAGAATATGGAAAGTATTAAAAAGAAAAAAGGCGTGTTATAATAATTATATATTCTACCCGTAAAATAAATTTAAAAATAACGATTATAATACAACATCCCTCAAAAAAAATAATTATAGTACAACAATATGCAAAATAATTGAAAAAGATAAAATAAAAAAAAGCTAAAATAAGAACTAAGACTATGGAAGAAACATGAAAAAAAAAATTAAACAATGAGATTCAAAGCCAAAAGAAGAGGAAAAGACAAACGTAAAAAAAAATTATAAATGATTGGTATGGGAGTCGAACCCATGACCAACTACCAAATACATAAACCTCAAGACCAACTGAGCTAAACTATCTACAAGGTATTGGGGTAAGCTTTTAATACTTATACTCTTGCCCAGATTTTCGCATTAATTACAATAATGCCACCGGGTGCACCATGCGCACGGTGCACCCTGGTGCATGATAATAATTGTATCCAATCGGTGGGTAGCAAGACTAATCTACTCATCGGTAGGAAAAAGAAAACTACTAGACTTATTTAGGAAAACTACCATGTTAAGTTTATGAGAGGAGAGAAACAATATAACTATAATATATAAGAGTATATTAGCGATATATTATGATACTAAAGATATGATAAATATCTTTAGGATATATTAGTAGTTAGGATATAATATTATCTTAGAGTAAATATTATCTTATGATTTATTTCCAATAAAGTATTAGATAAGTATTAGGAGTAATATATCTTTTAGAGATTGTTTCTGACTAGGAGTTCTTATGTACTCCTATATATATTGTAGTCATAGTTCATTATTGAACACAACTTAATAAAATCATATTGTTTCCCTCCTCTCATAAACTTATCATGGTATCGGGGCCATCCAAATTATTGGATTGATCCTACGCTTCCGCATAAAGACTTTTATGGCCAGTGGGTGTTAGTAAAGAACCCACCGGCAGGATTTATCACTCCTAAAAATACAATTTTTTTTTGTTGAGTTCGTATGTTGATATTTTCGTATGTTGATATTTCCGCTGTGCGTGGTCTCTCCTTGTGCTAAGGGAGAGTTATATTCTTTATACTCTTGTCTAGTTTGTTGGGTTTCTCGCTAATGCTGTTCTTCGATGTGCTATGAAGTCCGTGCGTGAATCTTTGCTTTTAATTGTTAAGCAAGATTGGTTAAGCAAATTTGGACTTGAGTTGTAAAAGATGGTAGTACTCATCTTATGAGGAACACTTTTGGGCTTGGGGTGGCGATTCCTGGTGCCCAAGATGTGCTTTTGGAGTTGTTTTGATCAAGGTATGATCTTGATCTCAGTTGGTGTCCTGGTGTCACGGTTCGTTTGTTTCTTTGTGCTTGACCAAATTGCTGATTTTGGTGAGTGCACAATTGATGTGTTCGATTGATATCGTTATGCATTGTTTCTACAAAACCCTAATTGGGTTGGTACGGTTATGTACCGGTATTGTGATGGGTTATGGTGGCCCATCAAGTTATTGTGTTGGTGCTATTGAGTATCATGTTGGTGCGGTTATGCATCGTTATTGTGATGGGTTATGGTTGCCCATCCACGCTTGTTTTGCTGCGGTTGTGCATCGTTTCTACAAAATCCTAGTTGGGTCCCTAGTTGGGTTTATTTATTGGTGGATGGAGTTAATTAGTTCTCCACGATACTTTGGTTGTCCCTTCTCCAAAAGGGTGTTTATTGGTTGTCCCTAATCCTAAAGTGTGGTTACTGTTGACGATTTACGTCGTATTAATCTAGTAGTATTGTTTTTCTTCCAATCGTAGTGTTTGTGTTACTACCCTACGATTGAGGGGGAGTATTAGCGATATATTATGATACTAAAGATATGATAAATATCTTTAGGATATATTAGTAGTTAGGATATAATATTATCTTAGAGTAAATATTATCTTATGATTTATTTCCAATAAAGTATTAGATAAGTATTAGGAATAATATATCTTTTAGAGATTGTTTCTGACTAGGAGTTCCTATGTACTCCTATATATATTGTAGTCATAGTTCATTATTGAACACAACTTTATAAAATCATATTGTTTCCCTCCTCTCATAAACTTATCAGAGTACATAAAAACTCCTACTTGGAAATAATCTCTAAAAGATATATTATTCCTAATACTTATTGGAAATAAATCATAAGATAATATTTAGATAATATTATATCCTAACTACTAATATATTCTAAATATATTTATCATATCTTTAGTATCCTAATATATCTCTAATAACTTTCACGAAGTATAATGTCATTCTTTTTATGTGTAGTTTTAGTCGAAGCGTTGTTAACTTAAAAGGTGTTATTAGCCAAGTGTAGACATACTTTTTTTATTCCGCTAAGAAGCCTGGCCCTGACCACAAACGCTGAAGTAAGGAACCTGGAGAGTTAGAACCAGATCATTAATCTAATCTTTTGCACACAAAGATCACAAAAGAAAAGCATATTGTAGAAGGAGGAAGACGTTGAAACATGAGAGGATTAAGAAAATGATGCTATCATACTAGTATTAGTATATAATTTGGTGACAACTGTGGTCCATGTGATGGAGCAGCTAAGCACTATGCCACTACATCAGGACGAGAAATATGTACCGCACATCTAGGGAGAGGGACAAAGAGATTTCGTCCACATGTAACAACAAAACCAAAGGGAACTTAGCTAGGGAAACGATTGCTTTTCATATATAGATAAGGAAAAAGTGTGTAAATAATTAGGTGACCCTTCGTTTGAGGGGAGCTTTTAGATATTTCGAGTTGGTTATTCAGTTAGGTGTTCTTTTTACTTCTCTATAGATATGGTCGATTTTAATATTTTAGAATCATTATAGGAGGATGTTGGTATCTTCAATGATGTTTGAGACGATATGAGGCCGGTTTAATGGCTAATAGTTAGCCGCCTAATAACAATGTCAAAATATGTTAATATCCTTCTCCTTAACCTTAAGACGATATATACAATTTTATAAGGTCATATGTTCTTTATTGATGCTATTTGATGAGATAGTATGTACAACCTTATGTCACCTTATACACAACGTAATTAGAACATGTACAATTTCATTAATTTGACATACAATCTTTGTCTATACAACCTTGTTGGCTATATGACCAATATTATATATTCATATGTATCTGAGAATTTGCACAACCATATAATCTTCTCTTCAAATCTCAAGTGATATAATTTACTTAGGCTATATGATCAACCTACTATATGCATTTGCACAACCCATTGAGACATTATTGATAGTGGACAGACTTTAGATCGGGCTATCTAGTCTTTTGACTTTGTGTTAAAAGGTATGAATGTCTTAAAGCAATACGTGCTTCTTTACTACAATGCTATACTAGGGCGATAAGCACCTGCAGTGGGAGAAAAATGCTCCCCCCGTCTATACTCTCTTCTTATTTGAGGTCTTCCATGTGTGGGGGAGGTTCCCATTAAATTGGGTGTCCCTTTATAGAGGGAACCTTCTCATATTAACATTCAACTAGCCTGTAACACCTGTATGAAAGTAAGAGCGATACAAGGTGGGGAGGATGGAAACATATGAGAGAATGTAAATGGGGAATCCGATGAGTGGAGGTATATAATTGTAAATGGGAATGCTAGATAGATTAGTTAGTGGAACGTGATGTGGATAAATGAGGTGTTGGAAGAGAAATTATAGGGAGTCCCATAGATGCAGATGCTCTGACATGCGGTGTGCCAGAAGTGGGAGAAAAAGCTATTGGGTATGAGTAAGTAGGAGAGAGAAGGTAAATAGAGAATCACATGAGTGAAGATATATAATTGTGAAATGGGAAGGGTAGATAGAAAAATTAGAGGAAAGTGACGTGAAGGAATGAAAAATTGTGGGGCACCCCTGAGTATGACTAATTGACATTTTTTACCTTTCGATTGCATTCTATTTATTCAAATAAGGCTCCTTACTAGTGGAGGCGATATCCTATTTGTTGAGCATTTCCTTTGCACGAGGAGACTTCCATTTACAAAAGTGAAGCATTTGAGGATATGTGGCAACATGGACCACAAGTCCACAACATCATTCATTATTTTTAATTTTGAGTTTTTTATGCGAAAGTAGGAGAGATAATGTAAATGTGAAACTTCATGAGTAGAGGATGGAGATATGTGATTGTGAAATGGAATGGATAGATGGAAAAATTAATGGAAAATGATGTGGAGGAAAGAGTGAGAAGTGAGAAATTGTGGGAAGCCCCATGAGTGTGAGTGCTCTAGCTAACAAGCGCCTCCTTCCCCCTTTTCTCTTTTGTCTCTCCTCTCTTTCACAAAACCTTAATTACTTTTGATTTAGGGAATAAACCACCTTTTTGGATGGTGATGACCCCTTTTTTATTAGTAGCTTTTATGTTATTATTTATGATAAACTTCAGTCTATCTCAAATGGAGAGTTTTTTTATTCATATGTTGGGTTATATCTATCAATCTATTGGGTTTTAACTCTCTCTAGGTAAGAGTTTGAATATTTTATTTTTAAATATATGTGTGATTTTAAAGGTTGATTTGTGTAAGCATACAACAAATATCAATGCTTCATCTTCAATCAATTGATTTAAGTCTAGTCATTTTTTAAAACTACAACAAATAGATGACCCCCTCGCGAAAAAGTTGCATTAGACACCGATGTGAAAGACGAGGATTCCTCAAATGTTAAATCTCATCAACGATCATGGTTATTACGTATTAAAATTATACTTATTTTAGTTTGTTATTCATTTGTTAGTTTTGCCTTCTATTGTAAATTTCGGACTCCAAATCAGTGACTGAAATTCTCTCTCTCTCTTTATATATATATATATATATATATATATATATATATATATATATATATTTTCTCCGCTTTGATTTAAGTGATACATTGTTGCTTTTACAGATTTTGAGGCAAAAGATTATAAATGTGTTCAGAGTATAATTAATGGTGAAGTTAGTGGGTGTGGTCCCCCACCCCCTTTTAAAGTTAGTGTTGTTAGATGTTGTTAATGATGTGTTTAGAAAAAAGTATGGGCACATAGGTCATTTCACAAGCAAAAAGTTACCATATAAAGCAAAAAATCAAAGTGTATCACTTATTTTGAAATACCCCAAAATAGAAAGTGTATCACTTATTTTAAAACGGAGGAAGTATATAAATTCAAATCTCACATAATTTATATAATATTATTCAGCTTTGTGATTATTTTCTATTTCTCATATAAAACACATTAAATTCAGGATTAGGTAGTTGAATATGCTCAATATCAGTTTAAATAAATGCCCAATAGATATCGAGTTCAAACATTAGGAAGCTTAATCAAAATAGGTTACAATCAAGTCCAACTTTATGGACTCGAACCCTGAACCAGAAGTGGGGATACGGATTTCGGTTTTGGACCGACCGCGTAGTAACCGATTCTGGGTCCAGAATCGGGTATCCAAATAATGCTTGACACTTAAGTTTAAAATCAAACATTTTCGACAATTCTAACCAAAGATTTGATTCCGGGTCCAAAATCGGTTTTTGACGAATGATTGACATCTACACATGTGTTTTTTTCGTTTGAAATATTTTAGGAGGATTTAGCCACACAATTGTGTTAACCTTTTGCAAGAATCTTCATACTGTGTGAAATTTTTATACTTATATTATAGAAAAACGTGATAAGAATTTATAGTCCAAGTGTCACGTAATTTCTTCCATGTCATTTCTTTTTAGAAAGTGATCAAAAGATTTGTTAGAGGTCTCGAAACCCCGATCTCCTACTTGAAATGCAATGATCTGACAAACCAAGGATTACAACGTTTCATAACAAACTTCAGTTCCAATTACATGTATCCTTATGAATTTTTAAGTTTTTTAATATAAAAACACTATCAACAAGTCTAATTGAATTAACAATAAGACTTACAATTGTTTGTTATATACTTTAATATTAGCATTGACATGGTTTTAATTTAAAAATTGAATAAAATACTTAAAAACCTTTAAATGCATGATATGAATATAAATTAGATGAATTATTTTCTTTTTTAGATTGATATATTTTTCACTCCAAATTGACATTCTAATAGATAGAGAATTACCTACCAATATAGGGTACATGGTAACTCGATGCATCGTCTGGGTCTCCGACTAGATGTAAGATAATATCTATTTTTTTTGGCCTGAGCGACGTCGCGACTAGATATTGTTGTAATACACTTCTTAATTTGTTTAGTTGCTCAAACAAGTTACGGGTTCAAAAGATCCGGTTTAAGCAGGCTACCCCAAAGGTGAGATTATTGCCCGATTATGAATCGTTGGGACCATTTTGAGTACGACATCTAGATGTGGGATTATTTCCATCAACTTTTCGTTAAATAAATTATGTTCAAAGGTAGAAGTGTTTAGTAATTAAAAATGGAATTTGATCACAAAGAAGGGTGTGCCATAACGGTGGAGTTGTGACTATTCAAGTAATTGAGTCACGAGTTTAAATCTCTTGGCATGTATATTCAAAACTCTATTAAAAAAGTGACAAGTGAGCTCATAAATTGTAGCCTGAAGAGTGATACGAAGGAACAATGACTTTCTTATAAGCACGTGACACGACTGGCATATAAATATAATGTGCTCACACGTTTAAGTAATAATAAAGATATAAAATATTACACTGACTACTCATTTTAATCATCTTACATCAAACTATCTATGATTCTATGTCATGACTCTAATAAAGACCTTATACCAACTAGTAAATTCAAACAAAGCAATAGCCCAATAATTGCAAACTTAATGAATTAGTTAATCCTTTTGTCAATACAATTTCAAGCTACAACTCAAACCCTAGATCTAATATTCTAAACAAAATATTTTTAAAAAATACTTGCTTTTTTTTTTTTGTAAAAGTCAAATAATAAGATGTTGACTTGTACTATGCACCACTAAAAATACCAATAGTACCCCTAGGGCAAAATGGGATGAACAAGGGGCAAAATTGGAAAAAAGAAATAGTACGAAAAGGGTTTAGGAAAAGAAAAAAGGTCAAGGTGAGAAAAGATAGAAGGGAGGAAGAAAAGCATAATAAATACGTGGTGAAGCATCACTAGCCTTCTCATCACCACCAAAGAAAAAACTCAGCAAAAACACAAAAAGAAAGAAAGAGAGAAAGACACAGTCATATCATATTGAAGAAGAAAGAAGAAGAAAATTCTTCGCATCGCTTTCATGGCGTTATCAGAGAAGAAGAAAGATGATAGAATGTGAGGGATGAATATTGCACACTATGTTATATGTTATCTTTATTATCTTCTGTGGAGAAATTTAAAGCTGTGTGTGTATAATATATAGTTCTGATTAACGGACTGAACTCAAGTCTTGTGGTGAAGTTCATCGGTTTGATTATATATTATTTATGTGGAAGGAATGTTGAATGTTCGCCGATGATATTGAATTTGATTATGCTAAACTATAGTTTGATAGAGTGAATTATTTGATTATACGAAGAGTTGTTTATTCGGAAGATCTATCAAATCGAGGTGTTGGAGTGGAGATCAAGTGTTTTCGATTGAATCTGCAGGTATTGAAAACCTAAGCAGTAAGTTCGTTTGATTTTGATTACTAGTTATTTTTTGTTGTTTTACGATTGTTAAAGTTGTGGAAGGAAGATCTCAATCATTAGCTTCTTCAATTCATTGATGATTATCGGTGGCAGGAGGAAATAACGGTGAAACTTTATTGATGACAGTAATGGATGCAAATACCTAAGTCAACTCGACGAGATTTAAACCCTAATTTCAGTGACAGATTGAAGGAATATTGTTGATGATGTTTTATACTATGGTTTTTGATTGTTGCATATTGAAGTCAGGCTTTGATTTCTGGACTTACTTGACAAGTTGACATGATCTATAGTCAGATGAAGTGCGTTTTGTGCGTTTTGTGCCTTTTGTGCTTGTTTAAGCACTCTCAATTTGCTTACGAGGACTACCAGATGTCGAGATTAGGATGGCCATTGATAGCTAATTTGTTTACCTAATTGTGAATATTCAACCTAAATAAAATATGCTGGTTTTGAGGTGATATCGGCTTCTTGGGGATAATAAAAGAAGAGTGCAATATCTCTTCTTTCTTGTGGACTAGTTGGAGAAAGCTGGTCATCCTTTTGTATGTGTAAATGAGTAGTTTTGGGTTGGATTTGTGCGTTGCGGAGAGTTCTTACCTCTATATGAGGCAAATTGGTGTCTGTGCTTTGTTTACCTGCCTATTAAATAAAGTGTTTAGGCATTGATATTGTCCACTGTGATAGTGAGTGTGGACCGTGTGGTCATGGTCTCTCACTTGAGCTCAAGATCTATTGCTGGTGATGCCCACATATTCCGGTGCTCTGTTTATGTGTGCTTGTATGATTAAACTGCTTGGTGCGAGACCTTCTTTTCATAAAAGAGATTAATGAGATACAATTATGTTGGATTTCTAATC
Source organism: Patellifolia procumbens (assembly GCA_947645195.1). Lineage (NCBI taxonomy): Eukaryota > Viridiplantae > Streptophyta > Magnoliopsida > Caryophyllales > Amaranthaceae > Patellifolia > Patellifolia procumbens. The sequence goes on along the minus strand of CANSGD010001000.1, from coordinate 143,745 downwards.
ATCATCTTCAACATTGTGTCTTCTTATTCTATTATCATTCTTGATCTTTCCTTGGTGACATAGTCTCGTGAAACTTTTGCTGATTTTCATCTGTAACCTTTCTTAGTCTTTTGTGAGTGTGGTTTCCAGGATTATTTCAAAGATGATTCTGGCGCATGACTGTTTTTAAATATAGGTGCTTTATGGCTAAGTTAGTTATATAAGTAATTGAAGAGAGACCTTAATGAAATGCTAATGCATCACTGCCGTGCTTACAGATTCTCTTGTCTGTGTACCAGGAAGTTTCTCTATCTAATTGGATAAAACTATTTTCTGAACAGATTGCATAAATGTGTTTGTTCATGAGGCAGTCTATTTATCAACGCTCATGCGGAGGACATTTGGGTTAGAACTTACAAACTTCATCAATTTTGATCCTGCTTGGAAGGTTTTAAAAGGTAGTCGAAGTGCATCAAGACGTCCGAGAAAGACAGTTTCTAAAAGCTTAAAGGATTACTCAGGCCTGTACTGCACAAGCTCAGACGGTTTCAACATGCCAGTATCTGAGACTGATAAGGTGTATTGTGATCAACTCTATTCTTGTCTAGACTTCAAATTAAATTTGCTTTAAACAATCTTCTGGTTTGTAATTTGAGATTCTTCTGTTCTAAATGCTTCTGTTATCTTCTATTTTGCAGCATGGAGTGTCAACATCAGGTTTCCGCTTCGGTGACAAGGCTGAGCATGTACCTATTAAAAAAAGAAGATTCTTATTAAGGTCTCCATCACCGCCACCGGTTAAAGTTTCTCCATGCACTAAGGAGACTGCAGATCATACCAGAAGTCAAGATGTTTCAGATAAACTTTTAAAGTTGCCATCTTCTACTACGGACATTAATTTAAATCAGATTGTTGACAATGATAATACTAGCATTGATGCTAAGGTATCTGACAAGTCCAATGACAGATTCGGTGAAGATGAAGACTTCTCTGGTATATCAATACTTGCAGCTGCTGCTTGCAGTAGCAGTTTGGGAAGAGATTGTGGTTACACGGAGGATGGATCAGGCATTGAAGAGTCTTCAGTGCTGGAGCGAGCTCACGATGTCTCTACTAATACCGAAGCACGCTCATCATGTAAGGGGCTGTTGAAGGAAGACATTTTCAATTCTATTGAATTGTCAAGTGGAGCAACTTCATCTTGTATATCCACTGAACCAATTGGAGAGTTTGCATCTATCTCAACTACTGTAAATTCATCTCAAAAAGTTGCCACTGTTGGAAAAGGTGTGAAGGATGCTTCTTTGGGGGAAGATTCTCTGACCTTTTCGGAGGATGTTTCCTGCAGCAAAGATGAAGAAATAGTGAGGAACCAGAGGTTATCTTCCCGAGATGAGAGGCTGCATTGGGACTTGAATGTTGTGATGGATGCTTGGGAACAACCTTTTGATGATCTAGGTGTGCAAAATAATGTGTCTCACAACACTTCCCAAGATGCTGGGAAAGTTAAGCATAACAACACCATGGAATTAGAAGACCACGATCTGCAAGCAAATCACAAAACAGTACATGCTGCACAAAGCTGTCTACTGCGTGGTGAACCTAGAGCATTGACCAATCAGATTTCAGGTGAGATCAAGGACAATCATGGCATTGATGCTTGTCTTAAAATTGAGCAGCCTCTTTACTCTGTCGAGAAGTCTCTGTCATCCAACTCCGACCCTAATTTGGGAGTCATGAAGTGTAGTGTTGAGGATACCAAATACAAGCGTCATGAGGTAACTGTCAATCCCACTGGTGGATTAGTTGTTGCTACCTCTGATCAGATGAATCAACCGTCTGCATCTTGTACTATTGATGAGGCTGATGATGCTTCTGTAAAAAGTGTAAACATGATTGACAAGCGTATAGGATATCAGCCAGTGATCCAGGGCATCAATTCAAATGTTGGTGCTTCACATGATACTTCCGGTGCTGTGTCAGATGATACCCATATTAGCTTGTGCGCATCTTCTAGCTTGGAGACACTGATAAAGTTTGAACAAAATGAAGCAGTTCCAGAAGATCTGGAGACACCTAAGATTTATCGTTGTGAAGAAAATGCTTTTATAGAGAAGGTTGACCTGAATCCAGTGCAGCCTCAACAGCATGCTGAATATGGTATATCAGATGATACTCGCTTCCCTCACGACGAGGCTCCCAACTTTGTGTCTAAACGATGTGAGCGTCTAGTAGCTTTAGATACTAAGGTGCATGATGTTAGTAATGTTCAGGATCGAAACATAAATAACCTTTCTGAAATATATCCAGTAACATGCAACGAAGCATCTGATTCTTACTTTGATGAGACTTGCAAAACTAACTTGGTTAATTGTTCAAATAACACTGACAATATTGATCATGGAGAATCTCTTAATCATAGTAATGATGTGGTTGTTAAATGTCATCCAGTTTTGGTGGTTGGAACTGATGCAGCCGGTGAGCCTCAGGAGGATTATGATTCCCAGTATGAAGATGGGGAGCTCAGGGAGTCAAGTGGACGTGCCTGGGAAGAATATGATGCAGTGGATAAAGAAGCTGAAAATGCAGACTATATGCCAAACTATAGAGAAGCATATTCTACCAATCCAAATGATTACCATGTCTCTGAATCCGGACAAGTTGAGGAGAGACTGGGAATTGGTGCTTCTGTCCCTGCTCATGAATGTAACAATGACAATGATGTTTATAGGAAAGCTGCTGAAGCAGTTGGAAATGAAAGGGAGGAAGGTAACCACATAAAATCGAGTCATGTTGTGGATAAAGCACAACTGAATCTGGGAAAAGAACTGCTTAATAGCCCTAAGAGTTTTGCGGATATGTCAACACGAAATGCAGATGATTATGGGAAAAAGAATACAATGCCTAGTCATATTGACGGATCACTAGATTCTCGAGGTACTGAAACAAGAGTGGAACCAAAAGCATTCAAAAGAGGCTTGCAGTCACAGATTGAGGGTCCAGTTGCTCGTGATGATGCATATAGGGAGGAGCATAAGAAAATGGAGAACAGGTATGCTGGTTATGTGCGAGCTTTTTCTTGACTGATTGCTCTCTCCCCCTACCCCCCTTGTTTCCTTTCCTTTTTCTCCCATGTTGTACTCATTTTCTCCTCGTGTAGGGGGATACAAAATTCTCTAGCTCTTGGATCTAATATGTTGATGTCTTTTGATAGATTTGACCCTGTCTCAATGAGATCGTTTGAGAGGGTACGGGTTCCCTTTCAGAATCAAGGTAGAGGACGCCATAGTGGTGGCTGGGATGGTTCATCAGACAGCCGCAGAGGTTTCAGGCGTCATTACTCACCTATTATTCATGGACATTCGAAGCTCGATAATGCTGCTGCGGGGGGGAGAGATGACCCTGGATGTGTTGGCACTCAAGATGATGTATCATATTCTCAACATCTTCCAAAAGGTCGAGCCGGCATTGAAGGAGAGCCTTGTGCTGGATTTCAATCGCGCTATAGAGCTGATAGGAAGTTTAGCCCTGATAGGGCTGGAGGCTTCGGCCGGGGAAGGTCCTTCAGGTATGGCCCTTTTGCTGAAAGCAGAGGAGGTAGGGGAAGATACAACGGGCCTTCTCCAGACGAATCATTTCAGTCTTCCTTGAAATACCGACGCCCTTTGTCCCGTAGAGAGCGTAGTCTTTCTCCTTTTGGTGGGAGAGGGCAGTCAAATATACAGCACTCCCGCAGGAAGTCTCCATCTCGATCAAGAAGTCGCTCTCCAATTATCTGGAATTCTCCAAGGAGAAGACCGGGGGCTGGAAGTGTTGGTAATACATTTCTTAGGCACCGAAGTAGATCTCCTAATTTCCGGTCTGAGGCCAGAATGCAAAGGCTAAGGTCACCACAGCAACAACCGGGTTTTGGGATTGATCATGCAGGGGGGTTTTAGGCCAATTTCACGAAATCATGGTTCGCCTCCACGTAACCGATGGAGTTCTGCGAGGATAGATGAAGTGGGTCAGTTTAGAGAGCTAGGCTACAAGCAGCGTACTTCTGCTCTGAATAGATCACCAGGGAGAATTCGCTTGAGGGGTGACAGAGTTAGTGCAATAGATTCCCCGCGAAATCTGAAACCTGATGGGTATTATAGAATTTCTGATGATGCTGGTAGAGCAGCTAGATATGAAGAGAATTTTGAAGAAAGAAGGAAACAATATAATCCCGTTCGTCCCGCTAGGCGCAACTTTGATGATGGAATGACAAGTAGATTACATCAGGATGTTAATGATAGTTTTTCCATGGGAAATAGTTTCCGGGCTAGAGATGCTTCAAGCTTTCAGGACAGAGGGTTCAGGGGTATGGACAGCCGTATTGGTGATGGGCCGAGGAGGTTTAGAGGAGAGAATCATTCTTTCATGTATGAAAGAGAGGGAAAATTCAATCCTAATACAAAACAATTTGGGGCTGAAGGGATGGATTCATCACATAATCTGAAATCTGAGGAGCAGTATCGACCCAACTTTACTGGAAGATTTTCCGACATCAGTGGAGCCAATAGAGGATGTCGGTATGAGAATTATGAAGACAGACGAAAACACTATAGTCCAATTAATACTATGAGGCGCAATGATAGTGAAGACACAGAGAAGAGGTCGAATTATGATGAAAATATCGAGGATGCTCCAGAATTTTGTAGCAGGCTTACAAGGGGAATTGATGGCCGAATTGGTAGTTTATCAACAAGGTTTAGAGAAGACGAGGAGCCAGTCCTGTGTGCACAAGAGGAGAAACTTGATGACAACTCTCAGTCGGTTGGTGTGCAGAATTCTGGTGACAATGATGCAACAAACGGAGTTGTTCCTTTATAGCTTTGGTTTCTCTCTACTTTTGGTATCCAATGATCAGTGGAAAATATTAGATCCCTTTTCTTATCTTCTCAATGTTTTCCAGATAGGATAAGCGTATGCCTGGAATTTTTTTTGAGGGTGCTTTTTATTAGTCCACATTGCCCCTTGACAAAAATTTGACGGGTCTAGGATTTTTTTTTATTATATCTAGATACCTTGCATTCATTGGATGTGATCTTTATCTTCGTATTTCAGCACATGTAACTCTTCACATGTCTTGTAGGGTTGATCAATGAGATTTTTGGGGCTTATCTTGATTTACATGTCTGTGATTTCTGCTTGCTATTTTGTATGAATTTACTGCTGTTGTAGATAAAGTAAATGAATGCCTGCTTCGTCCCTGCAAACAGACTTAGAATAGAGTCTATCAAATACAGTGCACACAGCTGTTATATGTTCTGTTGATCAAAGATGTTAAATGCTGCTGTTCTTTATTATTTCTTTTACTAGATCAGGTTGAGGAGAGGCATTGATAAGTTGAAGGAGGACAGGTAGAGCCGATAGAAGGGTATATGGCTGCTATTAGTCACTGGTTGGCCGAATCATCTTAAAGCAACTATTCTCGGCTGTAGCCAATGTCTTTTGTCATGGTCTTCCGCATATTTGGCTTTTCTGGCACTAATATTCCGTACTGTGAAATGTTCAGTCAGGGGAGGGTATTCATCAATGCTTTGGGAATATTATTATATACACGTAATTGCTGTAAAAGGCTTCATGAATAACTTGTGTGTCTTTCATGCTGTATGTCTGCCATAGTGTTTGAAGCTATAACTTCTAATGTCATTCTTGAGTCGAAGTCAGTCATCTATTTAAATGCTTGAATAAACATCCTGCAATATATGCCAGTTTATAGAAGAGATTGTTTGTGTCACACTCGTAACTTGTGAGTCCAGGAAGCTTGTACGGTAATGTGAATGCAAGAGGTTAACAAGATTTCTTGTGAAGAACAGCATCATAAACTAGAGTTTGAGTTGCTAGAGGTCCTTGCGGAAATTCTAAGGTGAGAGCACTTTTCGTTACTTTTTCCTTTTATTATTTGACAAATAAGCTAAATCTGATACTTGCCGTGATAGTATCTTCAGATGTTTGATACTGCAAGAGGTGATCGTTAATATTGAGCATTAAATGCTGAGGCATGTTGAAGCTGAAAAGGCGAGGCACACTGATATTTTCAACTAATCACAATCATCTAAACTGATCACTAGCTCAATCCTGTATCGATAAACTGAATAGCACTTTAAGTTGAAGTCAGTAACAGGCTTCAGGAAACTCAGTTCAAAGTAAACCATTCAGGTACGAGGATTTTGTACTCTGGTATTTATTACTTGTAAATCATCCTTGGCGGTCAATTGGCTTGTATGTTGAACGAAAATCTTGGATTAACCTTCAGCAAGGTTGTGCCACATTACGGTCTAGATGAAGAGTGAAGATTTGAAGAAGCGTGTAACATGTGCACTTTTGTTGTTCAGAAATCTGTTTATTTCTGGAGACTGCAAATTATCTGTCCTAGAATGTGGCTTCAAAGTAATGAGGGGAATGGAACAAGAAGTTTAAATGCCTATAAACAAGATCATGTAAGAAGTTGTTTGCTATTTTGTGACATGATGAAACAGTCCGTATTAAGATTCGCCAGGTTTGTTGACTTGATTGGCTTGTTATTACTTGATGACTTTTCGGTTTCTTCAGATTCAAGGAAATAGGCGTCCTAGCTACTCTGCCTTGGTTAACAAATGTCATGCTGATTGGCATGTGCTTACGTGGTCGGACCATTGGCTCATCATCACCTCCACAAGATAATTTCAAAGATTGGAAATCTTTGCTTAGTATGTCAAGATGGACCTTTGATCGCCCCAGGTTCCTATTCATTAAAGAAATACGAGATGCATACCAGCTCATCTGTGTTTAACTTCTTTATAGCGTTGATTTTTGTGGATGTTGTCAGTCACAACTAACGAGGGACGGACAAAGGAACCCAATTTAAAAAAGTAGTAGCGGAGTGTTAGAAATTTTCTAGCTCAGATAAAGGAAACTATTGTGTAGGTGTGAAGAAAAATGCGGCGAAGCATCAGATATCTGCTGAATCTAAAAACTTAAGCGTAACGTGAGTATGTAGTTAGTCATCTTAACTGAGTTTCTTATAAACGGGAGGCATTTATTCATTTATGTGCTTCTAGTAGAGCTGATCTGAGTATTTCACACAGATAGAGGGTACTGGAATTCAGAGTGCGAGACATCCTGATCAAGGAGACTAGTGGCAATAAGATTGGAGTGTTGATGATGAGAGGTGTTTTTCAAGTCTGCTCTTTGTGGTAGTATCATTAACATTGGGTGGACTTGCTCTTTTTTTATTTATAAATCGCAGGTCATAATGTGCGAAAAGAAGAGGAAGTTATTGAATGAAGTCAAAAGCATGAAAGTGGCGATAGAGAGAGGATTCCTTTGCAAAGCAATGCGTTCGATGTCTTTCTGATCTTTAATTAGTCTGAGGATACAAGGAGGATACCAGGAGGACATGGGTGAGTTCAATTTCTTTTTCATGGAAATTCTTGAGATATCAAGGTTTTATTAGTTTCGGACCCGCAACTTGATGAAGGAACCGGAAGTTACATTCTAGCCTGAAGCGTTGATGGTAATGACACCAAGCTGGTAATTGGACCACACATTAAGCATTGATAAATAATTAATGCCGTAAGGGTACAGCTAGTATGGTTATTATCTTCAACCTTGAATGCATTAGAGCTCTCACAAGTCACAAGTACATTGGTAGATGGCGGAAGAATGCTCTAAGATAATTGCACATTTGGTTGATCTCGTGGTTCCTCCTCCTTGCAGCAGATGTTATGTGCCTTTTAGCTTGTATTTTAGCGTCACTTTAAGTCATCGCCGAAGCGAACTTATCAATTGCATCCGAAAGCATATATACCAAAATCTTAATGACAGTAATCTTCAAGGGAAGGAGTTCACCTCATGTCTACTTGAAACTTTGGCCGATGTTTGGAAGTACATATTTCTCCAAAGATAAAAACTACATCGGTGCCCCTCTCTCAAGTGTTTTATCTTTAAATTATGGTTGCCCATCAAAGACGACAATATAACTTCACCCTCACTTTCAAGCTAATATAAGTATATATTTCAATATGTTGTATATAAAGAAATGTACTTCCTCCGTTCCAAATTAAATGCAACAATTCACCTTTTACGCTTGCCGAGACATTACTTTAACAGTTAATATCTACTATAATATATAAATAAAAATTATAAAAAGTTGATATTACGAAAGTATTTAACGAGACGAATCTAACAAGGTTCCACTTGACTATGTTTTTTATTATGTGTAAAGCTCAAATTTTAGTCAAAGTACATATTGTGAATAGTGCAAAATATTGACTGTTGCATTTAATTTGGAATGGAAGAAGTAGTATATTTAGTAATTTTCATAAGTGATCATTTAAATTAAATAATCCCTAGATATTTAACTGAGTATACAATTAAGATGTTAATGACATATTTCTAAGGTGTGTTCCCTTATATTTCCTAAACTTATCTTAACTGAATTTATTTAAACTTAACTGAACCTTGGAACTTATTAAATATCATTGTATAACGTAGTAGAACTTGTTGAAACTATTTAAACTTATTAAACATGAAATCTATTTGAACTTATTGAAAAAGTGCATTCTAAGGGGGCGTTGGGTTAGGGGGTTGTAGGGAGAGGGAAAGGAAGTGGGTTCATTTCATTACCTTAGTTCTTTGGTTGAGAAGTTTTTATCTTTTCCTTTCCCCCTTCCATTTTACCCCAAATCATTCTAACTTGATTTTCCACCCTTTCCCCTCTACTTAGAAATGGGGGGTTTTAGAAGCCCCTTGACCATCTCATTTTGACCACCCAACATCCTTAACAATCACCCCTCCACCTCTTGTAGGGTGGGGTATAATCCATTTTACCTCTACCACCCTCATCCAATTCCCCTATCCCTAACACCAATCCCTTCTCACCCACTGCCGCAACCAATACAGAGTTGCCGCCTAAACCCCTGCAAAACCACCCTCATACCTTAAGACCACCGCTACCCTCACTGGAATATACCCCACCCTGTCGGAACCACCCCTAACCTATGTGAACCCAACTAGAGACCACCGAAATCCAACCTAAGCCCACCCAAACTCCTCGAAACATCCCTATCCCCTCCCGTTAACCACCACAACCCCTTCCAAGAAACTTTTCCATCTCCATAAAAACACCCCACTCTAGCGGAAATCCACCCACCATACCCCAAACCCTCCCAACCCCCAACAACCATCCTAGCTCCTCATAGAACACCCACAAATCACAAAAAAAAACCACATTACCAGATTCGCGAAAAGAGAGAATAGGGCGGAGATAGAGAGAGACAAAGGGCTTAGTGATAGAGAGAAGGGTGCCAAACATAGAGGGAGGGAAAGAGAGCGCCGACAAGTGACATGGTTAGTTTAGCCACGATGGATTTACAATAGATTTGTTGTGAGACATATATCTCTCTTTTGTAATACTAATTTTGTAATGTCTTACCATAAGTTGCGTCAAATTTACCTTACGTAAAACATGCCAGTTATTTATTAGACAGTCACTACTTACTAGATACGTTTGATCGGTTATTAGCATTTACACAACGAGGCGGTTTAAGGACTAAGGTGATGAAGGTCCAATGAGAGTTTTAGCTCTAATGTTGGAACACATGTAATTGTGTTTATACATACTTGCTAGTGTACAGATTAGTTATGATAAAGAGTAAATAGTACCTAATCATTTGTTGCAGAGCTTTAATTTGCGTGGTCCATACAAATCCACAAAACCATGTACTAAAAGGCATATCAGTGCTGCACTAAACTTTGGATTACATAGTACCAAATTACTGACAATGAAGTGCATCCTTTAATATCAATTACCATCTAAAGATTTTAACTCCTTTTATGGCTTAATCAGTGAAAAAGAGTGAGTGGCAATAGATTTTAGTAGCATGCTTTCGATCACTACTAGTGTCTAGTAAAGGGTTTTGTCAAAAAAAAAGCGATTAAAGAAACTAAAAGCCACACCAGAAATTCAAGATAAGTGATTAAAGTATTAATTGATCCATTTAAACTACATTGAAAAAGTGACCTTTTTGATAGGAATTTGTTCAGAGAAAAAAAATTGTCACACGGACTAGTAATTGTTGATCAGAATTGACAAAAAATGCATGCATTGATCGAATCAGAGTGAAAAAACTTGTTTTTGTGGCTGAATCTCCACCTATTCCGTCCTTGCAACATCTCTAGGTCTAATATGTTATGGTTTGCGATCTAGAATGATTCAGTTTGTAGTAAATAGAACACAGAGGATCGAAGTAGGCATCGTTGTGATTGCCATTTGCTTTTCTGCCTAGACGAGAGTCTGATCGTACGTACATAAGTTCAAATGGGGCTTCATTATAAAATTAATTGGTAATATGTGTAGTCTATTAGACATATATTTGAATGATCTCCCCCTCCTTCTTCGATGTGGGGTCACAAATGGGTATTCTCCTTTACACTCCCTCACTTGCAAGCCCATCTTCAACTTGCAATATGGAATAGTCACAAACATCCTCGTTGGACGATCTTTCTGGATTTTCAACATAAGGTCAAATAACCCTTAATCGGGACAATCAGAATACTATTGGACTACCTGCTCCAAACAATACTTTATTTCCACCAGTTTTATTTTTTAGATAAATTAGGCACTCCTTAGTTGGGACTGATAATGGAAAGGAGATGAAAAGAGGGGGGCTGGTGGCACTAGAGGACCACAACTCCTTGCATTAACCTCAGGCTCAGAGTGCCTCCTTGGAGCCCCACCATTGTTGGAAACTTCATTTATTTTTTGGAGGTTCAATTAACAACCTCATTACGTCTTTTGCATGAAGGTTTACGTGGTCCTTCATGTAACTTTTATTTTTTATGTTTATTGTCACTTTTTTGAAATACGATATACAAGACGCATTTTCAAATGCTTCTTTTTTTTTTATCAAGGAGACAAATTGAGCCACTTAAGTGTTAGCATTGCTTATTGGACTTGTCAAGCTGCGCCCAAGTCCAGTTTTTGCAGTGGCGGCCAATCTTGTAAATTTTCTTTTGAGGAGAGCACTGGGCCTATTTAGCTGTATCTTAGCATAAGTTCTTCTTTCATGGCTTTGTTTTTTTGTTTTTTTTGTCTTATGTCGATAAATTTTTTTCCACATAATTGATCAAAGTAGGACAACTGAGAAGAAATTGAGGGAGTACATATCCAAGTCATGTTGAGAATTGTGGGTGCAAATGAGTCGAGCCAATTATTACCAAGTCTACCATGAACTTGTATAAGCACATTTAATTTATTCAAGTTCGAGCTATCCGCTACTGAGTTGAAAAGCAATTCATGCTCGGCTCATTTCACAAACATTATGTTTGGGCTTGACTCGTTTATTAATTGATCCTAGCCTATAGACGAGCATTTGTTTCATAAACGAGCTTTTATTGCTTTATTCTACGCTAAAATCACTCCATAACCATTATAAGCTGACGTACAAAAGAATATCCATAGCCGCATAGCATAGTAATTACTTCATCTTCGTGTTCTTGTATATTTTTTTTCTTACTTCGTGTTTTGTTCATCCTTTTTTTGAATATTAAACGAGTTTGCTCATGAACATATATGTAAACGGTAGTTGCTCATGAACATAAATAAACGTGTTATTTATTTAATGAGCATATATTTGTTGATCCAACCTTAATACTCGTAAAATAGGGGATTAGGCAAGGAATTACCGAGATTATAAGCAAGGTAGGAGACGGGATTTCGAGTGTACCTTCTACAATACCAAGTAACTGATTCGTAGAAAGAAATCATGTTAGTTGCGTTATCCACATAAGATATTGTTCGGGTTCGTCAATTTGAAGGAGACGGCGCACATAATGTCCTGATTGGTAAGAGAAGCGGTGGAGGAAATTGAGACACCATTGTAGGGCGTCATAGAACCCAGTAGATGGTGATTGCCACCACCAAGTGGTGGTGTAAAACCGGGTGGGAACGTGGTTGGCGTACAAATTGTTATGTCTTGAAAATCTACCTAGCTATCTGTGCATGTAATGAAGTAATTGTAGCTATCTAGGCCCAACTATGTCTCTGCAGCTACCTAGATCCAGCTATGGGGACCCAGCTTCAGTAATGCGCGAGAGTTTGTTACAACTAATTTCTATATTCATGGGAGACTGAGTCTACAACGGCTTAACGTGCACAAATAAGTTAGACTAATTCAAATCATTAACAGAGGACGTATGGCGAGATCCGAGGAGGAGATAAAGGGGTTGCGGGTATCAAGGAGGAAGTTGCAAACGACTACTGAAGCCTAATTCCAACGATCATATATCTTAGTATAAATAGGAAAGTAAAACAGTATATTAATTGTATTCACTTGTTCTTTGACATAAGCACTCGTATTCTATAAGCATACAGATTATTAGCATTCGATTTACATTGAGAAAATAGAAAACTAGGGCTGTAATTGTTCTTTAAATACTGGATTGGTGGACTCAAGGCCACCCGCGGTTTTTCTCTTATTCCTGGGGTTTTCCGCGTCACCATCTATGGTGTCCTTCTCTCTTTGCTTTCTTTGTTCTTCATAGCTGCACGCATTTGCATTCGTTTACTTTGCATCCATCCTCTAGTTGTAGGTCCCTAGATGAGTTTTGCCCTGTGCGGAATTTGACATAAACACAAATGGGAGACGTCGTGGAAGTGCTCAGAAACTTTGTGGATGGAAAACCACCGACAAATGCTTCGTGTGCAGCGATGGCTGCGGCTGCTGGCCATTACACTGCCAAGATGCATCGTCCGAGAAGACAACTCCACCTAAGGAGAGGGCTGGGTGGCCTGGCTATAGCTGGGATTGTAGTGGTGGTCTGGGCTTGCGGATGGTCCACCAGTGTGTGGTGGCTTCCTGTGTTGTAGACTACTGCGGTGGCAGAAGGGGCGAAAGACATGGTGGTCCGTCGGAGTTAAACCGTTGCTAGGGTCGTTTAAGGAGAAAAAAATGTGAGGCTAAAGGAACACAGAAGAGATAGAAAAAGTCTTTAACTTAAACTCGTGATACCATTCACGAGCGTTGAAATAATTGGCTAATCTGTTTAAATTGTCTGATACTATTATGTATATAGAAAATAAACCTCTCAACCAATACAAACTAAGAGTCGATAATTACATAATCAAATACTCTAATAATTTGTGTATTTTCTTTAGCAACATTGATAATTACCATAATAAGGAAATGTAACAATTGGATCGACTGTTAAGATTAAAGATAGCATGAACTAAGGGAAATAACATGTTAGTTGTTACGTTGCTCATGTTTTACAACAGATACATAACTTGACAAATGAGTTTATCATTTATGTCTATCTATTGATACATGGGCTTAGTTTTTCTCTTTAAGAGGAAGGTCGGCTTTTGCCTATATCTGAAAAGGACATTAATTTATTTTCTTATCCCTTACTTGATTGAAGTGGAAGAATGAATTTATTTCTTCGTTTCTTTGCCAAAAGGTGAGGTCATTGCTAACCTATATAATAATCCCTAAACAAATTCAATAAATAGAATATGGCTATTATAAGTCTTGATCACTCAGACTGCATACACAACAATGAAGGATTTATATATTTATTATTAATATTGAATTAAATCTTATGGAAAAGTATTATGTCTAATAATTAGGCGATGTTTAGCATGTTAATTAAAATGAAGAACGTTTTAGAGTATCGACTATCTAAAATTGAGACTATCCAGACTTCTGAACAAATCAAAATTTGAAACATTTTAAAGCAAATCAGTCATAAGTGACACTAGTAATTTCTCTTTTTTCCTAAATTATAATTCTAGAGTTTTATACGAACGATGGTTTTAATTTACGTCACACAATGAACCTTGATAGTTTTTGGTTGCAATACCCAATCTGTCACCCGACTGCAAACACAAGAATGAAGGATTTATATATCCATTAGAGTTTTTTGTCAGAAACAATATTTTATAATCACTTTTTTGCGAAAAACAACCTTTTAATTTTTTTTGCAACTTACAACCTAAAACCTAATTTTTTTTGCGAAATGAAACCTTTTTATAATTTCCGTCATTGACCGTTAATTGACCGTTAGTTTCCACCCGACACCACCCGAAAACACCCCAAAAACCCCCGAAACCACCACCCACCCTAACCCGAATGGCTGTGACTTTTGGGGCTGGTTCTGGGGTGGTTTTGGGGGGTGGTTTCGGGTTTTGGGAGTGGTTTTGGGTGGGCTGGGCTGGATTTGGGGGTGGTTTCGGGTGGGGTGGGATTTTTTTGGGGTGGTTTAGGGTGGGGGTTGGTTTTGGGGTGGTCTTGGGTGGGGTAGTGGTGGTGTCAGGGTGGTTTGGGGTAGAAACTAACAAGCAACGGTCTAAAACTAACGGAAATTAGAAGAAGGTTTGATTTCGCAAAAAAATTTAGGTTTTAGGTTGTAAGTTGCAAAAAAAATTTAAAAGGTTGTTTTTCGCAAAAAAGTGATTATAAAAGGTTGTTTCCGACAAAAAACTCTATCCATTATTAATATTCAATTAATTTAATCTTATGAAAGAGTATCATGTCTAATAATTAGGTGATTTAATTAGCATGTTAATTAAAGTAGAAGGTCGTACTTATAATATGGACTATTTGATCTAAAGTTGAAACTATACAGACTTTTAAGCTAATCAAAACTTGAAACATTTAGAGCAAATCCATCATAAGTGACACTAGTAGTTTCAATATTCCTTAATAACAATACTAGAGTTTTACAAAAATGGTGATTTCAATTTACGATTCAAACAATTTTCCTTGATAGATTGGTTGCAATACCCTATCTATCGCCCGGTTCAATTAATATGTTATAACGGAAGCGTGTAATCTAACAAATCGTGCAACAATCAAATCAAACAAATAACAATAAACAACACAAGAATTTAATGAGGTTCACTATCAATGCGATAGCTACGTCCTCGGGGCAAGGATACTCTCTTTTACTATGAACTGAGAAGATTACAGATTACAATAGGTATGAATTCACTCAAACCTCTCTTTGATGAATCTCACAAGACTCCCTCTTGAATCTCTCTATTGTCAATCTTAATCTATCTCTCAGCTTTTGTGGTAAACAATCACTCTGGAAATACTAAAATGTGTCTCTCTGAATCATACAAGTGTGTTAAAAGGCTAAAAGACGCTCTCAATATATATACATATATATTGCATAAAGAAAACCCTAATCGAACAAGGAAAAAATCTCCCGAGCGAAGCCCAAGCAGCTCGCGGACCACGAGCCACGTCGCGGACCGCGGCCAGTGGTGGGGACCGCGACCAGTGGTAGGCGGACCGCGACCGACGGTAAAAACCGCGACCAGTGGTGGGCTCTCAGTAAAATTCCGCGAGCCGCCTTCTTCTCCGCGATCAGTGGCCTATCTACCAAGTTAGACTTCAACATTCTCCGTCAATAGCTCATCCTTTGCAACCCTCGATCATTGTCGCTCTTCAACGCTCATAGATCAAGTCACAATTCCTCACATAATACATAGAAGATTATCCTATAGTTCTATAACTTCTACTCCCTCCGTCCCACAATGTTCTTCCCACTTCATTATTTTATACCTCACATATATTCAAAAAGTCGGAAGAACATTGTGGGATGGAGGGAGTATTCAATAAGGGTAGTTAATATTCTAATTATGGTACTTCAGCTAAACAAAATAGAGTACAAGGGCAGTATTCATGATGATGATGATCATCATAAAAATGATGATGCATCATAGGCTCATAGCTGGATGACTGCCATGTCTACTGATATGTTGTACGGCTCTAATGTAGGAGTATAATAGCTAAAGCTATTTAAGGATGGTCCATACTAACTTACCCTACAACTCAAATGGAGGGGCAGGACCACCTTACAAACCCCACTTACTGAACCAAATTTACAGAACTCTCAGTTTTTGTACTGTAAAATCCAGACGAGGAAAGGGTGAAAGAGAGGGTATGTAGATGTCAAGATCCCTAAAAAAAATTTTGGGAGTAGCAGCAAATTTTGACCTAGAAAAAGAAAATCCATTAAGTTTATTAGTGCTAAAAGTTTCATGCATTTTCATATTCGTTTGATTTGATACATAGGATGATAGATTGATAGGACAGTTATGGTGGCTATTATTTCATTAGATATGTATACATTTTCATGGGAAACTATCATTTATTCATGAACAAAATCATTTATTGACAACAGTAATAAAGATCATCTCTACGAAAGAAATATGAATAGATGCCTTCATATTCAAGAAGTTGCACTACTAAAAGTCCATAACAAACATGTATCATATACATAATCACGTACATAGTTTGCACCCACGAAAATACATGTTTGTAAGGTATGTGATTATTTTTCTAAAGACTAGACTATATAAGTATACATTTGTAAATGGACTTGATAATGTTAAGAATAGTAGCCTAACTTGAGGTTATGTAGCAACAACGGTGTTTTTAGGGGGCACAACTGTATCCCAACTCCAAAAACATAAAAATGAAACATAAAATAAAACGTCTAACCCATATATGTGTACATGTAGCTTTTTTTTGAAGTAAAAATGGGTTGAAAGGAGCCAGAAGCCCATGTTTTGAAAGAAAAGGAAAGGTTTAACCTTACACGCGTCTCAAATTCTCACCGACATAGGGAATTGAAGATTAAACCATAAGACACAAAGTGGAACACAAATCTGGGAATTCTAAACCCTCTCCATCAGCTGGCATCTTTCTCTTGACATTTTCATTGATATATCCATGTCCCCCAGTAATACTACTACTTCATAGAACAATATAGTTATATACTTTCTCCTTCCTTATCTCAAAAGCTCATGTTGCCCTCAATCTTCTTCCTTTCTCGGGCATCTTTTACTTTCAGATTTCTACTTGTTCCCTCGTCCTAATAGTTGATATCGTCACTTATTGGTCGAGTTTTAATTTTTAAAAGATTTGTGATTGATTTCATGTCCAGATTTTCTAAAAATTTGAATTTTGTTTCTAGGTTTAAGCATATGATTCTTTTAATAGAAATTCAGCTTGATTAGACAATGCTCAAATGTTTCAACAATTATTTAAATGTTTCAACAGGCAGTGAATTTAATTCCTCATTTTGGTAGAATACTAGAATTGGATATGTTATATAAGTGATTAATTGTTACATACTTGTTATCATTGGAGATGTTGCAAGTTAGTTATGATGGTATAATGAGTCGTTTTAAAAATATGAAAATTTGTACGATGCAATGATAAAATTTTATATGAGACGAATCACACTCTTTTGAAAGATTTGTAATTGGAATATTACATTAGTTTTTCAATATTTAATTTTTTATCCAGGTGGTTCACTTACTTTATAATTGTACCCCCACGTTCCGAATCCTGGATCCGCCATTGTGTTGTAGTAGGGTAAATTAGATTTCCAATATAGATAAACAATATCGAACACCAATTAGTTTCGTTTTATTATAAAGAAACAAACAACAATAATCGATTATCAAGAGAGAACTAAGCTGAAAACAATGGAATTGTACTAAAGTGACTTAAGTTAAGTTATTCTCAACTTATTTTTGCTTGTTTGAACTTATCTTAACTTATTCAAATCTTATTCCTGAGATGGTCAAACCTTATCAATTTTGCTTATTTCTGCTGAATTGAACTCATCTAAACTTTTTTTTCCTAATCAGGATTGAAACTTAGATTGGATAATGGAAGGTCATATTCAAGAACAAAGGTGTGCAAAATGAAATACTCCCTCCGTAAGGGATTACTTGCAACGATTAGACATTTTCTACTCACACTTTATGTCAAATCGTTGCAAGTAATGTGTTACAGATGGAGTATTTCAATTGGCATGATTAATGCAATGATGAGAGTGATGGATAGCTCAATTGGTTAGATCTTTCCTCCCGGTTCCAGGAGATCTTGCAATTAGTTCTCATCATCCATCCTTGTGACTCTCTAGCACCAAAAAATGGTTAATGCAATGACAAACCTTGCCCGAGTTAATCAAATCATATGTTCACGAGATACGAAACACCCCATACTAGAAAGTATCAATAAACTTCTTTCGAGTATCTCTAACTTCCCTATCATAAATTGAATTCATGCCTATTTTTATAAGTCTAGATTCAATTTCTATTATAATCAAGATACAATGACTCAAATTATAGAAATTGGTAATCGATTGTGAGGTTGTCGAGATCACCTATCAAATGTCTCTTACTCGTAACAAAGTATTGGTATGATCTTAATTCAATAAAAAAAAGTAAGATTATTCAATCTAATCAAATATGGGATTTATGGGTAATTATGCACCAAACAATGGCTAGAGTTCAACTTAACTCTTGAGTAGGTAAATAAAACTCACTCATGACTGGAACATTAAAACAAAGAGGTAATAGAATTCCATAATAGTAAGTTAGTAATAATAATTAAATAAAAGAGGAATTATGAATAGGAGTTAGAAGTAGCACATACGTACTCCAAGATCTTAAAAAGCACCTTACTTAGGGAAAAGGGTAAAATTTTGTATGAAGGGGGTAAAAATGACATCAGGAAGCTCAATTGGGGGTGTAGTAAGAAGTATTTAACCTATGGAGTAAAAGAGGGCAGAATAGCATAGCCCAGAATGGCAAGCGGCGGAGAAAAGCTAGATAATTTGGACCACCTCTATTAATGGAAATACAATTAAAGAGAGTTCCACTCAAACCCCCCCATTCTCATTGACTCATTGCCTCTGCTCATAATCTGCTTATCATAGCCTTCCTGTTAATTTCTCATAGTTCAACTGTTATATAGTTACTACTATAGTTACGCAATAATAACTTGTAGAAGGTGTAACAATCGGACCAGGTGAAAGAAATTCCGTCTTAAAACCATATCGCAACAAGAAATTCACTTGCATTGTGATGTTTTATAGGGGCATACTTTGGTAGCATGTTATATTTGAGTCTGAGCCGCACTTACTAAGAGAAGAAATTCCATTTTATATATTAAAGAAAGTTTTATGTTAAATCATATGACAATAAGGGAATAACTTTTAGCTCTATGAAGTGAGCGCACCTTTTCTTTTATTAATGTGGGACAATTTACATTAGTTACAAATGATATTTCCTGGACCCATAACTTGAACAAATAATGGCCTACGAAAATATACACCGAAATCCTCAAAAGTTTAAAAGACTATATATAGTTCCTTTTTTCGTCCTTAAATTCAAATCTGTTTTTTCCGTGAAAAATAGGTAAACAAAAATAAATATGCAGACTCAGATAAAAAGAGAAAACATACGTATACAAAAGTGGATATACAGCAGCAATGATCAAGTCTCACACAGGCCAATCCAAGCATTGTACTTAGTGCTTTTCTGAAGATATCCGACGATCACTGTCATCATCAGCGTCATATGAATCGCCTCCGCCAGAACCACTGACACCTCATCCACCTTCATAGCGTGAGGGCTCATACCAGGAAGGGTAATTGCTCATAAGAGCCTTGGAAGTAACATGCACGATCAAAATAATTGTACATAGATCTATAGACTGCTAGATGGTACTGCTCTAGCTGACCAACCCTAGTGTATAGGCTGACAAGAGAGTGATCAATAGTGTCGGCCATCTCTTGGTCAGCAAGAGAAATGGTGTTGTATGAGCCTGATTCTCATCGGCCCCAGCCTCCGGCCGTGCTACCGGTTGTGCTACAGGCTCTACTAGAAGGTAACGCCCACGACCTTTGGCCAATGGGGGAAGGTCGGGGAGCACGATCTGTATCACTGGACAGGGTATCTATACAACCACTAATAAGGTTCACGGCTGTCAACATGGAATCAAATGTACTTCAGATATTCAACACATAGTAGTGCATCAGAAATTTGCTCATTAGATCACTAAACCATGGAAGGTAGCGATCCTAGTAACAATTTCCATTATGAGAATAGGTTGGGTGGACTGCCTTTCCATAAAGGACATGAGTCATAACATAAGGTAAATCGACAGACGCTTATACGGCTCTGCATCAATCAGGGTATGACATAAAAAAGCGACCTCATTCAGATGTGAGACGTTGTTGTCCCCGTGCAAACAATGAAACAACCAGAAGATTCAGGAAAACCACAAATAAAGGGTGTTGGAATGGGCATTTAGTGCTTTATGGAGCTCAAATTCTACCTTGTTTTCACCCATAGTCAGGGAAAACTTACACCCTTCACGTTTATCAAGGCTCTCGCAGTGGCAAGACAAGGTCGACCCTGTATGATCGGGGGATGCACATCCTTTTGCATCTCCATAACAAAGAAGTCGCAAGGGATGGTTAGTTCACCAACTTAGAGGGGTATATCCTCTAGATTACCCAAAGGATACATTACTGATCGGTCAGCTAACTGTAGGGAGACACGTATAGGGTGTAGATCACCTAAATTCAAAATTTTGAAGATTTACATTGGGCATAAGGCTGATACTAGTTGAATATCACAAAGTGCTCTTTGAATTTTTATGTTCCCTATGGAACAAGGAATGGAAAAACTCTCAGGTTCAACAAGTTTAAGGGGGAGCTGATTTAGGAGTATATTACTACACTCCTAAGAAACCTCCCCAGTGGAAGCTTCATAAATATTCTTCTTCTCGCTTGACAAAAGATGCTTCAAGAACTTAGCATAGGCAGAGATTTCATAAATTACCTCAAGAAAAGGGATGTTGCTACACTCCTTAGAAACCTCCCCCAGTGGAACAAGGAATGGAAAAACTCTCAGGTTCAACCTGTTTAAGGGGGAGCTGATTTAGGAGTATATTACTACACTCCTAAGAAACCTCCCCAGTGGAAAATTCATAAATATTCTTCTTCTCGCCTGAAAAAAGCTGCTTCAAGAACTTGTGATAGGCAGTGATTTCATAAATTACCTCAAGAAAAGGGATGCTGAGATGCATATTCGTTAATAGCTCCAAGAACGTTTCATACTTCTAGGGTGTATGCCTTATTTCTGAGCTTATAATAGTAAGCCAAACGATGAGGAAAGGGTGTTTGCTCTACATACTCTCTATTTGAATTAGGTGGTTGTTTTTTTCAACTTCTTCCATAACATCTTCCTTCTCAACTGCATCACTCGAACCCTTAGAATTGTTGCTCGGTTTCTCTAGAGTCTTCCCACATTACTAAGTGATTGCACTAACAATTTGTTGACCCTTTGGATTTGGTTCTGGCTGCCCTGGAAATTGGGGTGGTTCCCTCTGAAGTTGGGTACTTTTAGTCATGACTGGAACCATCTTTGGGATCTTTTCGTTCCATTCGAGAATATATTCTTACTTTTGGATACCTAGCAACATTATTGATGACCATGGTTTAGGACGCTATTGTGCTTACACCTTAGATTAGGTTATCCCATAGTGTACTAACTTATGGATACACTTTAAACGAAATAGTGAGTAGAAATTTTGCCTTTATTATTTTGGAACCTTGCCTCACAAAAAAACCTTAGCTTGAGCTCAATTTGTTCAATTTTTGAGTTTTTACTTACTTGGCTTTGTGGATATGCTTTCGAAAAACCCTCACGAGACCTTACTTGTCCACTAGGGTCTGACACGGTCGTTGCACGTATCAAATTAATATACCTAACTTAGCCTAGTTTAGGGCAAGAAAGGGTCGATTCCACGAGGAAGCAAGGATTAGCAAGGTTTAAAAGTAATTAAGCGAGTTAAGCCTATTTTTAGTGATTTTTGAGATTAATTAATCAACTAAGAAACCAAGAACTAAATAGCTAACAATTAAACTAAATGATCGGGTTTAACAATAATAAGAAGATACTAGGGATAGGGGAATCACTAGTTAACCAATTGCTAACCTATTTGTCAAGCCAAGGGGATTTATTAGGATCAACTAGGGGACTAAGTCACTCATATGTTTCCTAATTACTCTCTCGAGCTAATTAGGAGGACCTAATCAACCAATTTTACCTATTCTCATGGTAAAATCGGTCAATTAAGTATTTCCAAAACTCATAGCGATTTGATTAAGGTCGTAGGAATCCTAACACCTATTCTCATGGTGAAGTCAACCTATTGACTACCCTAAGGTCCATCAAAAGCTTCATCTCTCAATCCTTCACTTTTGATCCCCAAATTAAGTTCAAAAGATGATCAAGGAATTAAACAAGCAATTAAATAGGCTAGACAACCTAATTTCACCTAAATCTAACCCCCTAGCTTGACTTTTGAGGTCAACTCATGATC
Source organism: Patellifolia procumbens (assembly GCA_947645195.1). NCBI lineage: Eukaryota > Viridiplantae > Streptophyta > Magnoliopsida > Caryophyllales > Amaranthaceae > Patellifolia > Patellifolia procumbens. Next base: position 121,552 of record CANSGD010001000.1, on the reverse strand, counting down.
ATCCTAGGTCATCCCCTTCCCCTAGCTAAGAAATTACTCTAAAGCCATAAAAGAAGTAAAATAAAAAGCTTGAGATATTAATGGAAGATCAACAATGGTGGAAAACAACATAAATGAGCTAAACATTAACTAATCAACACTAATCAAAGGCTAAAACAAAATAAAGCAAGTAATAAAGCAAATAAAGGAAAGAGATAGAAGAAATACTCTAAATAGATGAAAAATCAATGGAAAAACTCCATGGAAATACCTTCAAAAGCTTCAATTTGGTTTCAAGATCTACTTTATCTCTTTAAAAACTACTTCTCTCTCTAATTAAGCTAATAATCATCCAGAAATTAAAACATAATTCTAAGATTATTACAAAATTAGTTTTATACCCCGTAGAAATAAGGGCAAAATCGTAAAAGACGACACAAAACTACGGAGCCTGGGCCTGGAGCGCCCACTCCTTGTAGCATGGAGCGCCCGCTCCAGGCATGGAGCGCCCGCTCCTCACACGCTCCCGGGTCGCTCCATGTTCTTGCCTCACTGTCTTCATTTCTTGACCCATGGAGCGCCCGCTCCCTCTCCTATGGCCCGCCCGCTCCCCTATTATGAGCCTCTTTTTTGCTTGTAAACCTTCAAAACACTCAAGGCAAACATTAGATGGGGGAGGGGGGGTATGCATATGCAAATGCAATAACTTATATGCACCCTAACTATATGCAAATGAACTAAACTAAATGCTAAACATGAGATTATAAGAAATGATGAAAAAGGGAAGGAAAAGGAAATTAAATGACTAAAACGCATCTAAATGCCCTAAAACTACATGCAAATAAGTGAACCTAAAGTCCACTTATCAGGGTCATCCTAAGGGTTTAAAGCGCTTGTTGCACATGCTACGTGCAACTGTGATTCCTACGACCGTGAGTTAGATATTATTACTTAGGGTAGATTTTCCTAATCTTGTTTTATTTGCTCGAGTACAAGCAAAAGTTAAGCTTGGCGGAATTTGATGAGTGATATTTATACCAATCTAAATCCCTTATTTCCCCCTTGTTTAGAGTCTTTATCCTTCTCTTTTTGCATTTTCTAGCTTATTTTGCTTATTTTAGAATAATTGAGTAAATTATAGCTCATTTGTAAATAGTAACTATTTTGACTATCTTTCTAGAGTCTACTATTGATTCTTGGGTGTTTGATATTTTAGGATCGACCTTGAAGGTTTGCATCCCGCCTATCGGGCATAGAAGAGTTAATTAATAACACATTTTGGAGGTGTTTATGTAGAAGGGTAAACTTCAAATGGACATATCTTCTAACTCACTCAAAATTTTTAGGTTATTCCAATTGGAGATGAAATCTTGTCTTGAGAGCTTTCCAACGATTGGTTATAAGCCCAATTCCGATAAAAGTCGAGAGAGATATGATCGTTCAAAGTTGAGTTGTCTGCTCAGTGGGAATGAGCGCTCCGCTTTTGATCGGAGTCGGCGTTCTAAGCTTCCTGGGAGTTCTTGTTTGCGTGTTTTGGGCTTGTTTAATGAAGCTTTTTTGTATTTTTTAAAGGACAAGTCCCAAAACTTTGGAGGGGGCTTTTGGGAAGACTAGCCTCCATGGAGTTGGTTGTATTGTAAGTGTAACTTAGGGTTTCAAAAGAGCATCAGCCTCCATATATTAGTTTAGAGAGAAAGTGAAAAAAATTCAAATAGAGCTTGGATTTGAAGTTTCTAAGAAGGAAACTTGAAAATTTTGTGCATCCTTGCATATTAACGAGAATTTCTTACTCTTATATTTTATTGCTTTATTTACTTCTTTTCATCTTCTTTTCTCTTTAATTTATTTGTCTACCTTAGATTAGTGTTTGGTTTCATAATTATAGTTGTTAATGCCTTTATTTTATGATTTCTCATGATTTAGTTGTTCCTTGGGAAAAAGTTGAAGCCATTGATGAGTTCATAAACCTTTAAATTGAACAATGGACTTCGACTTGGGTTAATTTCGATTAATTAATTTGATATTTTCATTAATTGATGAGGTAAGCTCGACGACAACCTATCAAACCACAACCTTGTGTAGAAAATATGGATGATGCTCATTTGCTCTATAATAGACGTACAAACGAATTCATTAGAAAGTTCCAAATAGCAAAATAAAGGATAGGAAAAGGCAACAAGTTTTATCTACAGATACAAATGTAATTGATAATTAACTAATCACGTAAAACAACTACTAGAGCAATGCATGAGTATGAAATTTCAATTTTTGATAGTAGGTAAAAGCTGGGGCATTGCTATGATTCGATAAACTCACAAAACGTTTTAATGGTAGCATGTCATGCTATGATATTACATTTCTTTAAAAACACTTCTGTAACATATGAATAAGGAAAATGTTTCTAAGAGGTCTCAAACTCTTCAATCTTAACAAAACTCTTGACTATTCAATATACAATTCATTATCTAATCACCAAGGTACAACTTTACTTAAGGAAAAACGACAACAGGCAATCCCAAAACAATACATCTATATGACTTGTCCAAAAACCATGAGGCATCGCCGAGACCCAGTAACTAGTTTTATCTTAGTTAGTAAAGTGTTGAGGAGGGGATCTCAAGTCGCAAAGACAAAGTAATTATTTAGGGTGAGGATGGAAGGGGAAAGAGATCGATGGATAAATATGCTTTCACATTGCTAATAGTCGTGAGCCCAATAAAGTTTTATAATGTGTATTTAATCAATTGAATTTCACTCATAATAACTCACTAAAACTTTTTGTAATTCCGGGTTGAACTTATTGGGTTTGTTCAGCACAACTTATTTCAAGATGAAATCAAATAAGTTAAGCAAGTGAGAGCCAAAGTGTAAACAAGTTACACTCAAAGTCAAGAATGTTACCAAAGTCCAATATAAACAAATGCCTCGTAATTGGTAAAGTTTTAAAAAGCATGGTTTTTAAGGTTGAGAATAAATCTCGTCCTTATCACTACTCTTTATAATTCCATATGTTGTTATGCACCAATACAAAACCCGGAAACAAATTGTTAATTACTACTTATGTTGTTAAATAATAACATCACTAATCTCTCTTCTATGTAGACGGCCATTGAACAATGTAAAGGAAAGGGGTGCGGTCCCAACGATTAAGCTAGAGATAGGGGGGAAAGACTAAAGAAGGGATGGGTGGAAAAAACACTTTAATAGGGATGGTAAGGACTAAAGAGGGCAATTTAATTGCAAATTAGTTGGAAACTTTGGACCACTTCATCTCATCTGCTCTACGCCCTCTAATTATGGGAACCATTATTTCCACAGGCGGAGCATCTATTCTCCCCCTCTCATCTTCTCCCTACAACCTAAAAAATCAATGGGTCGGGTTGTAATATATGCGGCGTAATAGATATCGATAATAATTAATTACATTTTTGAAGTACCTTCGAAAAACTAAATTATTATCGAAAGAATCCTATTTTTTATGAAAAGAATAATTTGTTTTATCGAAAGATCTGCAAGAAATGTGTTCGGATCTCCAGAAATATTTGAATCGATTATTTTTAAAGAATAAATCTGATCCCAGCTTCGAATATAAAATTCAAAGGAACTAAAATAGGAAACGATACTTTGAATCATAGAACTATAAGAAAATATGCGATAAATGAACAATTATCAAATTTGAAAAAGAGTTAGAAGAAATGGTTCAATCCTCTTTTTTTCTCGAACTGAGAGATTCATTAATCTGGATCTTGCTGCGTATAGATACAAATGGTTCAAATTAGGCTTTTATACTACGATCATGCGTCAATTGATATTTCCGATGCTTATTTAATGTTTTTAATTCTCGTATTATTACCTCCGTCCCAAATTATTTGCTACATATACCATAAATGGGTGTCCCAATTTATTTGCTACATTTTTCCTTTCTTGGCTTATTGTCCTCACTACATTTGTCAATTCATTACTTCTATTTTTATCTTCTTTTACAATCCATCACTAGGCCCACCTAGTTTATGAGTTACTAGTGGTATCAACCTTTCCACTTGCTCTACCTAAATCTTTGTGTCAAATCTCTATATAGCAAATGATTTGGATCGGAGGTAGTAATTCTTTAAACGTATGGATTATTGAGTTTTGTATACTTCCTCCGTTTCACAATACTTGCAACATTAGCATAATAACTACTATTTCTCTATCAATCTCATATTGAAGTATATTTTTTCCAAATGTATAAGAAAAATCTAGTCAAGTGGGGTCTTATTTGATTCGTTTTAATGCATACTATCATAATATCAACTTTTTATAATTTTTACTAGTCAATAATTAAAGATATTGAAGTCAAAGTATTAAATTAAATAGTGTGGAAAAAAAACGTTGCGAGTATTGCGAAATGCAGGAAGTATATTATTTTAGAAAAACCAAAAAAGTAAAAAGAAATTCCCCTCTCTCTCTCTGATCACTGTGTTTGACATTATGAGTTTCTGAACACAACTCACAGGGACTCAAGAAGAGGAACCCTTTTACAGAGGTTATGAAGAGGTTGAGACAGAGAAACCTGAAAAGGCCTGGACAAGCTAGCTAGAGATGAGATTGTGATAACTTGACTTATGGGGATTTGTGCACCCCAAATCCTACGGAGTTTTACGTTGGATGTTGTTGTTTTCTAAAATATTTTATTATTTTGTGGAGTGTATAATTTGGTGTTTAATGTCACACCTGATCTCTATACTATAAGGGAAGAGGGGGATGGACACCAAAAATAAGAAAAAGAAAAAACAAATAAAAGAAATCAAAGAAGTTATTAACTAATTAAGTTTTATTTCCAAACTTAGCAATCAGATTTTTTACAAAAAAATGTTTAAAATTTCAAACTATAATATCTAAAAATCTACAAAGTAAAAAAAATGTTAAAGCATACCAATGTTTATATTTTTCTGAGATCTATAAATAGACACCCACTTTGCTCTATTTTTAATTTTTTTTATTATTCAAATACATGAGTATTTGATTGCTCATGAGTGAAGGTGCATTTGATCAAATTGATCATGAAACATGACAAAATATTTTAAGATGATTGAGAAAGTGGTAGAGGGAGAGGGATGTTACTTTTGAGCGATGATGCTAATTAATGACATCTTCCATTAATCTTTTGTAAGATTTTTTGGTTTTTGTGGCGTTTTGTTTTTAAATCACTATTATTGCTAATCTACTCCCTAATATTTATTACTCTTTTTTTTATGTATTTACATTGTTTCATTATCTACACTCTTTTGAGATTACAATACATCCTCTAAATAAACAAAATAACTAAAACTTAATAATTTTTTTTAAAAGTATAAAAAATATGTATACACTTTATTGGAGAAATTACAAATTAGTTTCTCGCAAATCTTTACATATTAATTAATCTTTCCCACGAGACATGCATCACGTGCATATATGGCTAGTATTATTTTAAACAAATGTGCACCATGACCATATAGAAGATGGAGTAGAAGATCTCCTCACAAGCTAGACACGTGTTGACCTTTTTCTTGAGTTTCAATAGATAAATATGTTAGCTAAATAAGTTGTGGGGTTTGGTATTGGCTAGAGTTTTATTGGTTTTAACTTTTAAAACTCCATTTGGGTTTTAAATACTTGAATATTTTAGACAGATTATAGTACCAGATAAAATATTTGTTAATTAATAAATTAATAATTTTCTACTAAAAATTATACTTCAAAAATACTAAGAATTTTATATCATGATAATAATATAACTTTTGTATCGGTATATAAATTCAGTCAAATTTCTAAATTATAACCATGAAAATAGAAGTGCTACCTGAACAAAGCTGGAGGGAGCAAGGAAACTTTTCTGATGGTATGCGCTCACTAGCTAGCTGGACTATGGGGGTGCCCCATTTTTAGACATAATAACGTATCGAGAGAGAGTTGGAGTTGGCTAGCCAATTTATAGTTGGTAAATAAGGCATGCGGCCATTTTTATGGTAAGAGACTATGATCCAACTACTCGATATATGGAATAAAGATATTGGACATGGTTAACATGAGTTTCAACATAAGTACAAAAGTTTTTCATTGATATATAGATAAACATTATCTTATAGGATTATATCTATTAGATTTGAATGAATGTCTATTATATCTTTGTAATATGGATTCATGTATAACTAAGGATATTAGTTTTCAAAATTATTGAATTTCGAAGACAGTAAAAAAAGAAATACAACACTTATGTTGGGACGGAGGGAGTGTATATAAAAATAGAAACTTTAATCGGCAAAGGTGCAGAACTGCCCTTTCACATACATATGTCCTAAGTACAAGGTAGGGTCTCCCTCAAAAAAAAAGTACAAGGTAGAGTAATGATAAACATGGTATAGATAATTTTACATATTAGCTAAACACATTGGTAAAAATTTATTATACAAATGGTGTCTAAAACTTGAAATTGAATTCCGAATACATCACTTCTCTTTGTGATTTTGTATACATACATATATGACTACAATGTTTACGAGTAGGATAAGAAGTTATCTTAGCAATGCAAATCAAATAAAACAAATATGATGAATCAATTTTCTATCTTATAAGTTACAACAAATATGCATCATCTTAATGTTGCTTCAACAATATGTATTGATAATTATTGTAACCCTTTATACATATATGTAAAATTTATATACAATTTTTTTGGCAAATAATGGATTTAGTATGTCTTATTATTGGTAGAGGACAATAATATCATATAAAGGTGAAAAGTTCCTATAAGTTACTATATCAACTATCTGATATAACATGTCTTGTAAAAGCTCTTCTCATTTAATACCCATTTCTTAACAAAGTACAATCTACCAAAAGAGTAGAAATTTTCAGATAGTTCAAATGTAATTAACTACATATATAAAACAAAAACAAAAATATATATTCCTTTATTAAATTCCATGAATTAATTGAGGTGAGTTTATAGAACAAAGAGGACCAATTTAATCTTAGGATGTTTTTTGTCAGATGAAAATTGACCCACAATGGCCTCAAAGACATAATTCAATCCTGTGAGTGGGGGAGATAGATAAGGGTTTGTTTGTCTGAACTCTTTTTCTGATATATCCCCTTAATTCCTAGGTTAAGTTTCTCATATCTTACTATGTTGGAGAAGAAAAAAAAGTTCTCTTTTTTTTCATAAAACATACACAAACAAACACCCTCTACTCTTCTTCCTCTTTTTTCTCTCTCCATAATCAAAAAAGAAGTTGAAGTTGCTCCACCAAAATCTTAAAGTACTCACACCATAACCATCAACACTCTTATCTCCACTTCTGGCAACCGTTAACATTTCTACCCTTTCTTCTTCCTTCCAAACAAGGCATAACCCATTAAAGATCATAACTTTTCATTTATTTTTATTACAAAAAGAGTCTACTTTTTTATATTTAAGATTTTGGGATTTCAAGAGCATATTTTTCTTGGGATTTCATTATTCTAAGTTTTTTAAGAGGATATAGTGCTAGAGTGATCTCCCAAAGAAAAGGAAATATGCCCCCAAAAATAAAATATTAAGTTGGATTCTATATCGGGCTATCTTGTATGTATAAATGGATGCTCATCATGATCATGATCATCATCATCAACAACATCAATTATTGGAAGAGAAATCATCAAGGGAAAGCAACAACAACAACAACATGAACATGAACATGAACATCATGGTACCATCTTCTTCATCAAGCTTTTGTTACTCAAATGTTGTACCTAATATAACAGGAGTTACTCATCTTCAAACTTTTAATTCAAACCCAGAAATTTACAACTTAACTAGTGGTATTGAAATGATAGGGTTTCAACAAAAACCTCTTACTAATGACACCCATCATCATGATGATCATCAACAAGATCAAAATCCTAATCTAATGGTTGCACAACATCATCATCAACAACAAGAAATGGGTTTTATGGATGAATCCTCATTAAGGCCATGTGTATTCCCTTGTGAAGGTAATGAAAGGCCTAGTCAAGGCCTTTCACTTTCTTTATCCTCCTCTAATCCTTCCACTATTAGCCTCCAATCCTTTGAATTAAGACATAATCATCATAATCTTCATCAAAGATTCAATCTTTCTTCGCCGTCATCAAATTCTAGAGATGGGTTTTTGGGAAAGTCTCCATCTTTTCATCAACATGAAGAACAACACCAACAACAACAAGTGTTTCTTGGGAAAAGAGTTGTTGATGGAAGTTGTGGTGGTAGTGCTAGTAGTAGTAGTATGAGTATGCAGTTTGAGTTGATGAGGAGCTCAAAGTATATGGGACCCACTCAGGAGCTGCTTAATGAGTTCTGTAATCTTGGAACAAAGCAAACTTCTGATGATTTAGGGAGAAAAAAGCAGCAATTAAAGAAGAAGAACAAAGAGCAATGGGAATTAGAAGAGGGTGAAGAAGATGAATATCATACTAATAATAATAATAATGCAAGTACTAGTTCTTCTTCAAGGAATGCTAATAACTCATCTTTGTATGGTGTTAGTTTATTGGATTTGCAAAAGAGGAAGACAAAGTTGCTTGCCATGTTGGAAGAGGTATTTATTTATTAATTTTAAAGTATTTAATATAATTTCATGTGTTTAGTACATATTTTTTCATAAATTCTTGTTATTTTCCCCATTTTATCACTCTTTTGCTAAGCATGAAAATGGCTAAAATAAAAACTTCCCTTTTGTTAATTTGTCACCATTTGCTTTATTTCGCATCGAAAAAAAGAGCAAGAAGATTACAATAAATTGGAGGAAGAAAAGAGAAGGAGAAGATCTTTGATCTAACTAACTAAATGGTTGAGTTTATTGTATTATGGCCTTTATGGGTCATGAAAAAGAACAAAAAAATTAGGAACAAGAAAAAAAATTGAATTTCTTTTGAACTAATTAGGCGACTCCCAATCAATGCTCACAATCATATATATATATGTGGGTGACAATTCAAGGACTTCATTCAATTTTCTTTCATAGAAACCTCTATTTCTTACATCTTCACTTTCAACTTTTTGATTTAATGGGAAAGATTTTTACCATAGGTAATGAATGATCTTATGAATGTTTTCTTCCTCTTTTCTTGGGGGTATTTTTGTTGCCTAGTTGGACAGAAGATACAAGAGCTACTGTGAACAAATGAAGGGAGTAATGTCTTCTTTTGAGGCGGTGGCGGGTCCGGGGGCGGCCAATGTGTACTCTGCCTTAGCCTCCAAGGCAATGTCAAGGCATTTCAGGTGTCTAAGAGATTCAATTGTTGCTCAAATCAAAGCCACTAAGAAGGCAATGGGAGAAAAAGAGTCAAATAATGCAACAATCCTAGGCACAACAAGGGGTGAAACTCCAAGACTTAGAATTTTAGACCAAAATTTGAGGCAACAAAGAGCTTATCAACAAATGACTTTGATGGAGAGCCATCCATGGAGACCTCAAAGAGGCTTGCCCGAGCGTTCCGTTTCGGTCCTTCGTGCTTGGCTCTTTGAACACTTCCTTCATCCGTATGTCTTTTTTTCCTCTCTAATTTGTCTCATCATATTGTCCTTTCTGTCTGTTAGTACTAGCTCTTATGATCTAGACACGAATTTCGTGTCGTGCATGGTTAGGAGGACAAACTCATGAGAATATTTGTTCATTCATGGTAGAGAGCATCAAAGTTTTCTTGAAAATGGTATAGCATGTTATGTAAAACACCCTAGCTAGAATTCCCAATAGTAGCCATTGTAGCTCAATCATTCTTGTTTACAAGAAACTACCACATGGCTTTTGTTAGTTTTTGCCTCAAATCTTTTTTCCCTCTTTGCAAGATTCCAACTATCTTGCTTTGTTCTTATTTGATCGTTTTTTGTCATGTTTTCATCAATCATATTTGTTCATTTCCCTATCTTTTGAGGTCCCAACTTCCTTTTTATACCCTCCAAAAGAACCATCATAATTTTTTTCCACTTAAAAAAAAAAAGAACAAGTAGATAAAGTGATCGATCAAATTCAATGAATATGATATCCCCATGGAATCAATTCTGCAATCTGAGCTTAACTTACATTTTTTTCCATTTATGAATCTTTCCCTTCTTAGGTACCCAAGCGACGTCGATAAGCATATCTTAGCACGCCAAACTGGTCTTACAAGAAGCCAGGTAATCAAAATCTTTAATGTTATTAACATTATCCATGCTTAATAACAAGCTATTATAGTAACAATAGGACAATTTAGCTTAGTCTAGTCATGATCATAGTTTTTCACTATATTGACGATTGGTTTCATAAGTCAACAAACTAATCAATTAAGCAGTCTAATTGGTAGATAATAATGTTTGGTATAGGTTATTAATAATATTGATTTAAGCTCTTTAAAATGATTTGTTAGGTGTCTAATTGGTTTATTAATGCAAGAGTGAGACTATGGAAGCCAATGGTGGAGCAAATGTACTTAGAGGAGACCAAAGAAGAGCAAGACAAGAACATGGGGTCCTCCTCCGTTGGTACCGATCATCAACCATCTAGTACTGACCATCTTGGTGGCTTTATGCAACCACCACCGCCACCGCCACCACCGCCACAAGATCAAAAACCGAATCCTGATCAACTCATTCGGATTGATCAGGATTCACTATCCTCCATCGTCAACACCACCACCACCACCACCAGCGCCACGACCTCAAGCCCTCAAAATAGGATTAGCCATCATTTACATTTTCAACAAAGTGAGCAATATATTGGTAGGGTTGAAGAGTTTGGTTCAATGGAACATATGAATTTCCCATCTTCCTCATCATACAACCAACACCACCATCATGCAACAACACCTTATGGTAATACTAGTAATCAAAATGACAATAGTACCTCTCACCATAGTCACCAAAGCTTTGGTGGTGGTAATGGTGGGGGTAACAATAATGTGTCATTAACATTAGGCTTGCAACAACATGGTGCTAATGGAGTAAGCTTAGCATTTTCGCCGGCGGCGTCGCAAACAGCTTCTCTCTTTTATCCAAGAGATCATATGGAGGATTGTCAACCAGTTCATCATCAGTACTCTCTCTTAGATGGAGATCAAGGTCAAAATTTGCCTTACAGAAACTTAATGGGTGCTCAAGTACTTCAAGATTTCGCCTAATTAATTAAACATGGGTAATTAATTATAAGCTGAATGAATTCAATACATCCAGATTATTCATGATCCATGATATAATTCATCAATATGGGTATGATTTATGAACATTTTGAAGTTTTACTTGGTCTGTAAGGAATCTTGTAGGTATTAGGTCAGGTACTAAGCTAAAGGGGTCTTTTTTTTTTTAAATTAGTAGTAAATCATATAATATATGTATAGTACTCCATGATTAACTCATACATGCATATATAGCTAAACAATGGGAGGTGGGTTTTGATGGGGAGTGATCATGGAATATATTGGTGCATGATAAAGATGTTCAAGTTCCTTCTTTTTTATTATTATTTTGGGAAATATTAGGTGGATTAATTAGGGGGTCTAAAACATTGCTCCTGTGCTAAATTTTGTTTCAATGGGAAAATATGAAAGTTATAGTTTTTAGGGTATGTTTGCTATCGTTTTTTGTCTTTTCAGTTTCAGTTCCTTGAAAATTAAAGTCATATTAAAAGAATAGTTTTAAATTGAGAGTCATCAATTTTCAAAATCAAGAGGATTAGTATAGACATGACTAATTATGAAGTCATTATACTACATGTATCATATGACTTTTAAAATCTTAAAACCAAATACTAAAAACTAACAATGTTGATTTAACTTATTTTGTTAGGCTTGTCTTTTCTTTTTGTTCCATTGCTTAGAAGTTTATGGTTAATATTGTTAATTTGGATGAATTAATATAGTGTACTAGAGTAGAAAATTAATTTAAGATTTTAATATTTAGGATATTTTGTAATGTTTGTTCCCCATTTTAGAAAGATTCTGCTATAAATCATGCTTTTAAGTTTTAACTTGTACTCTATATTTGTTGTCCATTTCCTCCCACCCCAAAAAAAAGAATTTAAAAACCCTTTCGCACAAGGAACTCATGATGGGGGCCACTGTAAGTGATTGAACCATTTGTGGCTCAAGTTTAGATGGGTATATGGAGACTTTCATAAGGCCTTATCTACAGATAAGTTTCATAATAAAGAGAGGTACTTTGCATTTTGATTGGTGATTTTAAGTTTACAAGATTAAGCCAACAAAAAATTCTATGTTTTGGATGCATCTTTTTTCGGGGGTTGATGTGGACCATGATTTATCATTCGATGATGTTCATCCCCTTGTGCAAGACAGCCAGAGCTATTAGTATTGCAATTCTTATGCTTGGATAATTTTTATAGTAGTCTCGTCATCTTACAAAGTAATAAAAAGTTTATAAATCCAATAATTTCATATAAATTTGAACAAGTTTTGATGATTTCAATAAATTCATATTAGTTCAAATTAAATAAATCTAGAAAAAAATAAGATTAAAAAAACACAGTTGTTGATACAAATTTTTCAGCAAATGAACTCGAATGTTACCCCCATTAACTAGTACCTCTCCAAAGTAGTTGGATAAGACGTTTGATGTTTAGTTTTTAATTAGGTGATTAAGATGTTTGAAGTTTATGTTTAATCAATTCATATTATTGATAATAATTATCAAAATATTCATATTGAGGAAAAATTGATATGAAAAGTCCCAATTCTTGTCGAGATTTGTTTGACAATCCCAAATTTAATTAACTCAGAACGGTCAAAATGTTTATGATGTCTTTTCAAATTAATTTAGCTCGAATGATTTATAACTTGCTAAACAAATTTTTTAAAAGAAGGCATTGTTGATGCTAAGGATGGCAATAGGTCATGTACCCTGCCCTAATTCGCCTGGACCCTATTACTTCCTTCGTTTCATATTTATTGCATCATTTGAGCTTTTTACACTATTTATGCAATCCCTTTTTAACCTTCTTTTGTGATTTATACATAAGGATAAATATAGTCATGTGGGATCTTGCATTGTGTTAGATTCGTCTCGATATATGCTTAATTAAAATCAAAATTTTATAACTTTTACCTAAATAAAATTATAAATATTAATGTTTAAAGTAGTGCATCGGAAGGCGTAAAACTAATGGTGCAATGAATATGGAACGGATGAAGTATATTTTAAGGATATGGGTCTAATTTTTTTGACTTCGTGGGTAAGGGAAGGGTAAGGTCTTAAAGTGATCAGGCATGGTAAGGATCCTATGTTTTCAGACCCATACTCTATCCAAACGAGGACCTTGATAATCTAATTATACTAGAAACAAATTCTTAAGTTTCAAATCCTCCATACTTCACACAATAACTCATATTAGGTATACTCTTTCACTTAATAGTCAAGTCCAACCTTCCTAATTTCGAAGTTACTATGTACACCTACCACGTCGTTCAACAATTGTTACATTTTGATTGTTCACGTACGTATGCTTTGGGTGACCACTAGCCCATTTATTCATACGGATATGTAAATGTCTATGTATTAGCTTTACTACGTACAAGTTAATAGAGAATAAAAATGAAAAGGCATAAATGTTGGACCCATTTTGGTCTCACACACCTTACCCACCAGGCCCTCTGGGTATGGATAGGGGAGTTCATCGGTCCAGAACTGACCTAGACCAAACCGAATCGTATCGAAACCCGAAAAATTAAAATTTGAAACGTGATTGGTTATGGTTGGACGGGGATCGCACTGGCAAAAACAATCCAAACCCCGGACCAAACCGATTGGACCGGTAAAAATAAAAAGGATTCATAAGACATAATGATTTATGAGTTATGGGATTTATAAAAACATCTCTTTTCTAATTCATGACATGTGGTGTTAATATTGACGTACAGCATTAGTTTCAAGTTTTACTTGATTTCTCGTGATTCCCAAAACCGGCGTTCTCAAGGAAAATAAGATAATCTCTATTATGCCTCGAAATGAATGTCATGAAGGTTGAAATATTACTCGATTAGTTCTTGTGATTGGTACCCAAGTAGGGCAAAGGAAGGAGTTTGTTGTCCCGAAAAAATGGTATTGTTTGACGTCAAAAACGCCTTTTATTCTATCTCGTAATACATTCTTCTAAGTTGACCTGTTAGTACTCATGTTCGTGCCATGTAAGGGTTGTCAATGGAGTCAATTTTCATGAAAAAGGTCATGGACACACTCAAAAGCACCTTGTTCCTATATTAGGATGTGTGCGTGAAAAATGACATGTAGGTATTGGTTTTGGCCGGTCTCACAATTCTTGCCTATAAAGGAGGTTAACAATGTGTTTCACCCAAGAACATCACTCTTGATAGGTATTCGTCGAGTCTAACGAAAGTAAACCTAGCTAACTCTGTCCTACTAAGTAAATAGAAAGCGAAAGTAAGGGTTGTATCCACAGAGAGTTAAAATGGGGTTCCAATGGGTTGTAAGGTTTTGGTATAGATACTAATTATGATCATAATGGAACTAAATCACAATAGTAATTATGATCATAATGGAACTAAAGCAGTAATGTGAGGGTTTATCACTCAATTCAATCATTAGAAAGTTTATGAATGACAAGGGAATCATCATTAAAAGGGTGATTATGGTTAGTCAACTAAAAATTCCGTAATTACTCTTTCAAGCTAATGAGGGACACCTAAACAAGATATTATGACTTATCTCATGGCATTAATTCTAGTTGAAGGGTTGAGAACAAGATGACAATAAAGACCCAAAACTAGAATTTCCTATTTTCGTGGCAATTTAGTCAAGCAAACAAAGGTGGAGTCACATTCAATTTCATTTTTTGATCCTTAGCTTTATTTAAAGTTTAGAAATTACTTCCATGGAGATCAATCACAAAAGTAAGCATTAAAGAATCCCCTAAGTTCAATTAATCAACCCCGGCCCCAAAACAAGAATCCCCTTTATATTCACACTCAACCCATGACTTTAATGAGGATTTTAACCCAAATCCTAGAATGGTAATCATGCACTATTCAGGACGGAAGCTAATTCAAAAAAACTTAGAAGTAAAAAAAAGTGGGAGAATCTACAAAGTAATCCAAAGTAAATAAGGGGAATGATTGCAAAGTAAAACTCTTATCACTCTTGAAGTAAAAAAGAAATGATATTATGTGTCGATATAAGTTTTTTTGGCAAATAATTTTCAATGCCAAAAAACATAGTCAAATTAACGTCGGAATACATAGTTACAACATTGGTCGAAGCCCAAAAACTATAGGTCGATATCACTAACTTATCAGTTAACATACAACAACAAATTTTAGATATTAATTCGTTTAATTGGTAAAATTTTGAAGAGTTGGAACCTAATACCTGCAATCGAATTCTAGTTATATCAATATGCTTTTACACTACATACCAAAAACAGGAAAAAATTGTGAAAGCAACAATAATATACTTCTCTCTCGAAGAATAATTGCATCAATGTGACTTTTACATTACTTACATATCCATATCCAAACACAATTTTTTCATATATAAAAACACATGGTGATATATAAGAGGTGGTCGAATTTTGCTGAATAATTAACTTTATATTTTTATAAGCCCTATGCATATTTAAACTATATATTGGTCAAAATTAAAGTAAATTAACAGTGTAAATGCCAAAAATATTGTCATTATATAAGAAAGAGAGAGTAATCTAATCTCCATGGACCATGAATCCATGATAATGTTGGTCTCCGGAGTGGGCTTGGCCATGGTACTGTGGAAGGCGGAGGAGTTCAAGAAGTCGGCTTTGGAAACGAGTTATGTTATGGGCTAATAAAGGGCTAGGCCCATCCATGTATATTGGATGATGAGTATCTACTTTTCCAAATTTACGCAGGCTGGTAGACAACGTTGGCCCACTGCAAAAGGACGGACATTAGTTGAAATTGGTCCACATCGGTAATAAAAGTTCTGAGTTTTTAAGTGTATGACTTTTGTGATGGACTTCCTAAATCCTTACTCTTTTTTTTGGCGCAAGAGAGCCATGAAAGCTTAAACAACTAAATTATCTCTCACTCAATTAAGTGGTCTTGATATGGCTGGTAGCTTATCTTGTTTGTTAACCAATTGGTTAGGAGTTCGAATCCTAACCTTTGGGAATGAAAAGAGATTATTGGCCAGTCCTTTACCGTTAAGTGGAGCACCCTGAACGAAGGGATTAGTCATTACTTCCGATGGTTGGCACTTTGATTTCACCAAAAAAAACTATCCCACTATTGGACCATGATGGTTAAGTTGTATTTAAGTAGTAAATGAATCCTCATTGTCTCTAGCTAAGAGATGCGAGTGTTGAATTTGAATAGCTAGATTTAACTCCCTAAATTGTGTACCTAAATCCACTACGCACCCCTTATAACTCTTATTCACCCGCTTCTAAACCTCATAATCTATCTAAAGAGGCTTAGCCCCACCCTGAAGTGGTGCTATTAGCGTTTTGGTGGTTGAATTATGATGCTCCGATTTAATTCTTAAACATAGATTGTGACACCATGTAAAAATTTAGTGTGTACTAAAGATTTTACGAGTATCTATATGTTTGAAGTTTGAAGTTATAATGTAGGAAGTTCGGCCAGATATACACACTGTAGAAACTAAGACTCCTAACCAAAATAGGAAAGATAATTTTCAGATATTTATAATATAAGAAGGGAAAATTGTATATCCCGGAGCCAGGAATTTTCTGATGAGGGCGAGAATTAACAATTTGAAAAATGAAATTGTATGAAAGGTTAAAAAAAAAAGAAGGTGGTATGGAGATTCGTACTTGGGTTCATGATGTGTTTACTCTATATTGATTAAAAATCAACTAAGCCAAATCTATCTAGTGATATTACACAATATTAAACATTATATATACTTTTAAAAAATTTGACGTTGGGGGGCGGCTGTCCCACCAGGTTCCCCTCTCTCCTCTAATGTATATTACCACCATTATGTACCACTTTTTGTAGATTATCACCTTTTAGTTTTTTTTAAAAATTACCACCTTTAAACTGCAAATTTTCATAAATTTTCACCAATTAATGTTTTCTGTGAATATGAATGTTACGTGGGGCCCACTTCTTACATTACTTCCTTTATATGGCATATTTAAGCTTAGGATTATTAGGATCAAAATCATAACGGATATAACGTCCTATTATACCAGCACATAAAAAGATATTATTAGGGTAATTTGATAATTAGACTCTTAGTAGGCTTGTAAAGATAGATTTTCATAACTCTATATATATAACAGTGCCAGGCAACCTAAACAGGTGAGCCAATCATTCTCAATACTCGTACATGGTATCACGAGCCCAGGTTCAAAAAAATTTCCGCATACAATTTTATCCCACGTTTTTTTTAAAAACCTTAGTGTTCCGTTTCTTTTTCCGGCGACCTTCAATCATGTCCGCCGCCGCGTCTTCCTCCGGCAACCACGCCGACGGCAGCCCCATTACACCGGCGCCTTCCACCCGTCCTGTCCTGCTACGGCATCCTTGCCGTCGCTGCCCTTTGGCAGTTTCGCTGGCCTGCCCGCCAGCCAACATTTCGCCCCAACGGAGCCTGCGGTGGTCACCGGTGGCTTCACGGTTTTTCCGGCCACCACTGTCCACCACCAGCCGCCTGTTTCAGGTGAATTCCTTGGCAGCCCTTTGGTTGCACGATCTCCAGCGAGATTTCCTCCGGGTTTTGGCCCTAATTTCAAAGGTAGTGGTATCCGTTCAGGGTCCTCGTTCTCGGCCTTTCCGCCGTCTCTTCTTCCGTTCGCATCATCTCTTGTCCATCAAGACATAACTCGTTTTGTGACCATCAAATTGACATCACCCGAAGATTATCTCATGTGGAAAACTCAGGTGACATGTTTTCTTTCGACACATCAATTACTAGGTATTATTGAAGGTACAATTACGGTCCCTTCTCCTACTTATGTTGATAATCTAGGTCAATCTTTGCCTAATTCACATTTTTATGAGTATATGAGACTTGATCAGCAAATTAAGTTGTGGTTATATGCATCGATTTCCCGTGATGTTATGATGGATGTGCATGAGTTACGTACTGCCGTTGAGATTTGGAATAGGTTACAGTCCCGATTTTTGCACGCTAGTATGGCTCGATCGATGGAGTTGAAAGGTAGAGTTAGTCATATGAAGAAATCTGATCAGCAGTCTATGGAAGTGTCTTTACGTGAAATTAAGATTATTGTTGATTCTCTAGCTGTTATTCAATGTCCTGTGTCTCAATATGATTTAATTCAGTATACCTTGACTGCCTTGGATCAAGATCGTGACTATGATGCCCTTGTTACTATTTTATCACAACTTCAAACGTCTTTGACGTTTGATGACCTTCGCCCTAAGCTCCTTCAGCATGAGCAACGCATTAAGGCTATGCGTGCATATGATGATTCGTCTACTGCACATCAAGCCTTAGTTGTTGTTCAGTCTGGTTCTTCAGGTTCACACTCCTCTACTCAGGGTGGTTCGAATGCTAAGGGCCAAGGGGGTGGTAAGAACAAAAATCGCAACAACAACAGAAACAAGGGTGGTAGAGGCAACAATGGTGGTCGTGGCAATGGAGGACAGGGTGGTTGTGGCAATGCAGGCCGAAATTTTGGTATGGGTAAATTATCTAACATGTCATATGTTGATTATTCTTGTGCCAATTATATTGCTAATGATTTGTCTTCAGCAGGAAGTAATCCATCTTACGGCAATTTAGCCACTACTCCTTCCTCCGATACTTGTGGTCTTTGTTGGTATCCAGGTCACCAAGCAGCCTTTTGTCCTCAACTCCTCAATCACAGCTTTGTGCCTTCCTCTCCTGATGGTGTCACACGTTCCCTAGCTGCACTGTCTGTTGGTGGTGAAAAGAATGACTCCGTTTGGTATCCAGATTCTGGAGCCGCATCTCACGTGACCTCACAAGATGGTAAGCTATCTAATGCTATTCACTACACTGGTTCGAGTTCTATTGTTGTTGGTGATGGCACACGACTTTCCATTAATAAACTTGGAAACTTAACTCTGTCTTCCCCTAGTCGCCCCCTTCGCCTCATGAAGGTGTGTCATGTTCCCCAGTTAAAGCGTAATTTGTTGTCTGGTCAGAAGTTGTGTCAGGATAATTCTTGCATAGTCTGTTTTGACGAGTCTTCTGTTTGTGTTAAGGACAAGACCACGGGGGCGGTTCTGTTGCGACGAATCAGTAGGAATGGTGTCTACCCTCTTCAGCCTCACATTCTAGAGTCAGAGTCGTCTTCCCGAGTTTGTTCAGAGTCTTCCCGAGTCTGCCAAGAGTCGTCTGTACCTGCTCTCATTGCCACCAAGGAGTCTGGAGATGTTTGGCAAGCTCGCCTTGGTCATCCTTCTACTAGAGTTTTAGGCAGTTTACGTTCACAAAACTTGATTTCATGTAATTCTAAGTTTCATGACGATTGTGTTCATTGCAAAGTAGGAAAGATACATCGTTTGCCCTTTGAGTCTGTGACTCATCGTGCCCCCTATCCCTTATATTTGATACATAGTGATCTCTGGCAATCGCCAGTTAAATCGAATTAATTTTTTCAGTATTATGTGGTCTTTGTTGATGATTATTCACATCTTTCATGGCTATATCCACTTAAACTGGAATCTAATGTTTATTCGACTTTCTTAGCTTTTCAGAAACTTGTTGAGAATTTGTTTCATTCTAAAATTAAATTTTTCCAAAGTGATGGTGGACGTGAGTTTGATAACACTCCCTTACTACAACATTTATGTGATTCGGGAATTTATTTTCGAAAGTCTTGTGCTCGGACTCAAGCGCAGAATGGTGTTGCAGAAAGGAAACATCGAACCATTATCGAGATGGCACGAACTATGCTTATTCAATCTGAGTTGCCAACTCGATATTGGGTCGATGCGTGTTATACGGCTGTGTATACGATTAATCGTCTTCCCAGTTCGGTTTTGCAGGGTTCTTCCCCGTTTGCTAAGCTCTTCCACCGTCCCCCCTCCTATGAGTTTTTGAAATGTTTTGGTTGTGCCTGTTTTACGTTGTTTTTAGATCTTAAAATCAACAAATTACAGGCTAAGTCGATTCAGTATGTTTTCATTGGCTATGCATCAAACTGTAAGGGTTATAGATGTCTTGATCCTGTTTCTGGTAAAGTTTATACAAGTCGTCATGTGTTGTTTAGTGAATGAAAATTTCCTGATCGCTCCCTTGTGTCTAGAACACCCATTGGTTCGTCTATGGATGAGTATCTTGACCCCTTAGTCTGGTTTCCGAGTCTTCCCTCGTCTAGTGAGCCAAGTTTAGCGTCACATGGTCCCCTCTCTATCGAGTCGGTCAATCCTATGTCTCGATTCCCCGAGCCCGCAGCATCCCGGGGGCACATGCAGCAACCCGCTGCCTGCCCGCAGGATGCGTGCGCGCCCTAGGCATTTGCGCTCAGCAGCAGCCACCCGCAGACTCGTATTCCCGCGCCCGCAGGATTACGAGCAGCCCAGCAGCTGCTTGTTGCCTGCCCGCGTGGCGTCCCCGCGCCCACATCCCCCACTCCTCCAACGCTGGCAGTTGCTGCCAGCCCGCAGGTACATCCGGTGCCCGCGGGGTCATCCGTGGCCCTACCTTGTTCCCCTTCCTCGTCTTTTACCCCTCCCCTCGATGTTCCTCTTGAGTCATCCCCGTCTCCTATCGTCCCTCCCCCTAGGCGTCCTAGGAAGTCGTCTAGGTGTGTCGATCCTACTAATGTTCATACCATGACCACGCGTCTAAAAGACGGAATCATTTCTACTAGGAATGTATTGGATTTAAAAACCGACGTTGTTGAGTCTGAACCGTCTAACTTTAAGCAAGCGTCTAAAGATTCACGTTGGCAACAAGCCATGCGTGATGAGTATGAAGCATTAATTAAGAATGATCCTTGGGAACTTGTGCCTCGCAACAACAATAGAAACGCTCTTGGTTGTAAGTGGGTGTATAAGATTAAATATAATTCTGACGGTTGTGGAGCGGTTTAAGGCCAGACTTGTTGTTTTTGGTAACCATCAACAGGCAGGTATTGACTACTTTGAAACCTTTAGTCCTGTCATTAAGCCTACTACTGTTCGCTTAATTTTAACTCTTGTTGCTACTTTAAATGGCCTATTCGTCAACTCGATGTTAAAAATGCTTTCCTTCATGGTTTCCTCAATGAGGAAGTCTATATGCGTCAGCCTCCTGGTTTTGAACATCCTTCTTAACCACATCATGTTTGTCGGTTACGAAAATCCATTTATGGTTTGAAGCAAGCTCCTCGAGCTTGGTTCTCTCATTTCAGCAACTTTCTACTCTCTATTGGTTTCAAGTGCAGCCGTTGTGACACCTCCATGTTCACTCTCAAACACAGTGGTCATATTATCATTCTCTTGCTATATGTTGATGATATTGTGCTTACAGGTAGTAGTTCCTCTTTGCTTCAGAAATTTATCAGTGTTCTCTCTGCCCAGTTTGCTATGAAGGATTTGGGTGATTTGCATTATTTCTTAGGCATTCAGGTTGTACGTACTCCTCAGGGTTTGCTATTGTCTCAAAACAAATATGTAGTTGATCTTCTTCAGAAATTTCATCTAAACCCGTACGTACTCCTGTTGTCTCTCGTATCACACTCTCTCTCTCTTAGATGGTGAACTTCTTGCTGATCTCACAGATTATCGTAGTATGGTTGGTGCATTACAATATTTGACTATGACTCGTCCTGATATTGCCTATGCTGTTAATTCGGTTTCTCAATTTATGCATGCGCCTCGTACTACTCACCTTCTTGCTGTGAAAAGAATTTTCAGGTATCTGCAGGGAACTTCTGATTATGGGCTGTTTGTTCATAGTACGGGCTCTCCTACTGTGACTGTTACCTATTCTGATGCTGATTGGGCCGGGTATCCTGACATTCGGCGTTCTACTACTGGTTATGTTGTCTTCCTAGGGAAGAATTTGATCTCCTGCACTGCGGCCGAAACAATTTGGATACGTCAATTGTTGGCTGATTTAGGGTATTTTCATCGACGGCCTACCATTCTCTATTGTGACAATGTTTCCCCTATGTATCTTACTGCCAATCCTGTTCATCATGATCGTAGTAAGCACATTGATGTTGATTATCATTTTGTTCGTGAGATGGTTGTTAAAGGTGGACTTCAGGTCAAGCACGTTCCGACACAGTTGCAGGTTGCTGATATTTTTACTAAGGGTCTTTCTTCTGAGTTGTTTTGTAAACATCGTTTCAATCTTTCCGTGATTCCTCCCCGTAAAGATTGAGGGGGTGTATTAGGGTAATTTGGTAATTAGACTCTTAGTAAGCTTGTAAAGATAGATTTTCATAACTCTATATATATAACAGTGCCAGGCAACCTAAACAGGGGAGCCAATCATTCTCAATAATCGTACAGATATCTTTCAATTTTACCTGCTTCCACATTATCAATGTCAAACATCTAATGATGCTTTTTCACTAGCATTAATTACATAGGTAGACCATTGAATTTATTGTAAGTCTGCAACTATCGCTTATGTTATGGGTTATCATACACTAAACTGTAGAGCAATTCAATAATGTACATGCCTGCAGGGCTGCAGGCTGTAGCAAGCCAAACAGGACTCAGGATAAGTGAATATGTAGAGCAATGAAAAATAACAGTAGAGGAACATGACTATTAAATCAACTAAACCCCACAAATAACCAAACCCGAATAAGTAGGTTACCCTAAAGCCATATGGGACACCCACACTGACGGGTCGGTTTCACCAACTCCTCATGTCCATGGACCCTACCCAATAACACTTACACCTACTCTTTTCATTTAACTCCTAAAATACTGGAACTTTTAATAATGAAGTAGAGTATCAATTATTTTTCTAATGAGAAAAGTGTCTTATTGCACTTACCAAAATCTCATACATGTATATTTGACCAATTTATACATAAGAGTGTTAAAATAGAAGAAAAGTGTAACGGATTTGCACAGAAGAATCCCATAAGCGAAACGTCATGACAAAAGTGCCTGGACAGAGCCTGTCGGTTGTCAGGCAGACTCAGCCAAGGAGAGCTCACTAAGAAGATCCATCCGAGGTCAAATAAAACCATCCAAGCTTGGACTAAAAAGCATCAGAAGCTTAATAATTGAGCCCATATCAAGCAAAAGGCCCAAAGGTAAGCCTAAGTCACCAGCAATCGAAGTCTACCTTATAAATACTCATTCTCATGTATGCATGAGTGAGGTATGTTCACTTTTATACTCCAAGTTACACTTACTTAGCCCTTGAAATCAATGAGGCTTTGCACTCGTGATCCTAGGCTTACTTAAGCATCGGAGGGGCATTCCTCAAATAAATCCCGAGGCTAATGTATGTATTGTAGCTCGCCACCGAGAAGGAAGCTCAATACCATTTTTCCACTAGCAATCCACCACTCAACAATTGTTATTGTTCCATACAAAAACAAATTGAAGAGAGAAATGTGTGCCAAGAATGGCAATCGATAGGAAAACTTACGCTTTTTCCGTTTTATTGCACAACGCTTTTCACTTCTATCTTTCGATATAATCCAGTATTTTCAAATTTTCTTCTTAACTTTTCAAACCTTACATATTGTTTATTTGTTTACTTTAACAACCAAACACAAGTCTACTTATCATCGAAACTAGGTGTTTTTAATTAGTGAAATAGTAATAAAAAAATGCCAAGATAAAACTCATACAACTATAACGTGTGAACTTCAATTCTTAATAATATCATCAATCATCAGATGACCCAACAAAGATATACTGCTACCGTATATCACTACTTATTTGTGAAAAGGTATCTTCTTTTTTTTTTTAAGTGGCCTCACGGGTGTGAATCCATGATTGGTTGGATCCGGCCGTACACAAGACGTGGCACCGCTAATCTTTGACTTGTGTCACATTATGTCGTACAGTGTACTCGTGTGATCACCGACTGTTTCTAAAGTTTAATTAGAATATATTGATTCTTTTCACAGTATGTATTACACCAGCCGACGAGTATAATAAATAGTATTAACTCCGTTTTTTTAATATATGTTTGTCTTTGCACGTGGATTAAAGAAAAAGTAGAAAAGTAGGAGAAATGTTAGTAAAAGTAAACAAAAAGTGAAAAATGTATTGAGAAGGAAATAAAAAGTAGGAGAGAAGTGTAATAACTAGGTGGGTCAACCTTCCATTTATGGGAGAAGGTAGAAAGGTATCAATTAAAAAACACCTCAAAATAGAAATAAGTGCATATTAAAAAAAACGGAGGGAGTATCTTGCTAATGAATGCCTTGGTACATTATTTAATACAGTATTAATCCTATTTTCTATAGGTTTGAAATATGTCATAATTACAAATCGATTGGTGTAATATTGATCATATTAACCTAATATTTCCATTTTCAGGTATATTATATAATGCCTTAGAAGTGTTCATTAGCTTTTACCTAATAAGGGTCTAATCTCCCTATCTTATTTTTTGTTCAGTTCAATTATGCTCTGGAGCCTTGGTACATTACTTAATATTTATCATATTTTCTATAGGTTTGAAATATATGTCATAATCACGAATCGATTGGTGTAATATTGATCGTAATGACCTAATATTTCCATTTTCAGGTACATTATCGAATGCCTCAGAAGTGTTCATTAGCTTTTACCTAATAATGGTCTAATCTCCTCAGCTTATTTTTCAGTTCCGTTCAGTTCAATTCAGCTCCGGAGAATAATTTTACTCACATCTCACTGTTCATTTTAATTTAATTCAGTTCAATTCAACTCAATTCAGTTCAGTTTAGTTCAGTTGAATTCATCTATTTTATAACGAAGAGAACAAATCCTATAATATGATAATTTATAGTATATTAATATTAAAAAGGTCCCACCAGCACCAGTTAGTTTACCGAACCCTCCTATTTCAATATTTGCTGACTTTTTCACTTGTGAGTCGTGATTCGGGTCCATTATTTAATTGAAACTTCAAAGTAGTAGTATTTGTTAATTGCTAATTTGCTATGTTAGCCACCGCAAGTGAAGTGGTGAGTCAGTTGGGTACAATAATGTTGCTCCTCTCCTCTATACCATATCTGATCTTATCACACAGAGTTTCGGTCTATACTGGTTAAGGAAACAACTATGTGTATGGAATTATGGATTGCATTGCATTATCAATATTTGTTAGAAACTGACTGTTTACAATGACTGAAAAAAGACTAAATTCAAGGCTGTGTCGCGGTAGAAGACCACTGACTTGAAAGCAATTACGGCCCGACTATGGTGGTAATCGCAACTGGCCGGAAAGCTCCCCAAGGTTAACACAGCGACCTTTCTAAGTCACCACTAACAGAGAAAGATCTTGGAGACTGTTTATGCACGTACCCAGTGTTTAGTAGAGAGAAAGAAGAAGAGAAGAGAAATGATTTTCGGATGCCAAAACTGAGGTAGCAGTGGACTGATTTTATAGTAAAAGAATCAGGCCAAATAAAGAAGGTAATAAACAGAGGGAGGAAATCAAGGGCGACAATAAAGGCCATTAACACTGTAATGAAGGCCATTTAACACTGTAACGTTTAACAACATTTCAGTTTTACATGTTACCGTTACACACAGTTGGGCTCGGGTCCAAAAAGATAAGCTCCAGCTCAGCTCTTCCCAGAACCCAGAACCCAGAACCCAGGTCCCAGGCCCAGGCCCAGGCCCAGCCCAGTCTGGTCCGGGCGGGCGGCGCGCGCGCGTGTGTGTGTGATAGCAAGCCCAAACCCAAGTTTGATCTCCAACCACAAAAACCAACCAAGTACTCAACTCAATAAACATGAAGAGGAAGGGAGTTAATAAACAAAGGCAAGCTCCCTTCCATAGGAGATGTGGGATGTTTGGAAAAAACACAAGTAGGCTTTGCAAGCCTTAACTCCAACAATCCCCCACAAAGGCTTTGAAAAGCAAAAGAAATTCCTGGGTAAGGAAAGGGAGGTACTTAAGCATCAATATCTTTCGATTTGAATTGATACATAGTGGAGTGAGGCAACAACTTACTTTCTAGTGAGTGAATTTCTCTTGAACTCACCAGAGTTCCGTTGAGACCCCCACAACACATACCTACCTTAAGAACGTGCAGTCTCCGCGATACAACACAAGCGCTTTATAGCCATGCGCACACCTTGGGTCTCATAAGTGCTCTAGAAAGACAGCCCAGTCTTTCATAGAAGGCGGCTTAACCTCCACACTTACGTAGGTAGTCCATTAAGTGTTCCTCAATAACACCACCCCGAGGGATATGAAACTATTAAGAGCAAAAGCTCAACCTCTCAATATAAATCCATCAAGTGCGTCTCAATAGCACCACCAAACAGGCTATGGATTTAGAAAGCACTACCAACATGCCATAGGGATGAGTAATGTAGTGCAAGTTAAGATTCTATGGCTTCGTTTGACCACAAACGGGTATCCACCATAAACTCTCAACTAATGGGCCTAAGCCCCATCCCCCTCGACGACTCTAGGACAACTCTCCTAGATAATCCCTTAGTAAAGGTATCAGCAAGATTTCTTTCGGACCTGACATAGTCCAAAGAAATCACCCCATTTTTCAGGAGTTGTTTCACGACTCCATGTCTGATCCGTATGTGTCTTTTCTTACCATTGTAGACACTGTTCTTAGCAACGCCAATGGCTGCTTGAGAATCACAGTGAAGGGAGACAGGAGCACCCCTGCCCTCCCCATAATGGAATATCAGACAAAAGGTTTCTCAACCACTCAGCTTCTTGCCCTGCCAACTCGAGTGCAATAAACTCAGACTCCATGGTTGAGCGTGCTATACAAGTCTGTTTCGAAGACTTCCACGAAATAGCACCACCACCAAGAGTAAACACGTAACCACTAGTTGAACTAATCTCATCATTACCTGAAACCCAGTTTGCATCACAAAATCCTTCAAGTACAGCAGGAAATTTAGAGTAGTGCAAACATAGATCAACTGTTCCTTTCAGGTATCTGAGAAGACGATGAAGAGCATTCCAATGTTCATTACTAGGGTTATGAGTATACCGACTCAGTCGACTCACTGCATAGGCTATGTCAGGTCGAGTACAGTTCATGAGGTACATCAAACTACCTATGACTTTCGCATATTCACTTTGAGAAACACTTTCTCCTAAATTCTTAGTCAAATGAATACTAGGGTCATAGGGTGTACTCACTGGAGCAACATCAAAGGAGTTAAATTTTTTAAGCACCTTTTCCACATAATGAGACTGACTAAGGGAGATGCGACCGGAGGTTTTCTTAAGTCTTACTCCTAAAATCACATCAGCTTCTCCCAAATCCTTCATCTCAAACTTCGATGCCAAGAAAAGTTTAGTATCATTAACCACCTTTAAATTGTTACCAAAGATCAACATGTCATCCACATAAAGACATATGATTACACAATCTGATCCTATTAGCTTTGAGTAAACGCAAGAGTCAGAGTTGTTGACAATGAAGCCATTTGACACAATAGTACTGTCAAATTTTTCATACCACTGTTTTGGTGCTTGTTTGAGACCATATAAGGACTTCCTCAACTTACACACTTTATCTTCTTGACCTTGCACCACGAAACCCTCAGGTTGAGACATATAAATCTCCTCCTCTAAGTCACCATTCAAGAAAGCAGTCTTAACATCCATCTGATGTATGACTAAGTCATGAATAGCAGCAAGAGCTAACAGGGTCCTAATGGTGGCTATCTTAGTCACAGGAGAATAAGTGTCAAAGTAATCTAGTCCTTTCCTTTGAGTGAAGCCCCTAATCACAAGTCTGGCTTTAAACCTCTCAATGGTCCCATCAGGTCTCAACTTCTTTTTAAAGATCCATTTGCTATCTATGGTCTTTGATCCCTTAGGTAAGTAAGTTAACTCCCAAGTGGAGTTAGACACTATGGAATCTAGCTCGCTCTTAATGGCCTCTTTCCAAAAACTAGCATCCACAGACCTCATTGCTTCCTCAAAAGTCTTAGGGTCCTCTTCTATCATGAAAGCATAGACCAATTCATCACTCAACAAGTCAATACAAGAGCTCTCAGACAGAAAAGCAGTGACAAAATCAGAACCAAAGTCTTTTGCTACTCTAGGTCTTTTACTTCTCCTAGGTTCATCTATAGCACCAGAACTACTAACATGCAAATCAACTGAAGTACTACTTAAAGTCAAATCAGCAGGAACATTACTAGTAGGTAAGGGAACGTCGTGCGTAGAACAAGTAGGTAAAACAACCGTAGGAGAAGAACATGAAGGCATGGAAGCAACATCACCCTTTTTCAAGGGAAAAACATGTTCAAAGAACTCAGCGTCTCTGTACTCACAAATAGACCTATCACTCAAAGTCATGAACCTATAGGCAGCATGAGCATAACCAATAAATACTGCATCAAAGGTCTTAGGTCCAATGTTTGACCTTTTATAGTCAGGTAGCCCAACTTTAGCTAGACACCCCCACACTCTCAAGAAGCTT
The DNA here is from genome assembly GCA_947645195.1 of Patellifolia procumbens. Classification (NCBI taxonomy): domain Eukaryota; kingdom Viridiplantae; phylum Streptophyta; class Magnoliopsida; order Caryophyllales; family Amaranthaceae; genus Patellifolia; species Patellifolia procumbens. Next base: position 93,054 of record CANSGD010001000.1, on the reverse strand, counting down.
AAGTTTGGAGTAAATCCCTTCCATAATTCATAGGGAGTCTTATCTAACCTTTTGTGAGGTACTCTGTTAAGAACATGACAGGCTGAAAGGACTGCTTCCCCCACATTTCATCAGGCAACCCAGAACTTACAAGCATAGCATTCATCATGTTTTTCAAAGACCTATTTTTCCGTTCAGCTATACCATTCTGTTGGGGTACATAAGGTGCACTAAGTTCATGAATAATACCCAATTTCTCACAATGGTCATTCAAAGAGAAGTTTTCAAACTCTCTACCTCTGTCAGATCTAACCCTCTTGATTTTCCTATCAAGTTGGTTTTCTACTTCGGCCTTATATTTGATGAAAGCTTCCCCTGCCTCACTTTTGGCTTTGAGAAGGTAAATCTTAGTGTACCTCGAAAAATCATCAACAAATGAAATATACCAGAATTTTCCTCCTCTACTTCTAGTGTTCTGGAAGTCAGCTAAGTCCGTATGAATCAACTCTAGAAGTTGTGTGGTCCTTTGAGTCATAGTTTTGCAAGGTTTCTTAGTGAATTTTGCTTCAACACAAACTGGACACTTAGAAAACTCAGTAGTCGACAGATTAGGAATTAAAGCTAAGGTCCTTAGTCTCTTAATGGAAGCAACATTCACATGCCCTAATCTACCATGCCACAAATTTAAAGACTCAGCAATATAAGCAGAACCAGAAACAGTTTTATTAAAAACAGCAGAAATAGAAGAAGCAACATTCAGAATAAATAAACCTCCACTTCAATACCCCTTCCCAACAAATTCCCCACCACGAGTCATTACAACTTTGTCAGCCTCAAAAACAATTTTCAAACCAGCTTTGTTTAATAAGGCACCAGACACTAAGTTGCGACGCATAGTAGGAACATACAACACATTAGAAAGGGAGAGGGTTTTTCCAGAGGTAAGTTTAAGAGTGACCTTTCCTCGTCCAAGTACTCCAGCAGTTGCAGCATTGCCCATGTAGACACACTCGCCTTCAGAAGCATCCTGAAAATCATGGAGCAGCTCCTTGTTTGCACAGAAATGTCTTGAAGCCCCAGTGTCTAGAATCCAATCAGTACTGTTCTCGATCAGATTTGCTTCAACAACCACAGCAGCGACAATGTCGTTTGATTCAGCAAGGTTGGCCTGAGGTCCTTGTTTTTGCACAGAACCTTGGCGTTGAGGGCATTGGTAAGCCTTATGATCTGGCTTGCCACAGACATAACAGAGGACAGACTTCTTTTGAATCTTGCTATCCGTTTTGTTAAATTTGCCTTGCTTCTTTCCTTTGTTATTACCCTTTTTCCCTTTTCCCTTAAACTTATCAAAGCCTGATGGAGCAGCAGATTCCACCAGGTTAGCTTTAGCGGTATTAACGGAAACTGAATCTAGATTGTCCTTAAGGCGATTTGCCTCTTCAATCCTCATATGACTAATTAATTCCTGAAGAGACAGGAATTCTTTTCTGTGTTTCAGATTATTTCTAAAATCTCTCCAAGAGGGGGGAAATTTTTCTAGTAAAACATTAGCTTGAAATACTTCACAAATTTTCATGTCCTCATTAAGAACATCAGCACAGAGATTTTCGAACTCATGAACTTGATCCATGACTGGCTTATCATCAACCATACGGAAAGCCAGCCACTTGCCAACAACATATTTCTGTTTTCCAGCATCATCAGCCCCATATTTTTTCTCAAGGGCCTCCCAAATCAGTTTTGAACTTTTATGAACCATAAACAAATCATACAGATTATTGATCATCAGATTAAGGAGGTGGAAACGGACAGTTTTATTATCTTTTACATATTTTTCAATTTCGTCCTCTTTCTTCTTAATTTCAGTAGCAGAAGGAGAAGAGGATGAGTCACCTGTAGTAGTAAGCGCAGTGGGACAGTCCTTGAAAAGGACGTAGTCAATGTCCAATTGCTCAAAGAACATCAGCAGTTTGGAAGACCAACGTTTGTAGTTGTTTCCGTCAAGAGATTCGAGCTTGGACAGATGAGACACGGATTTGCTTGAAAAATCAGCCATTGCAAATTAAATTAATTGCTTTCAAATTGTTAGAAACTGACTGTTTACAATGACTGAAAAAAGACTAAATTCAAGGCTGTGTCGCGGTAGAAGACCACTGACTTGAAAGCAATTACGGCCCGACTATGGTGGTAATCGCAACTGGCCGGAAAGCTCCCCAAGGTTAACACAGCGACCTTTCTAAGTCACCACTAACAGAGAAAGATCTTGGAGACTGTTTATGCACGTACCCAGTGTTTAGTAGAGAGAAAGAAGAAGAGAAGAGAAATGATTTTCGGATGCCAAAACTGAGGTAGCAGTGGACTGATTTTATAGTAAAAGAATCAGGCCAAATAAAGAAGGTAATAAACAGAGGGAGGAAATCAAGGGCGACAATAAAGGCCATTAACACTGTAACGTTTAACAACATTTCAGTTTTACATGTTACCGTTACACACAGTTGGGCTCGGGTCCAAAAAGATAAGCTCCAGCTCAGCTCTTCCCAGAACCCAGAACCCAGGTCCCAGGCCCAGGCCCAGGCCCAGCCCAGTCTGGTCCGGTCCGGGCGGGCGGCGCGCGCGCGCGTGTGTGTGTGATAGCAAGCCCAAACCCAAGTTTGATCTCCAACCACAAAAACCAACCAAGTACTCAACTCAATAAACATGAAGAGGAAGGGAGTTAATAAACAAAGGCAAGCTCCCTTCCATAGGAGATGTGGGATGTTTGGAAAAAACACAAGTAGGCTTTGCAAGCCTTAACTCCAACAATATTCATGTCGGTTGGTGTCTCATTAATAAATAGTAGTATGAATATTAGTAGTCATCTAATTTCTTGATGGTTTCCAAAACCCTAAATGCTACCCAAATTCATAAGCATAAACTTTGGTTGAATTGATCCTTTAAAATGTTATCAGAAGCAATGTAGTCACAAATTCTTATCTCATTTACACCTCATGTTTAAGTGAGATATATAGCAATAGGCCGTATGAGGAGACATGTACTAAGTTCAAAGAGCCCTCGTGTGAAAAGATATTATAGAGACTAGGTTTCTTCAACTTATCTTAATTTATCTGAATTTATAAGGTGTCAAAACTTACCGGAACCTATTTCAACTTATCCAAACTTATATTGACTTAATTTTTTGGAAATAAGTTAAAATTAGTTGAAGATGAACGAGTATTGAGAATAATGATTGGCTAACCTGTTTAGGTTGCCTGGCATGTTATATATATAGAGATACAAAATATCTTTACAAACCTACTAAGAGTCTAATTACCAAATTACCCTAATACACCCCCTCAATCTTTACGGGGAGGAATCACGGATAGATTGAAACGATGTTTACAAAACAACTCAGAAGAAAGACCCTTAGTAAAAATATCAGCAACCTGCAACTGTGTCGGTACGTGCTTGACCTGAAGTCCACCTTTAGAAACCATCTCACGAACAAAATGATAATCAACATCAATATGCTTACTACGATCATGATGAACAGGATTGGCAGTAAGATACATAGCAGAAACATTGTCACAATAGAGAATGGTAGGCCGACGATGAAAATACCCTAAATCAGCCAACAATTGACGAATCCAAATTGTTTCGGCCGCAGTGTAGGCAACAGCACGATACTCAGCTTCAGTAGAAGACTTCGAAACAATAGGTTGCTTCTTAGAACACCAGGAGATCAAATTCTTCCCTAGGAAGACAGCATAACCAGTAGTAGAACGCCGAGTGTCAGGACACCCCGCCCAATCAGCATCAGAATAGGCAACAGTCACAGTAGGAGAGCCAGTACTATGAAGAAATAGCCCATAATCAGAAGTTCTCTGCAGATACCTGAAAATTCTTTTCACAACATGAAGGTGAGTAGTACGAGGCGCATGCATAAATTGAGAAACCGAATTAACAGCATAGGCAATATCAGGACGAGTCATAGTCAAATATTGCAATGCACCAACCATATTACGATAATCTGTGGGATCAGCAAGAAGTTCACCATCTAATAGAGAAAGAGTGACACGAGAGACAACATGAGTACGTACGGGTTTGACAGTATGAAGATGAAATTTCTGAAGAAGATCAACTACATATTTGTTTTGAGACAAAAGCAAACCCTGCGGAGTACGTAAAACCTGAATGCATAAGAAATAATGCAAATCACCCAAATCCTTCATAGCAAACTGAGCAGAGAGGATACTGATAAATTTCTGAAGCAAAGAGGAACTACTACCTGTAAGCACAATATCATCAACATAGAGCAAGAGAATGATAATATGACTACTGTGTTTGAGAGTGAACATAGAGGTGTCACAACTGCTGCACTTGAAACCAATAGAGAGAAGAAAGTTGCTGAAACGAGAGAACCAATCTCGAGGAGCTTGCTTCAAACCATAAATGGATTTTCGTAACCGACAAACATGATGTGGTTGAGAAGGGTGTTCAAAACCAGGAGGCTGACGCATATAGACTTCCTCATTGAGGAAACCATGAAGGAAAACACTTTTAACATCGAGTTGACGAATAGGCCATTTAAAAGTAGCAGCAAGAGTAAGAACTAAGCGAACAGTAGTAGGCTTAATCACAGGACTAAAGGTTTCAAAGTAGTCAATACCTGTCTGATGATGATTACCAAAAACAACAAGCCTGGCCTTAAACCGCTCCACAGAACCGTCAGAATTATATTTAATCTTATACACCCACTTACAACCAAGAGCGTTTCTATTGTTGTTGTGAGGCACAAGTTCCCATGTATCATTCTTAATCAATGCATCATACTCATCACGCATGGCTTGTTGCCAACGTGAATCCTTAAACGCTTGCTTAAAATTAGACGGTTCAGACTCAACAACGTCGGTTTTTTAATCCAATAAATTCCTAGTTGAAATAATTCCGTCTTTTAAGCGAGTGGTCATGGTATGAACATTAGTAGGATCGACACATTTAGACGACTTGCGAGGACGCCGAGTGGGAGGGGGGACGGGAGTCGGGGATGACAAAGAGGATGACTCACCTAAGGCCGGACTAGGAGGTAATGGGCTAAGAGGGGGGGACACACCACATACGCTGGGACTCAACATAGGAGTGAGAGACAAGAGGGTTGGCTGGCCTGCGGGCGCGCGTAGGGCGATTGGGTAGGCAGCAGTGAGCTGCGTGGAGCAACTGGGGGCTGGCGCAGGTTGACGCAGCACGTCTATGGCTGCGGGCGCGGGGTGTGCGTGCAGGCAGGCAGCAGGTATAGTGGGGGGGAGTGTGGTCTGCGGGCGCGGAAGAGGGTGTCCGCGGGCTGGTGTGAGTCGCACGTTCTTCGGGCACGCACGCATCCTGCGGGCAGGCAGCGGGTTGCTGCTGGTGCCCCCGTGATGCTGCGGGCTCGGGGAATCGAGACACAGGACTATGTGACGCGAAACGTGGCTCACTAGACGCAGGAAGACTCGGAAACCAGACTAAGGTGTCAAGAGATTCATCCATAGACGAACAATTGGGTGTGCTAGACACGAGGGAACAATAAGGAAATTTACGTTCACTAAACAACACATGACGACTTGTATAAACTTTGCCAGAAACAGGATCAAGACATCGATAACCCTTATAATTTGATGCATAGCCAATAAAAACACATTGAATCGACTTAGCCTGTAATTTATTGATTTTAGGATCTAAAAACAACGGAAAACAGGCACAACCAAAACATTTCAAAAACTCATAGGAGGGGGGACGATGAAAAAGTTTAGCAAACGGGGATGAACCCTGCAATGCCGAACTGGGAAGACGATTTATCGTATAAACCGCCGTATAACACGCATCAACCCAATATCGAGGTGGCAATTCAAATTGAATAAGCATAGTGCGGGCCATCTCAATAATGGTTCGATGTTTCCTTTCTGCAACACCATTCTGCGCTTGAGTCCGAGCACAAGACTTTCGAAAATAAATTCTTGAATCACAGAAGTGTTGTAGTAAAGGAGTGTTATCAAATTCACGTCCACATCACTTTGGAAAATTTAAATTTTGGAATTAAACAAGTTCTCAACAAGTTTTTGAAAGGCTAAGAAGGTCAAATAGACATCAGATTTCAGCTTAAGTGGATATAGCCAAGAAAAACGAGAATAATCATCAACAAAAACCACATAATACTGAAAAAACTGATTAGATTTAACTGGCGATTGCCAAAGATCACTATGTATCAAATATAAGGGATAGGGGGCACGATGAGTCACAGACTCAAAAGGCAAACGATGTATCTTTCCTAATTTGCAATGAACACAATCGTCATGAAACTTAGAAGTACATGAAATCAAGTTTTGTGATCGTAAACTTCCTAAAGCTCTAGCAGAAGGATGACCAAGGCGAGTATGCCAAACATCTCCAGACTCCTTGGTTGCTATAAGAGCAAGGACAGACGACTCTGTGCAGACTCGGGAAGACTCTGAACCAACTCGGGAAGACGACTCTGACCCGAGAATGTGAGGCTGAAGAGGGTAGACACCATTCCTACTGATTCCCCGCAACAGAACTGCCCCCGTGGTCTTATCCTTAACACAAACAGAAGACTCGTCAAAACAGACTATGCAAGAATTAGGAAAAATTGTGAATAACCACCTGCACGATACACCTATTTCAAAATAACCACCCCATTTTTGTTTGTGTTTAAATAACCACCTCTCATTTCCTTAACTTTTTCAAATACCCACCTGTTAATGGAATTTTCTAACGCCGTTAAGTGTGATGCCCAAATTCTTACTAAATTACCCTAATTTTCTCCAAAATTTCACTAATTACCTTACTAATCTATAATTTGACTGGTCAAATTATGATTAATATTTTAAAAATCTTTTTTTATTCAATTTTACAATTTTTTAAACTATATATTTTTGATATATGACATGGTAATGGACACAAATTTCGAGACAATATTTAATCGCGTTTTTTATACTCAAGACAACGTTTTTTCGAAAAACGGACACCACCGTATGCCCTTTATGGGCACGAATTTTGAGATTCCCTACGAAACGAGTACCTACAAGCCGGATTTTTGGGCACGTACTTCGAGACGCCTTTTTCGGAAGGAATACAAAGTTTTTTTTGAAAAAGGACACCGGCTTGTAGGTAAGGCGGTGTCCGTTTTTCGGAAAAACGTGTTCCATCCAAAAAAATGGTCTCAAGTACGTGGCCGAAAACCCGACTTGTAGGTACTCGTTTCGTAGGGAATCTCAAAATTCGTGCCCATAAAAGGCGTACGGTGGTGTTTTTTCGAAAAAACGTCGTCCTGAGTATTAAAAACGTGATTAAATATTGTCTCGAAATTTGTATCCGTTACCGTGTCATATATCAAAAGTATATAGTTTTAAAAATTGTATAATTGAATAAAAAATATTTTTAAATGTTAATCATGATTCGGTGTCCGTTTTTTCGAAAAAACTTTGTATTTCGTCCGAAAAAAGCGTCTCGAAGTACGTGCCCGAAAAGCCGGCTTGTAAGTACTCGTTTCGTAGGGAATCTCAAAATTCGTGCCCATAAAGGGCGTATGGTGGTGTTCGTTTTTCGAAAAAATGTCGTCTTGAGTATTAAAAACGCGATTAAATATTGTCTCGAAATTTGTGTCCATTACCGTGTCATATATCAAAAATATATAGTTTTAAAATTTGTAAAATTGAATAAAAAAAGATTTTTTAAATATTAATCATGATTTGACCAGTCAAATTATAGATTAGTAAGGTAATTAGTGAAATTTTGGAGGAAATTAAAAAAGTTGAGCCCTAAAACTAACGGTGTTAAGATTTTCCGTTAAGAGGTGGGTATTTCAAAACGTGAACATAAGTAGAGGTGGTTATTTAAATGCAAAACAATTTGGGGTGGTTATTTTGAAATTGGTGTATCTGACAGGTGGTTATTCACAATTTATCCCAAGAATTATCCTGACATAACTTTTGGACAGACAACAGATTATGCTTTAACTGGGGAACATGACACACCTTCGTGAGACGAAGGGGGCGACTAGGGGAAGACAGAATTAAATTACCAAGTTTATTAATGGGAAGTCGTGTGCCATCACCAACAACAATAGAACTCGAACCAGTGTAAGGAAGAGCGTTAGATAGCTTACCATCCTGTGAGGTCATGTGAGAGGCGGCTCCAGAATCTGGATACCAAACGGAGTCATTTGTTTCACCACTAACAGACAGTGCAGCTAGGGCACGTGTGACACCATCAGGAGAAGAAGGCACAAAGCTATGATTAAAGCGTTGATGGCAATAAGCTGCTTGGTGACCTGGATACCAACAAAGACCACAAGTATCTGAAGAAGGATTGGTGGCTAAATTGTCGTTAGATGGATTACTTCCTGCTTAAGACAAATCATTAGCAATATAGTTGGCACAAGAATAATCAACATAAGAAACATCATGAAAATTACCTATACCATTAGTGCGGCCTGCATTGCCACGACCACCCTGTCCTCCATTGCCGCGGCCTCCATTGTTAGAACGACCACCCTTGTTACGATTGTTGTTGTTGCGATTCTTGTTCTTACCACCCCCTTGACCCTTAGAATTCGAACCACCCTAAGAGGACGATTGTGAACCCGAAGAGCCAGACTGAACAGCAACTAAGGCCTGATGAGCAGTAGGCGTCTCAGCATAAGCACGCATAGCTTTAATGCGTTGCTCATGCTGAAGAAGCTTAGGGCGTAGATCATCAAACGTCAAAGACGTAATTTGCTAATTAGACTCTTAGTAGGTTTGTAAATATATTTTGTATCTCTATATATATAACATGCCAGGCAACCTAAACAGGTTAGCCAATCATTATTCTCAATACTCGTTCATGGTATCAGAGCATCATAGTCACGATCCTGATCCAGAGCAGTCAAGGTATACTGAACCAAATCATACTGAGAGACAGGACACTGAATAGCAGCTAAGGAATCAACAATTATTCTAATATCACGTAAAAACACTTCCATTGACTGCTGATCAGATTTTTGCATATGACTAAGCCGACCTTTTAACTCCATAGAACGGGCCATACTAGCATGCAGAAAACGTGTCTGTAACCTATTCCAAATCTCAACAGCGGTACGTAACTCATGCACATCCATCATAATATCACGAGAAATCGATGCATATAACCACAATTTAATTTGCTGATCAAGTCTCATATACTCATAAAATTGTGGATTAGGCAACGATTGACCTAAATTATCAACATAAGTAGGAGAAGGAACAGGAATTGAACCTTCTACAATACCAAGTAATTGATGCGTGGAAAGGAAACATGTCACCTGAGTTTTCCACATGAGATAATCTTCGGGTGATGCTAATTTGATGGTAACATAACGAGTGATATCTTGATGTGCAAAAGAAGTCGCGGACGGAAGAGACAAAGGAACAAAAGGCATGGAAAAGGGGAGTGGGTGGCTGCTGCCACCACTCGTTGGAGGGCCGAAACCTGGTGGGAAATCAAGATGATTTCTTGACATGGGCCGCAACAAACTAGGGCTGGCTGTGATTGATGAAGACGCGCCAAGGAGTGTGGGTGGTGGCGGAAGCGACCACTGTTGGCCTGAGGAGGCGTAGCCACCACTGGATGCGGCGGCAGTGGTGGTGGCGGCTGCAAAGGAGCCGCTGTAAGGGCTGCCGTGAAACGGAGCCACGTGCGACTAGTTGTGGCTCACGTCATTCGTTGGCGGGGCAACGAGAGAAGAACGCTGATGAAACGACGTTCTGGGACTGACGACAGAAGCATCGACAGTGCTGGTGGTTTGGGCGGCGGACATGGTGGATGGTCGCCGGAGAAACACCGACCAAAGGTGGCTAGGGTTTCGGAAAAAAAACTTAGGTTTTTGTGCGGAAAAATAAACCTAGGCTCTTGATACCATGAACGAGTATTGAGAATAATGATTGGCTAACCTGTTTAGGTTGCCTGGCATGTTATATATATAGAGAGATACAAAATATCTTTACAAACCTACTAAGAGTCTAATTACCAAATTACCCTAATAGAAGATATCACAATTAATGTATAAAGCTAGAATCGAAGCTTCAACCATCAATTTCTGCCTTTGCTTTGATTAAGTGGATGCCCAAACAATTTCCTTATTTGATCTTGTGTTGCTTTCAAAATTATTAACAACATGAAGAATAACAATTATATAATGTGGAGAATGATTGCATAATGTGACAATTGATCAAATGAGTTTAGGTTTGACGTTTGAGTATATTATTTGTCTGTGTTATCATTTTTGGTCATAAGATTGATTGCTCTACTAACCAACCAAGTACATTGTTGAAAATTACATAAATTCACAAGCCACAACAGTGTACTAGAGCTTGTCCCAAAATAATCACGGTGATCTAAATAGAATCCACGTAAGGAAAAACACTTGTCATTCGTGGAAAATATAATATTACAAGGACATTTTGTGCACTATTGAAATCGTTACTCTCTTTTTCCTCCCAAAATTACGTATGTAGTATGTCATAGTGAACAACTATATGAACTACTTACTTAACACGGTGATGAATTAATAGTTTGTCACGCTAATTATAGGAATTAAACCGCGCAATTACTAAGTTGATGTAATTGCGGCAGCAATCTTCAAATGGGAAGAAAACTCGTCCAGCACATTGCCAGATTTGAAGAGTTATAGAGCGAGTAGTATATTACCACATTTGGGTAGTAGAAGTATTTGATTGTCAAAAGGACTCTAAAACCTTGATTAATCAATTAATTTCGAATGCGATGCATTTGCAATTTGCAAGTCAGCACGATCACTTTCAGATGGGGGCTCATCTTGATTCAGACTAACAAAAAGGTAGACGTAACTTCAAAGATTTTTTCCTTGTATCTTCAATTCAATTACTTCTCTTAATCATCATATGATTCACGAATCATTACCCATTAGAAAGACACAAACCATTCCAAAGATGCTAACATTAGGAGTTTAGGAGGAACAAGTTGTCTTCAATAATAAATACAAGTAGTACAATTTTATGTTGTTCTGACTCGGATACTAGTGTTGGACACGGGTACATATGCAAGTTTGGACACAGTTAAATTGTGAATATTTTCCATAATTTTACCAAGTGTCCATATCCATATCAGAAGTGTTGACAATCCGACACCGATACTTAAGCTAAAATAAAGAGTTTGATTAACATAGCTAACATTAATTAAAGACAATAGTATATAGGGATGTAGAACCATAGCTTTACAATAATGAATTAGGGTCCATTGAGACAAGAAGTTAGATGGGGACCAAATAGGAAAAGAAAGGTCTCAATAAAAAGGAAGGGGTCCACAATAGTGGTTATGTATATTGTCAAAATCATTGATGTTAGATCTCTTTAGTAAATTATAGGAGGCACCAAACAAAACATAAACTATGCTAGTACTATTTTACAAAAGATGAATGGCCCCATGAAAGAGAATTCATTGAAAATGCTTAATCAAACAACATAAAGGAGTTGATATGTTAATGTCATGTACTCATGTTATTGTCTAGATGTTTGCTGAAATTACAACAGCATCAAAAGTGAATCATACAATTTACCTCTAAACATCTTCCGTACTGCTAGTAATTTAGCGAATCGACTCAAAATCGAAATTAAAAACAATGAAAATTTACAAGTTAGTGAATTAGAACAAGAATAAACTAGGCATCTAGTATGATTTACTATGAACATGGTATGAAACTCATCCTCGTATTTCATCTTGTTGAGGTATGCAAGAAGCCAACTTTCGCCAAGGAGCGATGGCTCTGTTCACATCCACGGGGAAGCATTTTGTGCAACCAACGGGATGGGGAGGCTTTGCCTGAGATAAGTGACCTAGGGCCACATGAGACAGTACAAAAACAAAAATACAAACAAGACGCCGAAATTGATATTCCCTGAAAGATCATTAGGGTACAAGATAACCAAATTAAGAAAGAGCTTAAGATCTTCGATACACACGAGGCGTGTCGCTTAGTGAGAAGCTTGTACCTAACACTAGAGATACTTACATTAGAATAACATAATTTTGCTTTTATAAATGATATGAGCTACAGCTTCTCTACATTCAATATACCCATACCCTAATTCTTTATAGTGGGTAGTCAGTGGGATCCAAGGTTTTGAAGATGGAATGACAAGTTTTTGGAGATAAAACTACAGAAGAATTGAATACAGCAGAAGTTGAAATAAACAGGAAAAATGAACTATTTAAAACTAACAAAATGCTTCTAATAAATATTTTTTGTTTATATTTTGTTCACATGTTTTTATACCTCAATGACCTCACCTCCCTTACATACACCGACGTTTAACACCATGGTCCCGTTTGTTCTTGACTTCAATATTCTGCAACAATTTCTTCTTGGAGACTGTTGCAAAGAAGAAGAGACAGTCAAACATATAATTCTCTTTAATATCAATTTTAGGTAACCAAACGATTCTTTCATGTCACCTAATAATCAATTTCAAGTTGACAAATATATGCAGCAACGATTTTTCTACTATCGTTGTAAAGACGAGTCAGGTTGGATCTACGCTACGGATTCAACTAGCTTTTTTTAATTCCATAAAAACAAAAAGAGATTTTTATGTAGCTATGGCCAATGCATACTAATTACAAACGTATATAGGCAGCATACTAGCAATGCAAAGCGCAGCACACAAAGCTTTATGAGTTTTCACATTCAGAATATAAGTATCTTCATCAATTTCCCTTTACTTACTTTCTCCATCACAATTGCACAAAGTGTCCTTTAAGAAGGCAAAGGATCTTAAGAGTATAAAGATAGGAATATTGTCAAAAACACATTATAAAAATACTTCTATTAACTAAAGATTGAAAAGATACACCAGCAAAAGATATGCACAATGTGCACTAGTACTAAGCTAACTTGTTGGTAGTAATGTAATTGCGATGCCTTAGATGACGAAGCAATACCAGATAGCTTCTTGAACCTTTAGCTCACATATGCAAAAAGTATTTGAATATTGTCTAAGCAACCTATTTTAAATGACATTGATGACAATGTAATTTTTGGCCACTTCTTAAGGTCACAAGGCTCTTTGGAATTGTGCACTCCAAATTTAGATGGCACATGTAGACTGACTACTAAAAATCTGTGTTAGCCCAGACGAACTTACGGCAGCTAGCTTAATGATGCAATTAAAGCCAAAACTAGCAGAAAGTTGAAGTATACAAAAAATTCTCAAGTTCGCAAACACTTTAGTGAAACAAAAACATCAATTAAAGCAAATGAATTAGTAGTAGTACAATGGAAATGGAACTTACCCTACTCCACAATTCTGGATCCGGTTTCTTGTAGACAACCACCCTCTCAATTGTTGACGGCTCAATCATCCTCCACCGACACAGCGGGTGCTGCACGTGATGTAGCAAGTATTCGCTAACTGTATGATTCTTTTCCTTATCAAATCTAGCTTTAGACAAGTAATACACATAGGGCTTCTGACATGGGTTTCGGGCCACAGGCCGTGTGTTGAATGCATAAGCAGTGTAATCGGCCCTTCTATACCAATTCAAGAATGTCCTTGTTGGCATCTCCATTTCGCGGGGTGATAAGACACCCCTTATTATTTGAACCGCAAAACCCCAAGACACCGAGATTGTCCATTTCATTGATTTATGGTAGCATACAGATTGCTGCATTAGCCCAGCAGAATCCAACTTCATCGGGATTGTCAGCCGTTGTAAGGCTTGAACCTGAGTCACGTTAGGGAATATGGGTTCGACCACGTCCAAGTGATGCAGCGACACGAATGGCGTTACTGGATGTGCAGCTAGCAGTCCAAACAAGTTGCCATACACATCATACTGGATTTCCGCAAAGTTTCACCAAGAAAAAGGCTGGCTATTAGAATTCATTTAACACCTCATAGCAAAAATTATCACACAATCAAACTACATGATCAAAAAAAGCAATATTCTCAGATTTTAATCCCGGGGAAGTTAAAGGTTGCTCATTATCAGCAAATTGGTCAAAATATCCACCAATTTGCTTGTTATGACTCATAAGAGCAAAGTGAGCCTCAAGAAAAGAGGTTAAGCTGTTTTTTTCTAATTGATATACAGGGAAAATGCTACATTACCAAATTCGGTCATTTACCCACTAGAAACAGAGAATAAAAAATCTAATCTTTGTCATTGGGTTAGATCATAGTACTTACTATTTATTGATGGCTATCTCCACATAGTAAAATAAAAAGAGGGTAGATAGATTTTACTCCTACACTGAGGGGGATAAAAGGCGATATGGTAACATACTCCTTAGATCACAAGTATCACCCCTAAGTTTTATCGACTAAGCTAGTTAACATCCGCAAACCGTCCCGGTCCATAGGGGAAACAATGTACTAAACCCAAGCACCCATTTCCTTCAACAGAAAAAATTTGAACACTCAATAAATAAAGCATATTTTAGTTCCCAAGGTAAAGAGTCAATGTAGGCTGACCAACCTTTTTTCGTAGTGTAACAGTTATTTTCCACATACAGCTTGCACATTTATTACTAAATTTGTACTTGCTTCTAATACTAAATTCTACTCCGGAATACACACTTTTTTACACCGACAAGCTCAAAATAAAATTTTATACTCTAGAATAAAGATAAAACCTCGAAATACTCACCATCACACAATTACACAACCATACAGTTTTGCTTGCCTAGGACAATCAGTGAGCAGTGTACTTCACGCGCCCAAACAAGGATCTCAATCACAGGTCCTTTATAAGACATGGGACCCACAAAACCACACTACTCAATCTTATACGCTAAAAACACAGCAATATTTAGCCATATACCACGGTTACAGTTTTTGCCAGGATTCTGTATTTCAATTGCTTAATTCTTCAATCATTTTTAGTCCCAAAAATTCACAAAATTAACTTCATTAATTACAATTAGAGCAAATTATTAGTGATTTCCTATTTGATCTCCGACAATTTGCCAACCAATAAGGTAACTACTAACTAAAGTACCGTCTTTTCAGCTTAGTTCAGTTCCAACCAATTCAGTTCAACCCGGGAGGACAATGCCTAAAAATCTTAGAATCGTGTTAGTTTCATCTCACATTACAATTCAATCCTAAAGAACAATGCCTAAAAAATCTTAGTCACCTTAAAATTTCCAATCTTTACCCGAAAAACAATTAACTTTTATTACAGACCCGCGTATACCATGACCACTATCTTCATTGAGGACAACTTATACTTATACTTCAATACCATATGGTACGCCCAAATACACGATGAATACTCCGTGAAAAACATCACAAAAAGAGAAGAACAAAGATTGAAGAAACAAGTTCAGTTCAATTCCGACAAGTTCAGTTCAATTCTAAACAACATTGTCTAAAAATCTTAGTCACCTTAAAATTTCCAATTTTTACACACATGAAAAACAATCTAATTTTTATTATACATCTGCGTGTACCATGAGCATTGTCTTCAAATTAGCGGAAATTAGACTTCGTTACCATATGATACACTCGAATGCACAATGAATACTTTTGTAACAAAAAAAAAACATAAGAAAAAAGAATGAAGAAACTGAGCTCATACCTGGTGAAAACCGAGTTCTTTAGTGAGTGGAACACCGAGTTCAGCCATGCAAGCTTGCATTCGATCATCACTCCCATACAAAACAGGATACCTTTGAATACACCTATCTTGAATCTTCTCTAAAGCAACAGCTAAAGGATAACTAATAGCAAATCCACCACCACCATACGCCATTGCATAAGAGAAATAAATATTCTGTAAATGACTCTCAGAATTACTCCCTATATAATAAAACTCCCTATGATCATACTTATTCAACACCCTAATCAAATTCTCCGTTACAAAAACAGTATCATCATCTCCCAATACAAACCACCTCACATCCTTCAACCCCAACCTTAGGGTCTCCGATATTATTCTGGAGATCCGTATTGCGGAGCGATGCCCCTGTTTGTTAGTGTACCTAAACTTGGATGTATCCTCTGAAATTCTAATCTCTGGTAGATTATTCGATTCGGATTCGGATTCGTTTACGACACCGTCTAACCATACAATGCCTCTCATATTGGTGTTGTTGTACCATATCTTGATGTAGTTCTTTCTTCCTTCCCATAAGTTGGCTGACCCGCCAATGCCGAACACTATGTGGGATATGTTCGTTGGCCCGGGTTCAGACTCGGGTTTTGTAAAGGAAGGAACTGAAGTTGATAGTTTACGATGCTGCTCGTAATCTTGGTGGGGGTGGCGGAGGCGGGAGTCGAAAGGATTGTCTTCGGAAGACGAAGAAGAAGAAGAGAAGTGGCAAGAGTGGGGATTGGAGACGAGTTTGAGGGTGTAAACTAAGTAAGTGACGGAAACGGAGAGGATGAGCCAGAGCATGAGCTTAGGGAAAAGAGTACGGGTTTGGGTTGAACCCACGACGGTAATGGGTCCAACTGAAGAGGGAGTTCTCATCTGATCCCAAATTAGATCTTTTTGAGAAGCTTTCATACCGTCAGAATAAAAAAAGATTTAATTTTGTTCAATTTTTTGATGAATTTGAGAAATTTAATTTGTGGGTAACCCAGAAAAAAGTAGAGAAATCAGCTGGGGAAAAACCCAGATCTATGAGGAGAGAGAAAATTAAAGTGGGGAATTTAGAGGGAGAAAGGGTGAAGATGGTGTTACAGAGAAGGAGGAGAAGTAATGGAAAAGATAGAAGAAGAGGAACAAGAACAAGAAGAACAGTGCATTGCTGCCAGGTTGCACACTCAACTCACCAGATTACAAGAAAGGAGAAAGTATTACGTAAGTTATGTAATGTGTGTGTGTTTGTTTTCTTTTCATACTCTCGTTAGATTTCCTTTTTATTATAGGAGGTGAGACTTGAGAGGTAGATGGGTATCATGGTACCAATTATGATAAATGATAAGTGATAAAATCTATTTTCCAGATTGGATAGAAATTCATTTTTATATATCTATATATTTTTCCTAATTTCTTTTAAGCGAAAAATCCTTATGGAAGCCAAGTGAAATACACAATATAACTCCGTTTACTTCACCTTCATTTTGCTGAATTACATATATTTTTATTAAACTGAACTTATTTTTGATTAATTCATGTTGTTTTTTCTTTTTCTTTGCATTACTAATCTTACTGAACAAAATCTATTTTTCCTGAAATGAACTTATTTTTACTAAATATTAACTTTATAAAGTGAACTAAACAAGGGCTACATATGATTCATGGATTTATGGGAGTATATTGTAAGTGTATTCTTATTATCTGAAAAAACAAAAAAAAGATTGTGTTAGTTTAATATTCTTTTTCTTCTTATCTCTTCTCTCAAAAATTCAAACCAGCTATTTTAATATAGAGTAATACTATATGCAGTCCTAACTCCTAAGGGTTGCATACAAGTATTAGATATATTTTCTTAAAGGTATAAAATTGAGAATTTATGACAAAAATATGCGTATATCAGTGCAATTGATGTCTAGTTTTTCCTTAGGATGCATGTAACTTTCCCCTTTAATATAAGTTCCTTCCATTTTTGTACGAGCTACTTTCATATTGTGTGATATACGTCTATTTATAACAAGTCTTTTCGTTCTGATACAAGATATATTAAGGGAGAATGATATCACCTATACCTAAATACTCCGGTAATATAATTTGTTGGTTAAGTGACTAAATTCATGATTAATGCGGTATGTTGGCACGTGGGCCTGGTTGCCCAACTTTGGTCTAACCACAAGTCCACAACTATGAGCCACTTCGTCGAACCCCTCCTCGTCTCACATCCTCTTCGCCTCCAACCTCTTCCATATAGGCTCCAAGGATGAAGTCTTAACATCTGACTATGAGAGTCCATTATATGCTGACACCAACTAATGGCTCTTTGACTAAATGTAGTTGAACTGAACCGAATTAAATTGAATTGAACTGATTGGAAATGACCTTAACTAAACTGAACCGAAAGGAATAGTAATATGTGAGAGTAATAGTATTGGAAGAGTTGAACTGAACTAAAAATAATTGAGTTGAATTGAACTGAGCTGAAAATAAGTTGAAGAGAACAGGTCCTAAGAGTTTGTTCTCTCCATATTATATTCAGTGCAGCCTCAGTTCTGCACATTAAAATTGGTAATTACCACCTTTTATAAACAACTTTTCATAGATTACCACCTTAAAAAAAATTATAAATTACCACCTTTTATATCCTAATCTATTAAAGTTCCCACCAGTTAACGTTTTCTGTCAACAAAAATGTTATGTGGGGCCCACTCATAACTGCCAACTTAGTATTCTAACAAACAAAAAAACCCACAATTCAATTGCAATTGAAAGCCCTAACACTAACAATTTTAAAATCGAATTGAAGAGCAAAATTGGAACGAATTTGCAAAGAGCCTAAAATTTCTGGCAAATTTATTCAATTACGACAAAATCGAATTGAGTAATGTAGTTTTCACTTCAAAAATGTAAGTCAATATCGTGAAATTAGCTATTTTGTGCCAAAAAATAGGGTATGTTTGCTGGGTATTTTCAGGGTGACTTTGGGTCAAATTTCTTCTTGAACTGGTTAATTGAGGATAGTGAAACCCTAAATTTGTGTTCAAACTTCAATTATACATAATCGCTACTAATTCCTAACATGTTTGGCTTATTTTGCGAGATAAACACTTGAAGACGAACTTTTAGGGCCCACTGCTTTGCTTAGTTATGAAAAACGAGAGAGAGTGTACTACGTGGAGGAGAGAGAGAGATTTGGGTAAAAAACCCTAGTTATGGTGGCAATTCAAAAGGGGAAACAGAGGAGATTCACCAGCATTTCAGAAGAGAAAGAAGTGAGAAGTAGGAAATGAGAAGAGGAAAGATAAATGGAGGGAAACTAAACTAAGGTTTTCATATCGACCCTACATAGCGTTTTTGTTAACAGATTACATTAAACTGGTGGGAACTTTAAAAGATTAGGACATAAAAGGTGGTAATTTATATATAAAAAAAGTTTTTAAGGTGGTAATTTACAAAAAGTTGTTTATAAAAGGTGGTAATTAACAACTTTTCCTTATTTTTATGCTCATATTTCACTATTTCTTTAAATTCGGTTCAATTAATTATTTTCAACTGAATAAAACAAAGCTAAATAAAATAGGTCCTAATTTTTATCTTCTACAAAAATGACCAATGCGCCCATATAAAGTCCGAACCTGGTTATTGTCGTTAGAGGTTAAGGCTTCTCTTGTCCTTCCCCTTCCTAATCTCTATTCTATAAGTGAAGAGAAGGGGGACACCAAAAATCAGCATTTATCTTTTTTTTTTAAAATTCCTAATTAAATGGTGCAACTCTCTCCATAACTAACTATTTTCATATTTTGAAATTTTGAATAAAGAAAAATCAAACACCCTAAATAAACTAAATGTTTTTTATTTATGCAAAATTTGACATTATTCCGCACACAACGTGTGCATATAACTCTAGTGTGAATCTAAGGGGGGGTCCATGCTTTGCATTACAAAACTTTTACTCAATTTTGCTTAATCCAAGGGGTAAATTCTTTTTCTTGCTAAAATAAAAGAGTCTTAGACCTAAATTATGACTTCAACCAACAAAATTTACGGCATAAGGTGTTAGCTTAAACGTAGAAAAAGTGAAAAACTACGAGACAAGAACATCAAAAATTAATCACAATTCACAATAACGAAAAATTTACTACTAAAAGCAAGATACTAGTTATACTAACGACTCCTAAAGTGTTAGGACAAGTTCATACCCCCAAGTTAATTTGATTTCTAAGGCCTTGTTCAGTTCACCGTAAAGTAATAATATTCAGTTCAAGTTCAGTTTAGTAAAAGTAAGTTCAGTTCAGAAAAAATAAGTTCACTTCCGTAAAACACAAGTTCGGTTCAATAAAAATAAGTTCAGTTCAGTAAAAACTAGTAGTGCAAAGAAGAAGAAACAACATGAATCATTAAAAAATTTAGTTCAGCAAAGATAAGTTCAGTTCAATAAAAATAAGCTCAATTCAGTAGAAATAAGTTCACTTCAATAAAAATAAGTTCAGTTCAGTAAAAATAAGTTCACTTCAATAAAAATAAGGTGAACTGATCGAACAGCTCCTAAATAAGAAAGAAAATTATAAAACAATCCCCTAAAGCGTACGATGTGTATGAACATAAATGTGAAAAAAATTATAACTTTCCTATTATAACTCAAATAGCTCAAACAATTTCCTAAAAGGACCAAAACGCCTCTAAAGAATCCTGAAACAAATTGAAAACAACTACTAGACTTAGGCCATGTTCTTTTGGCCTGCACTTTTCAAAAAAAAAAATGTTCTTTTGGCCTGCAAAGAACTGAACTGAACTGAAATGAACTAAATTGAACTGAACTGAACTTAATTGAACTGCACTTATTTTTGTAAATTGAATTATATGATTATATAATGATAATACAATATAATGATAATAAGGATGATAATAACAATACTTAATGTTTCGGGTACAAGAAACACAGGGAATTTTTAGTTCGGGGGATTCCAAATCCAGCTAGGGTAGTAACCAGTAACAAGTCCAAGGTCTTCGAATTTCCGGTACTTGCAAAACCGAGCACCATGAACTACCCAGGGGATGTTCCCGGGTACGGCTCTCCGATGCTTAAGTCAGATCTGATCTCAGAAGTCAGAGAGTAGTACAAGTAAATGCTTTGGAATGTGTGTGAAAACGTACCTGAATGATCAGATGAGAGTATTATTTATAGGTAGTACTGACGTGACGTCATCTGGTGAAGATGGTGATGTCATGAAAGCCTTTTTGTCAGTAGGCCTGACTGAAGGCCTGTACTTTCTAGCCTGAAAGATCCTCAGGGGTAAAATGGTAATTTTTCCCCCTAAGGGTATTTTAGTCATTTCACCGGTTAGGTGGGCCATGACTGGAATGGGCCCAAACATTAGCCCCACGCTCTACGTTATAGTTTCAGATCATGATGAGACTGCAACGTGGAGTGGAATGGTCTGTCTTGCTGTTAAAAACTCGACGTACCCCAAGCGGGGTTAGCTTTAAAAGTTCGAACGCCTCATAAGGAAGAGTACAGTGAGAATTCGAACGCCCTCCATGGAGGGGTTCAGTGAGAATTCGAATGCCCCATAAGGAAGGGTACAGTGAGAATTCGAACGCCCTCCATGGAGGGTTCAGTGAGAATTCGAACCCCCTCCATGGAGGGGTTCAGTGAGAATTCGAACGCCCTCAATACAGGGGTTCAATGAAAGTTGAATAACCTCCTAGGAGAATAGCTCATAAAATTCGAACGCCCTCCTAGGAGAATGGTTCATGAAATTCGAACGCCCTCCTAGGAGAGGTTCTAAAAAACTTGCACATCTACCATTAAGTGGCTTAAAAATTCGAACGCCCTCATTAGGGAGGTCCATTGTAAACTTTGAACGCCCTAATTAGAGGTTTAATATAAAACTCGAACGACCTCATTAGGGAGGTCCATTGTAAATTTCGAACGCCCTAATTAGTGGTTTAATATAAAACTCGAACGCCCTTTATAGGGGGTTCGATATAAAATTTTAGACACCCACCATTGGGTGGTTTAGAATAAAAACTCGAACGCCCTCCTAGGAGGGTTTCTATGCAAAATAAAGCTTGAACGCCCTCTTTGTAGGGGTTTTGAATAAAATTTAGACACATGTCCTGGGATGGTTTTAGATGAAAATTCGAACGCCCTCCTTGAAGGGGTTCTAGGAAAAGTTCGAATGCCTTCCTCGAAGGGGTTCTAGGATAAATTCGAATGCCTTCATTAGAGGGGCTCAATACAAAAACTTCTTCGAGGGGACCTGGTGAGGGCTAATTGAGTCCAATACTCAATTTGATAATTTCGAGGTATCTTGGTAAGGGCTAATTGAGTCCAATACTCAATTTGATAATTCGAGTTAGCCTGGTAAGGGCTAATTGAGTCCAATACTCAATTTGATAAATCAAGGTAGCCTGGTAAGGGCTAATTGGAGTCCAACACTCGTTTGCTCGAAGGGGGTGCCTTGAATGAAGGGCTTAGCATACTTAGAAATTTTTTTAAAAGTATGAATTCAAAGAACATCCTTGAATTTACTCGAGGTAGCTCAGTCAAAGGGTTGTTCCTTTTGAAGAGTTTGAGGTAGCCCCGGCGAGGGAAGATTTGTATAGCTGAATTTCTTCGAAGTAGGCCCGGTGAGGGTCAGCGCTTTAAAGTCAGCGCTTTAAAGTCAACTTTTGGGGTGGTCAATCGTATTTTGACCGGTATTTATACGTTTCAACCATATTCATGACGTATCGCAACAAACTTCCTTCTACTCCTTGGCGCGAACTCCCATGTTGGGTGACTGTTCATATTAGAGAGGTTACCGTTCAGGGTAGGTGAGATATAAATATTTCACTCCTTTCCTCATTTACTCACTTTTCAACTTCTCTCTCTAATTTTCTCTCTTTTAAAGAAGCCTTTTGCTTCCTTTGTGTGCTTCTCAGAGTGCGTCAAGAGTGCGAGGAATCTCCTTCGTGTAATTCGACCAAGGTATGACTTCTCATTCTTGACTCTTTTCCTTTCTTTAAATAAATTCAATAGGGGTTACTGTAATATAAATAATGAACCCTGTTTTCGAACTGAGCGCCTCTTATGCTTTGCCCCTTCCTTATATGCCCTAGGTTGAAACGTGGGTAGATGAGGCTCCTGTTGTAACAATAGCTTATTGGGCCCCGAACTCCGGTTTTTTACTCGTCGCCTTTCCTATAGAGGAAGAGGAGTGTGAGGGAAACTTCGAGGGACCCGAGGAGTTTTTAGATCATCCGAATAAAGTAACGATAGTCTTCCCTCCTTCTAAGAGGAGTTACTTAGATTCTTTCCTTTCCCTTGGTATAGTGCAAATAATGGAGTCGACGGATGAAGGGACTTCGACATCCGATTATTGCGAGCCCTGCCATTCCCCCAATATGAGATTGGAAATAAGTGGCCACTGGTCAACGGGAAAGTGGCGAAAGGATCTACAAGGTGGGATGTCGTTCTTGTCGACCTTGTACGCCATAAAGCTGCCCTATGTTATGTACCCTCCCCAAGTCACCGACTTGGTAGTATCACCCCTTCCTGGGTGTATTGGTGTGTATAAGTCGTATTTCGAGCTGGGTTTGCGTTTTCCCTTGCACCCACTCTTTAAGGAAATTTTAGAGGCGTATAACATTGCCTTATGTCAACTTATGCCCAATTCTGTTGGGGCAATTGTATCCTTTTTATGTATTTGTCGCATGCTTGGAGTGCGACCCCCCTTGCGTCTTTGGTGCAACATGTTCAGAATAAACGAGGTGTCCGAGGATCGCCATGGGCCTGGTTGGTATTCTTTTCAAGCAGACACCTCATCATGGTTAAGGATTGTCAAAGAGACGAGAAGTCATATAAGGTTACGACCGAGATGCCAACTAACCATGCTCTTTTTCGAGGGGAGTTCCTCTTCATATTTCGAGGGGACCAGCCGTGGGATGTGCCCGTAACTCTGTCTGGTAGCCCTCCTAATTTTGGCATGAACCTTAATGTGCTTGAAATGGACGCCGAGGAGGCTATTGTGGCCATTCATTGCCAAGCCACGTCGTTCCATATTGATGGGAAGCAGAAATATAAGACTGATTATTGGCTGCCCAATGACAAGGACCTGGCCGACGAGCACTTCCTGTCGGCTTTCAGTGTGTCCCCAGCTTATGACCAATGTTGGGGTCCATTACTTATCTGTTTTTTCTTGTTTATAGTATCAACTTGTTTCTTACTCATTTTCCGCTTTTTTAGTGCTTGCTTATAACAACCTTGACGAGGAGATGAAGAAAAAAACCGCGAAGAGTGGCATGGCTGCCATGGCTAAGTTGTCACTGCAAACAAGGGAACTCAAAGTTCCCAAAACTCCTGCTGTAAGTTTGATCACCATCTTTTGCGTGGCTTTAGTTTTCTGTTTTCCTCTAACTTTTCTTTTTTCTTATTTGTGCAGAATCCAAAACATAAATCGAAGGCAAAATCGGCTACGCCGAAACCTTTGCCTACACCATCTTCTACTCTGCCTGACCCTCCTCTATCATAGGTCGAGGTCCCCGAGAGTGCGGGATCTAAAAGGAAAGCCCACACCTCCCCTTAACTCGAACCCTTAATACCAGATCTTAGCTTTCATCTGGGTGCGGGTTCCAGCCCTTTGGGCGAGGATGATGTCCAGGAGCCCCTGGTCAAGAAGACTTCAGTCCGGCGTCGTGAGCATCGAGAATGCCAGCCGAAAGGCTCTTCGGGCTCGTTACCAACGAGTTCGAGAGGCATTGTTGGTTCCTGGGGACAAGGAGGACATCTCCATGCTCGGTGCAGCGAAGGAGATTGAAGCACTCAACGAGTGCTGGTTACAAGTGAGTCTCTTCATTTATTTCTTTTGTCCATATCTCAATTCTGTAACTTAAACACTTTTCTTGTTACCTTTGTTTCCGCAGATGTCTATCCGAATGGCATGCCTTACTGAAAAGGAAGGTCGTGATTCGGGTAAGCTGGCCGAAGAGCTTGACAAGTGCAAGCATGAGCTGCTGGAGGCTTCTCGAAGGGTCCGTTCTCTCGAGGTTGAGCTCGAGAAGACCAAGAGGTTGAACACTTATAACCTCGAAGCTTTTAACAGCGAGAGGACGAGCCTAATAATCAATAAGGAAGAGCTATCCAACCAGCTTAAGGCAGCTGAAAAGAAGCTCGAGGCCTCGCGCAAGGAGGTTGCTGATCTCGAAGGCCAACTGAAGGGCCAAAAGGAGCTGCTCGATCGCACCCTGGCTCAGCGGGATGACTTGCAGCAGAAATATGACAAGTCCGTCAAGGACCTAAAACAAAAGAGGAGCAAGTATATCCGTCGCTGGAAGAGGTCTCAGGATGGCCTCAACTTCGCTGACCAAAAGCTGGTTGAGGGTTTTAAGTCTACTCGAGATGACATCCATCGTTGTTTCAAGAAGACTTTGAAGGACTTGGCTCCTGAATTGGACTTTCAGCAAGTCTTGGCCAAGTACGAGGAGCATGAGAAGGCGACCATTGACGAATTCATGGCGCAGGAGCAGGGTAAGCAGGGGGCTGGTGACGCTTCGACCTCTGTAGCTGAGGTGGTCGAAGAGGATAAGGAGGATCAAGCCCCTGCCAACCTTTCACCTGTTAAGGAAGGTGAGGTCGAGACTGCCGAGGTTGCGGTTGAGGCGGTTGAGGGCGAGACTGAAGCTGGTGAAGCTGACGATGCGAGCTCCTCATCCGAAACCTCATCTGAAGAGGAGGATGTCGATATAGAGGCTTAGGCGCCTAGGATTCCTTTTATGACCTCTGTAACTTAGCACTTTTGTAGCTTAATCATTTAACCTTTTGTTCCATGTACTCAAAGCTTTGTAACCTCTGATTGGAATGGAATGAAAGGAATTGGTTTTGTTCATCGCGTTTCATATTCTTTTTGCATTTATCTTCGACCTGCTAGGTCTCTTGCTTTTTGAATGATAAAATTCGAACACCCCTAAAGAAGGGTATATTGAAATATTCGAATATCATGGTTTTATCCATAACTTCTTTGAACCTGTCAAGTGTAAAGAAAATTCGAATACGACACTCATAGTACACAGAAAATAAAATGCACATCACAAATTCGAAAGACCAGTGAGGTCATGTTTTAATCATAATTTTCAACAACTGTTTGGACCGGCAAGGTCTACAAGTTTAAGTATTACAAATACTTCGATGCAAGGTCTACAAGTTTAAGTATTACAAATACTTCGATGCGTATCACAATAACTTAATCTTTATCTAGACCGGCTAGGTCGAAGTAGTAGGAGGAACATTTAACTTGCTCTTATATTAGCCCCTTAAGTTGTTGTGGTTTGCCTAAAACATAGAACTTCCTCAAGTTGTCAACATTCCATAATCGAAACAAAGGATCACCGTCCATGTTCTCGAGCCTGTATGTTCCAGGACGAATAACATCAGTTACTCGATATGGTCCTTCCCAATTTGGGCTCAGCTTGCCAAGGTCTTGTTTTTTTCCTGTGGCTTCTATTTTTCGAAGGACTAGGTCTCCTACTTCGAACTTCCTTTCTTTGACTCCTCGATTGAATAACCTGGTCATTCTTGATTTTTGAGCAATTGATTTGAGCAGTGCATTCCCTCTGGTCTCTGGTAAGAGGTCGAGTTTGACGCTTTTTTCTTCCTCGTTTTTCCCGTAATCATAGAAGGTTATCCTCGGTGAGGGGATATCCACTTCAACCGGCAGTACGACTGCACTTCCATAGACCAAGTTAAAAGGCGTGTGACCAGTTGCCTCTTTTACGGTAGTTCGAGCTGACCATAATATGCCTGGAAGGTCTTCGACCCACGACCCCTTTGCTCCATCTTACATTTTCTTCAGCCTTTTGAGGATGACTTTGTTGGATGCCTCGGCCTGCCCGTTTGTTTGCGGTCGACTGACAGCAGAGAATCTTGTTTGTATGTCGAACCGAGCGCAATAGGCTTTAGTAGGTCCACTGTTGAATTGTCGACCGTTGTCTGATATGAGTGTTCGAGGTATTCCAAAACGATTGATGATGTTTTTCCAGATGAAGTATTGCACTTTGTTATCTGTGATGGTGGCTAAGGGTTCCGCCTCGACCCATTTGGTGAAGTAGTCGACTACTACCAATAAGAATTTTCTTCCACCGGATGCTGTTGGGAAAGGCCCGAGGATTTCCATCCCCCACTGGTCGAATGGTAGCACAGTCTGCATTGTAGTGAGAGGAGTGGCTGATTGTCGATGTACATGGGCATACACTTGGCAGTTGTGGCATTTCTTGACCATGTCCTTTGCATCCTTCACCACTGTTGGCCAATAATACCCGGCTCGAAGGGCTTTTCCAGCTAGGGGTGTTTATAATCGGGTACCCGAAAATGCGGGTACCCGGTTATGCGGGTAGTGAATTTAGCGGCCCGCGACCCGGCCCAAGAAAGCGGGTACCCTCAAACCGGGTACCCGGTTTTCCCGGGTCGGGTAACCGAGTACCCGCTACCCGGATTGGAGACAATCTTAGGTCCGAATATGTTTAAATTATTATACAATGTTATACTTGTTATAACTTTTAAAATGTCTATTTAATGGCCAAATTTGCAACCATTCTCCAATACATAATTATATATAATATATTTTAATATCACACCATGAAATGTGAACAACCTAAGTTAATAACTTAAGTTATTACAAGTTTAACACATATTAAAAACCACAATCCACAAATAGTCCATACAACCAAATATCACCAACAATTCAAGTTTAGTCTAAGTTTAACACATTTTAAAAACCACAATCCACAAATAGTCCATACAACCAAAATATCTCCAACAATTCAAGTTTAGTCTAAGTTTAGCAATTAAAAAGTCTAAAGTTATTACAACATGCTTTGTCCATGCCACAAAATGCAAGTATGCAACACATGAGCTTGAAGAGGTCTACGTGCTACGGCCCAAATTCACTAGTGATGTCCGACACGTCGATTGTTTCATCAATTGCAGTTGTTGGTTGTTTAACAACCAATTCTGCGAGGTCTACAAAAAAATATAATAATGTTAACAATTAAGCATATTAACCATAAGTGTAATATTAAAATAATAATAAGCATATATCTAAGATAATAAACTAACCTTCTTCTTCCATAGTTTCCAACATTAGCATGTTTTCTTCCACCATAATAGGCTCAAAAGACTTGCGCATCCAATCTTGGGAGCAAATAAGAGCCTCTACCATCCTAGGAGTCAAAGAGGTACGAAAAGAATCCAATATACGCCCTCCCGTGCTAAAAGCGGACTCCGAAGCTACCGTAGAAACCGGAATGGCAAGTATGTCACGTGCCATTTTCATGAGAATAGGATAAGTCTTTCTTTGAGCCGACCACCAATCTAAAATATCAAATCTCGCATCATCATCCGCTTCCGGTGTATCACCCAAATACTTATCCAACTCGGTTTTTGTACTAGTAGCATCAACATCCACATTATCCCTCCTATAATCCTCTCGCAAACTCTTTCTCTTAGCTCCAATCCCACCACCATCACCAAGAACCGTAGGAGGTTTAGCGGAAGGTGTCACCGTTTGTTTTGATACAATTTCGGATGATGCATAGTAATCGAATAAAGAGACCAAAACATGTCTAATCTTTTGGCGTAAGATAGTAGAACCACTAATGTCATAAGACCTACGAACAATGTACTCCACATAGTTCAACTTATGCCTAGGATCAAGAACTAAAGCAACAAACATCAAAACATTCACATTATTCACATTTGACCAATATTTGTCAAATTTAAGCTTCATTTGTCTTGCCATATTCCTAAGCCCTTCATTGTCAACACCAAGATAATCAGAAATTTCATATCCAATGTCATATATATCTTCCACAAGAGTATTACCAGTCACATATCGAGATCCAGATAATGTTAAAGTAGCTTGATAAAACCTTCAAGAAAAGGCAAAAAACAAGCAACTTTGTCCCAATCTCCATCTTCGGGTGCACCACCCACCTTCCTAAGCTCTCTAGTGTAAGGAGTGTACTTATTTTTCAAATTCTTAAATGCCTTCCTAAACACCAAAGCTATCTTAAGCATCAAATAGGTAGAATTCCACCTCGTTTCAATATCCAAACTAACACCACCTTTAGTCACTATATTTTCTTCCAAAACACAAAACTTTTCAAGCCTAGAAGGAGAAGACCTCACATATTTCACAGCAGCACGCACTTTCAAAATAGAAACATCAACATCTTTCAAGCCATCTTTAACAACCAAGTTCAAAATATGTGCGCACATCTCATATGCAAAAACTCAGCATTCAACACACATCCATCCCAAAGGTTGAAAATCTTCTTCAAATATTGTATCGCAAGATCGTTGGAACTAGCATTATCAACAGTTATAGTTAAAATCCTTTTAAGACCCCATTCTAGCGAACATTTTTCAACACTCCTACCAATTAGCTCCCCAGAATGACCACCAACAGGACAAAAGTTAATGATTTTCTTATGCAATTTCCAGTTATCATCGATAAAATGAGCAGTGAGACACATATACGACAAATTTTGACCAGAAGTCCATGTATATGTGGTAAGACAAACCCTAGATGACAAATTGTTGAAAAAATTCTTTAAGATTGTCCTTTTTTCAATAAAAAGCCCATAGCAATCCCTAGTGATAGTAGCACGTGAAATGGGAACAAAATCAGGAATAACAACCTTGCAAAACTCACGAAAACCCTCACGTTCAACAAATGCAAATGGCAGCTCATTGATAGGCTAAAGTCGTATCACCTAATCAAAGATAATTTCTAAGTCCTCTAACAATAGTAGTCAAGGGAAGTAGGGTCGAATCCACAGAGAGACGGAGTTCTAAGTTAATATTTAGCCAAAAAGCTACTTCAGACAAGATCAGACGGAAATCAGCTGAACTATTAATTAACTACTAGAAAACAATATAAAATGGATTTTTACTCTATAAAATAAAAGTCTAGGGAATTAGTTCGGTCCACCATGTTTATACCAATCAAAGGATCAAACAACTATCAGAACCTAGGTCGAGAATCAATAGATTAGAGCCGTGTCAAGTTATGGTTAAGTCTCAACGCCCATAATTCAACATATGCAGCATGTTCACAAACATAATCAGAATTACTAGTGTGTACTAGGCCTCTAAAAGTAAGACGGATCTGTGCAAACGATTATTAGCCTCAAGTAATCAAAGAAACTGTGCAATAACATTAATTACTCAATAAGAACAAATCACACCATAACCTATCTCATCAAACCCTAGAAACTAATAGCAATTCAAATAATCATGGTATAAACATGGCTTCCCTCTCTAAATCCCTAGAAATTAAACTACTCACTCATAATTGAATCAACAATAATAAATCTAATATGAAACCCTAATAATTGCATCATGAATGAATAAATAAATGAACTAAGCAATCAAGAATAATAAAAGAGATTAAAGTAGAGAAGAATACCAATTGACGGAAAGCAAGAACTTTTATTAAAATCGAATCCAAGGTTCAATCACCTTTAATCTAAGCTAAAGTGTTAAAACCTAAATAAAACTAAGCTAAGAACTATGGAAAATAAAACTAAAGAAAAAGATGTCTCTAAAAATAATGAAGGATAGCTATTTATAATAGCCCAAAGTCGAATTAAAAAAAGATAGAATTTCGGAAAAGAGCTGTCCGTGCTTCAGGCCCGATCGGGTCCGTTCCTGCCCGATCGGGTGGGTAAACTGCAATTCTGCATCAACTTGCGAAGATTGTATCTCTCAAACCAGAAGTCCTATCGGGGTGTGTGACCTATCATTGGAAAGCTCTTGAAGTCTAGAATCCAACCCAATTGGAATTTCTTGATTATAAATTTTTTATAGAAAATTATAATGAAAATAGTGAAGGTGTGTCAGCTTTGGCACTTCTTTCACTAACTCTTTGCTTCATTCAACTCAAAATTGTCCCAAACGGATGCATTGTGATCCTTGTACAAGCTACCTTCATCTTCAATGATTAATAGGCTACATCCTTGGTACCCATAATCACTTTGTATCAAAATAACCTGAAAATCATCGAAACACACAAACGGGGAGTAGTAGAGCACAACTTGTGTAATTCATGTCATTATGCACCTAAATGCTCAAAAAGGAGTTCTAAATGCATCTAAAAACTATATATAAATGTGATACATCACTCATCAAGAATCAACATTCTAGAAAGTGCTTTCCTAATTTCATCTTGATCAAATCGCCATAACTTAGGAACACAAACAGTCTCAATGGTCCCATCGGTATTAACTTGGGTCCTAGACTCAAAATCCAAGATTGTTTGTCTTTTATCCAAGTTAAAAGGAGCTTTATTACACCTACTAGTGTGGCGTGACATGGCATTAGTTCCATTTTTAGCAGAACAAGTGATTTTACTACTACAATATGAACACTTAGCATGTTCCCTGTCACCCACAATTACCTCAAAATGTTCCCAAGCACAAGAAGTTTTTTTCCTTTTACCTCCCTCACTAGCTTGAGGTTTCGTCCCTCTTTTCTTCTTCTTAGTCCTTGCTTGAGTCTCCATCACTATCTCCGGTTCATCGGAATCTTCCTTCGTTTCTTTAGAGTTAACCTCAAAATCATCATCACTATTATCTCCATATTTTGACATTTTATGCAAGAAAAATGCAAACCACATTAAGCATTTATATAGTCTACAATGCACATTTAATATATAAGCTGTACATTACGCATTTAATGTACAAACTTAGCTAAATTTGCAAATAATCACATGAACTCTATACTAACAATACTAACTACTAACAATACTAAGCAATAAGCAAATAATCACATGTCGAAATCTGTCAAGGAAAAGAATATGCACTCATGGATTGTTTACAGTTACACTCATGGCACAGGCATGGCTGGCTGGCTGCGTGAGTGAAGCAGTGGTTGCGTGAGTGCTGCTTGGCATGGTGCTGCTTGGCTGTGTGAGTGAAGCAGTGGCTGGCTGGCTACTTGCCTGCTTCAGTGCTTTGCGAGAGAGAGAGAAGCACAGGCGCACAGCAGTTGTGAGAGAAGAGAAGCACAACAGTTTGAGACTTTGCATGGTGCTGCTTGGCTGCGTGAGTGAAAGGGATGTAAATTGCAAAACTGAACTCCTAAGTCATAACCTAATTCTCTATTTGGGTTGAATCTAAAAGGGAAAGCAGACTCCTTTTTTTAAATTAAACCGGGTCACAGGTACCAGCGACTTTTAAATATTCGGCCCGTGGCCCGGCCCGCTAAATTGTCAAAATTCCAGGTCGGGTACCCGGCCCATTATTTTAAGAAAAAATGGCAAACTACCCGCCTATTTTGAACCGGGTTGGCGGGTCAATGGATCGGGTCAAGCGGGTCGGGTAATTTTGAACCTATTTCCAGCTATGGTTCGAGCTCCCTGGTGACTACCACAAGTGCCCTCATGTATTTCTCGGAGTATATGTTGGCCTTCTTCGAGTGTCACACATCTTAGAAGAGGATGTCTGAAAGACTTCTTGTATAGCAAATGATCATGCAGCAGGAACCAGCTCGAACGGCGTCGCACTCTCTCCGCCTCTTTTTCGTCCTCTGGTAACTTTCCCTCTTCGAAGTATAGACGGATGCTTTTCATCCAATTGTTCGAACGGTCTATACTGCAGATGAGGAGTTGGCTGTTGATACTTGGCTTGTACAATACTTCCCAAGAGATGGTTCGAGGTTCCAGTCCAGACGCTGAGCTAGCCATTCGAGATAAAGCATATGCCTGCTGGTTTTCGGACCGTGGGATGTGTTGTATTGAGAACTTGGCGAATTTTTGTTGCTGCTCCTTTACCTTGCCTAAGTACATCCTCATACTATCCTCCTTCGCTTCGAATTCCCCTTTGACATGCCCCACGATTAGTTGTGAATTTGTCTTGACGGTTATTTTATTAGCCCCATTCGAGAGGCATAGTATTAATCCCAGCAAAAGGGCTTCGTACTCAGCTTCGTTGTTTGATTGTATATTCCGTTTTATTTTCGAGAGGGTCTATTATCAGTACTGCTCCGCACCCTGCCTTCGACGAAGATCCATCTACAAAAAGTTGCCATGTCCCGGTTAGGGTGGCAGTCTTGACTTTTGTCGGGAATTGAGCAATAAAGTCAGCCTAGGCCTGTGCTTTTATTGCTCTTCTGGGTTCGAACTCTAGACCGAAGTCTGATAATTGATTAGCCCATTTGATAACTCGACTAGAGCCATTTCTATTTTCGATGAGCTTTCTGAGTGGCTGGCTAGTGAGTACCTTGATTGGATGAGCTTGGAAATAAGGCTTCAATTTTCGACTGGCAATTACCAGGGCATAAATCATTTTCTCCGATGGGGGTACCTACTTTCAGCACCTCGAAAGGCATGGCTCACAAAGTATACTGGGTGTTGTTGTTTTTCTCTTTCAGCGACGATGACAGCACTTAGCGTGGTTTCAGACACCGCGAGGTACACGAACAATGTTTCTCCCAGCAAGGGTGAAACAAGCTTTGGTAGTGAAGCTAAGTGTGTTTTCAACAGTTGGAAGGCATTTTCTGCTTCACAATCCCATTCGAAGCATGGTTTCTTCAAGGTATTGAAGAAGTGTAAGCTCTTGTCAGCTGATCTTGATAAAAATCTTCCTAAGGCAGCCATACACCCAGTAAGTCTTTGAACCTCCTTGACAGTTCGAGGAGACTTCATGTTGATGATGGCTTGTATTTTATCAGGGTTGGCTTCAATACCCCTCTCGTCCACTAAGAACCCCAAGCATTTTCCTCCTCGAACGCCAAAGACACATTTCTTAGGATTCAACTTCATGTTATATAAGCGGAAAATGGCCAAAGTTTCTCGTAGATCTTGAACATGATCTTCGACCAGCCTGCTCTTGACTATCATATCATCAACATAAACTTCGACATTGCGCCCCAACTGCTTTTCGAACATCTTATTGACGAGTCTTTGATATGTAGCCCCTGCGTTCTTAAGTCCGAACGGCATGACTACGAAACAATAAATCCCTGAGCTTGTAATAAATGCGGTATGCACCTGATCTTCCTCGGCACGGGGAATTTGGTGGTAACCAGCATTTGCATCCATGAAGCTAAAAAGTGCATGTTCTGCTGTGGAATCGACCAACTTGTCGATTTTGGGGAGAGGGAAGTCATCTTTAGGGCATGCCTTATTGAAATCAGTAAAATCGACGCACATGCGCCATGATCCATTGGGCTTTCGAACTAACACTGCATTCGAAATCCATTCTGTGTATTGGCACTCCCTGATCATCCCAGCGCTCAGCAGCTTCTTCACCTCTTCGGCTGCTGCCTTGTTTCTTTCAGCGCCCTGATGTCTTAACTTCTGTTTGATGGGCCTGAATTCTGACTTGATGTTCAGTTGATGTTTAGTGACCGAGGGGTCTATCCCTGGCATCTCATCAGCTAAAAATGCGAACACCTCCTGATATTCTTGAAGGAGTTCTACTATTTCTTTTCGGACAACCTGGTTAAGGTCCTTTCCAATTCGAAAGGTCCGGTTAGGATCAGGTTCGAGTTGCATTTCTTCATCTTCGTCGACTGGCTGAGGTCGATTGTGGTTGGTTGGGTTCTCATTGTAGAACAAACAATGGTGGAGGTGAATTTTTGTCAGTTTCTTTCTCTTCTCTTTTTCTCTTCCCTGAGCTTGGCTCGACTGGCTTGCTTCTTCTCAAACTATTGACATAATACTCTCGAGCAGACTTTTGATCCCCATGTAGCCTATCGACCGTCCCATCATCTACTTCGAACTGCAGCAAGAGCTGGTAGGTCGAAATTGCCGCTTTTATTCTGTTCAGCGTGGGCCTCCCTATGATGATGTTGTAGGGGAGGTCGATGTCAACAACAAGGAAGTTGATGGGAAGGCATCATCCTCCTTGTCACCAAACCGGCTAGGTAAATTGATGACTCCAAGGGGGTGAACAGATTGGCCTCCGAATCCGACCAAAGGTTGATCGATGGATTTGATGTCCTTCCTCTCGTACTTGAGCTTCTGCAGACATTCCCAAGTGATGATGTCTGCCGAACTCCCACTATCGATCAAAACTCGACCAACCCTGTGAT
Source organism: Patellifolia procumbens (assembly GCA_947645195.1). Taxonomy (NCBI): domain Eukaryota; kingdom Viridiplantae; phylum Streptophyta; class Magnoliopsida; order Caryophyllales; family Amaranthaceae; genus Patellifolia; species Patellifolia procumbens. The sequence continues at coordinate 58,394 of CANSGD010001000.1, read as the reverse complement.
TGGCCACTTTAAGTTCGATGACCAGAGGGTCATTATGGGGGGTATGTATTTCCTTCGAACTCTCTCCGAACACCATTGTGGGGGTGTCCGGCTTTTTCATTCTCTCACCATTTTTCAAATGGTAAAGGTGATTCTTCCTTGAGTTGCCAGTTAGGCCTCCGGAAGCGAAGCCCCCAGCTATGACTCCAACATAGCCTTCGGTTTCATCGCTCTTAGCTTGTTTCTCTTTTCCCTTATCTCTCCTTCGATCACCATGGGGTTCTTTGAGGTATTTGTTCAATTTTCCTTCATCAGCTAATTTGTCGAGTGCCTTCTTCAACTCTCTACAGTCCTTGGTCGTGTGACCACAATTCTTATGGTATTCACACCATAACTTCTTGTCCCTCCGATAACTCGACGCTTTGATCAGATTAGGCCGAGGTAACACAGATTTCTCTTTTATGTCTAAGTATATTTTCCTGCGATTGGCGTTGAAACGAGGGTCATGGCCTCCGTCGGAGGGTCGATGTCTCTTTATCCTATCTACTATGTCCTTCTGATTCGACGGCTCGCTTCTTCTTTTGTTACTTCCCTCCTCATGAACATTCTTGCAGATGTCCAACGCTTGGATATAATTTTGCGCCTGCCTCATGGCATCTGCCAAAGTAAGAGTTTCCCTCATGGCGAGCTCAAATTTGAATCGTCCAGGATGGAGGCCATTCATCAAGGCCGCAACAGCGACTCCATCTTGGAGGTCGGAGACCATGAGGGACTCCTCGTTGAATCGCTTGATGTAGCAGCTCAGGCTTTCCCCTTTCTGTTGGGAAACTGACATCAAGTGTACACTAGTCCTCCTATGGCGTTTTGCCGCTATGAAGTGCTGAGAGAAGAGAGCCTCGAGAGCCGAGAAGCTAGTGATGATGCCAGTAGGTAGACTCGTGAACCAATTAAGGGCCAATCCTTTAGGGTGGTCGGGAAGTACCTACACCACGTGGCCTCACAGAATGTATGCACGCTCATTTGAGCTTTGTATGCTGCTAGATGGTCAGCGAGATCGGTAGTGCCCGAGTAATGCTCTATCGAAGGGATTTTGACTTTGCCCAGGTTTGGGGTCTCCATGATGTGTTGGCTGAAAGGTGATTTATGTGCCACTGCTAAACCAACTCGTAAGCCTGATTCAGCTACCTCTTCAGGATCCTCGATGTGTTGCGGGTTCCCTATTTTCAGAGTGTGACGGCTAGTCACGGGGTGAGACTGTCCTGTGGTTCTTGTGGCTATTGTGTACTTCGAATTCCCTCCCTGGGATTGTTCTCTTATCTTTTCGATGATCTCCCGAGCGTCAAAGTTCTTACCCCTCATCTGTTTCTGCTGTATGATGTGCCGAGCGTCATCTTGGCTGGGCGACATGATAGATTTCCCTTTCGAAGCAGCAGGTATCCTCTTTGAGGGGCTAGCAGCAGCGTGCTCGGTTAGGGCACGTTTAGGCTGTGCTGCCCTTCGATTAGCCTGCGGCTGGTCTAGGACTGTCCCTCGGTCATGGGGAGTAGTCTGTTGAGTCTTCATCACTGAAACAAACTGTTGCATGACAGTAGTCATATGCCTTTCCATTCGGAGTTCGAGTTGTCGAAGGTCCGAGTAAGTCACTACTGGTGGTGGTGCTTCGATAGCTGTGTCAGCCTGGCTTCCAGTAATGGGGACGTCAGTTTCGTCCTCCACGATAGCACCTCTTTGACTTAGCTGAGTAGTTTGAGCATTCTCAGAAGTAGTCCTTCGAGCAGTAGTACCGCGGTTACCTTGTCCTCGTGTCATGGTGTTCGAAAATGCAGCTGTTATGTTAGGTCCCCACAGACGGCGCCAACTGTTTCGGGTACAAGAAACACAGTGAATTTGTAGTTCGGGGGAGTCCAAATCCATCTAGAGTAGTGACAGTAACAAGTCCAAGGTCTTCGAATTTCCGGTACCTGCAAGATCCTCAGGGGTAAAATGGTAATTTTGCCCCCTAAGGGTATTTTAGTCATTTCACCGGTTAGGTGGGCCATAACTGGAATGGCCCAAACACTTAATAATAATAATACTTAATAATAATAATACTTATTAATAATAATATATTTATTATTATTACTATCATAATAATACTAATACTAATACTAATAAGAATTAATAAGAAGAATAATAATAATAAGTATAATAATAATACTAATAATAATTAATAATGATGATGATAATAATAATAATACTTAATAATAATAATGATAATGATAATGATAATAATACTTAATAATGATAATAATAATTATTATTATAATAATAATTCATAATGGTAATATTTATAATGATAATAATAATACTTAATAATAATTATTATTATAACAATAATAATACTCCATCCGTTCCCTTTTGTTGTTCCAATTTGCGTTTTCACGTTTGCCAATGCACATTTTTTATCGTGTATATCTCTAACAACATGTTAATAAAAATTATAAAAGTTTGATATTCTTGATGTACTCGTCGAGACGAATAAAACAAGATCGCACATGACTATGTTTTTTTCTTATATATTGTAAACCACTTAGAAGATTCTCTCTACTTTCAAATAGTGTAAGATTTCAAATAGAAACAACAAAAGGGAACGGAGGGAGTACTTAATAATGATAATAATTATAACGCTAATAATAATAATAAATGTGTTAAAATTCAATTGAATTGAACTAAATTGAATTAAACTAAATTGAAATTAATTTAAATTCTTTACAGGTCAAAAGAACAGGGTCTCATCACTCATGCTAAGTTGCTAACATTAGGAAACTAGTTACTGAGCAACTACATGCCTAGTCCACGCGCAAACTTCTTTCTTTCTATTAAAATTCCAACTAACTTGGTAAAAACATGTAATTAATTTAATATGAGGTTTTAGGCCTTTTTCATTTGGGCTAGACTTACTGACTATGAAAATGTATATATATACATATTATATTTTTAAGAAGTGGGCTAGACACTAGAGAGTAGGGGGAAAGGGTAAGGGGAATCCATACCCTCAAAGTGGAGTGCGGATCATCTGTCCCACATAGTGTCCCATTTTTTATTATTTTGTCTCATAACTTGAATAAAATAATTTTTTAATTTATTTTGTACATGCTCACTATTAGTAAATCCTTCTAAAACACAAAAAATAAAAAAAATAACTTCACTTAGTAAAATAAATGGCGAAAACGATTTATTTCATTTTTCTCTTTATTTTACTAAGTGAAGTTTATTTTTTATATTTTTGTTTTTGAGGAGGCTTTATTAATAGAAAGCATGTACAAAATAAACTAAAAAATTATTTTATTCAAGTTATGGGATCAAATAATAGAAAATTAGACACCAAATGGGACACTATGTGGGATAGATGATCCAGTCTCCTTAAAGTGCCACTAGTAGGGATAGATCTCCCAACCTTAAGATTGGAAGGATACTCTCCTTACTTTGTTTGTTTTAGAAAGGTAAGAAAAACTAGGAATACCACTAAACCAAGTACTACTTAGTATATACATAAACATAGAACATGAATATAAAGTACCCTGTGTGGAAATCATACTCCCCTTGGCAATTTCTTTTTGTTATTGCTTCTTTTCAATTGGCATGTATTTATTGTTGTTCCCTCTTTATCCTATTTATGTGACTCCATAGTAGGATTTGAGAAAACAATGAGAGGACAACAAAATTAAACAAACAATGCATTAAATGTTTTCGGTTGAATTAGCTAAAACTTCTACTAATTAAAGTATTTCAAATTGACCATCTATATATATATATTAAAAAGCGTAGCCAAGCATTGCAATCCGCCACGTGTCACTATCCCTTTTCGATGACATTCTACCCACTTCTTCCTCATATTAAAAAAATTGTCTACATGAAGATTTGAACCCACAACCTTGAGTATGCAAGAAAATAGCCTCAACCACTAGACCAACGTACTATTGTTTCTTCTTCTTTCAAAATCAATGATGATATATAAGTGAAAACTAAGAGTTATAAGTTGTAACTTTCAAAATCCATACTTTAAATGAGACAATTTTTTATCTTTTTTTTTAATGGTAAGTTTTTTAATGCTAAATGACATTAATTATTTTCAACTATTAGTAAATTGTAATGCATAATAATTCCGGAGCTCACCACATGACAGTCTCCTCTCTTCAATTGCATATTGCCCATATCATGGGTATAAATATAAAAACCGTAAATATTGTCAACATGAAGTTTTGAACTCATGACCTCAACACATGAAAGAAAGTGCTTTAACCACTACTCCACCACACTCTTGGTGATTCACTTATCACAAATAAAGATGTTATTATGGGGTTTAGGTGACAATTGATATGAATAAGATGATTTTTTTAGTCTTTTTTTTTTCTTAACCGCAAGTTAAAATACATGACTTAAATGTATATTATGAATAAAATGTTTCATTTTTTTAACTTGTATTTGTCCATACAAAGTGATATTAGTTGATTAAAATCACTAATAACATGCAAAAACCCTATAATTTTTTTATATCATGAGCCTGGTACACACAATGTTTTGTTTTTTGCTCATTGCTCATTTGGACGTCTAATTTTTGCTCATTTGGAGACGTTATAAGCAATGAGCAAAAAATAGCTTTGGATGTATCATGCTCAAGGTACACCTAGATATGATAAATATTCTCTAAACACTCCGAGCATCGCCGGGGCCTAAAAACTAGTTGATTTTTCAAAAAGGAAATCAACAACTATTAGCAAAACCAAGTTTTTCAATTTAAGTATTGATGAATTATCCCTGAAAAGTAAAATGATAAATACAACCTTAAGGGTTGTATATAATAATCTTAAAAGGGAAATTTTAAGTAACTTGCAAACATTAATAACATCGATTCACGCATGATTTTGCCATAAATTTCCAACTTGGTTTCAATTTATATGTAATGCAATATACAACCCCTAGGGTTTGTATATATAGTTACCGTATAAGGAAAGAATAAGTCTACACCAAATAAAACGTTCTAACTCCTTTACGATTTCAACAATTAATCAATTTACAAATTAAATTTTCAACCGCTCTTACACACATTAATTGACGCTAGTTTTGTATATTTGAAGGAATATACTCCTTCAATATTTTTTTTGATGGAAGTATACTCCTTCAATATGGTATATCCCAATTCTTAAAGAAAGGGTGTCGGCAACCCTTAACCCCATATTGGCCATATCTATTTAATTTTCAACAATAAATACTACTACTATGTTATATGCATTATTTTCCCATAGTAAAACTCTGTCAACTGTCAAGAACCGCACTTGTTAAACTTTGTCAATGATGTCTTATTTGGCTGATAGCCTGATGCTGGAGCAAAGGCTAAAAGCTTGTGGGGGCACAATATAGCAGACGAGCCGAGAGACTAGAGTTAAGGGAACAAGTCGAGGGCCCGATTGAAAATAATTAAGGACGTATGTGCATGTGTCCTTGTTTTAGGATTGGGCCTCTCTTTTGATGCATTTTACTTCCATATACACTTTTTATTAAGGCCCTTTTACTTGGTGACATAAATTAGGTCCCATTTTTTTCAATTTGTTTTCATTTATTATAAAAAGTTTAATTTAATAAAAATAAGTAAAAAAATTGAAAAGTATAAATTCATAATTCAATCAAAGTTTTATACTTGATAAAGTAAGGTTGAGATGACAATTGGTCAGATTTCTTAAGATCCAGATCCGTTTTAGGCAATGATCCATATTCTAAACAGATCTGTCAAGTAATAAAGATGAGGAGTTAGATACAGTTCCATACGGATTCAAAACGGGTTTTTGTTCATTTTCTTCAAGAAAAAGAAACGAAATTAAAGAAAGAGAAAGACTGTCCGACGACAATAGTGACAGGGTGAAAAGAGAGAACTGAAGATTGAAGATTGAGGGTGTTAAGAATGTTAGGGTCAAACTTTAGAGTGAAGAGGTAAGAGGTAAGAGCCGTAAGACTCTTACTACAAGAGTCAGGATTTTAATTTTTAGGAAAATTTATGAGAAACCACTACAAACTTTACACTTTTTGAAAAAAACAACCATTTACTTTTTTTAAAAATTTAACTACTATAACTTTGCAAAATTTTGTGAAGCACCACTTAAATGTCGCAAAATTTTGTGAAACAACATCTTTTAACGAAAGATATTAACTTTTTTGTTTGATGGGGCCAATTACCCATCTTTCATATCCATTACCACCACCCACCTCTTTCTAAACCTTCACCACCACTCACCAATCACCACCCACTACCCATTACCCACCACTTCTAACTTTAAAAACCCTAATCCCCTAAATTCACCACCCATCACCTCTACCTTCAAAAACTCTAACCCGTAAAATCGCCACCAATGCAACCACCACCACTCTTCAATATTTCCCCACCATTCACACCACCACCCATCTTCTCAATTTCACCACCAACCATCATCTATCTTCTAACTTCGAAACTCCAACCTCTTAAATAGTGACCAACTAACCAACACCACCACTATTCAAAATTTTGCCACAACCAAACACCACTTTCTTTCAAAATTTTGCCACTAATCACCACAATCCACATTCAAAAACTTTAATTTCACAACCCAATTCTAAAAACCTAACCCTAGATTTGAAAAAAAATCCAAATTTGGTACCATAAAAATCCAATTTTGTGTGGAGGTGTAGTTGATTTGGATTTTGAAGGTGGTGATGAGGAAGAAAGGAGGTGGTATTTGACTATAGAGAAGAGTAAATAAAATAGGAAAAATGAGTAAGTGAACCCAGAAAACGGAACAATAAAAGGTGGTGTTGCACAATTTTTTGCAAAGTTAAAGTGATGTTTCATAAGATTTTGCAAAGTTATAGTAGCTCAATGTAAAAAAGTAAATGGTGGGTCTTTTTTCAAAAAGTATTAAGTTTGTAGTGATTTTTGACAAATTTTCCTAATTTTTATTCAAAATATAACTTTAGAAAGGGTAAACAAATTTAGGAAGTAAATTTGAGGACCCATATCTTGTTGTAACGGATCCAGGTCTGGTCCATTACCCATTGCCATCCCTAAATTAAGGCAACAAGAATTTTATTATTCATTAAGAACACTACAATATGGGAATGAATTGTATATTTGTATGTATGGGAGATGAACTTACTTTTTGCGGAATTTAAACTTAAATAGAAAAGCAAGCTGAGGAACAAGAGAGATTATTACAAGGAAAAAGTAAATCGTGATTTTTACTGCACTGAACTAATTATTACTCCTTGTAAGTTCAATTTCATACTAAGGTGTTGTTTGGTTGACCTTATATTGTGGGGGAATTTAAAAATCATGGGAATTTATAGTTTGGCTTGTTGTTTGTTGACCCTAAAATGCAAAAATGGGGGAAGTTGAAATTAATGGGAATTTGGAATTCCCATAAAATGTAGGAATTCATTTACCTACCCCTGCCTTGGTCACTTACAATTCCTACATAAATTCCAATGAGTTACAACTTCCCTTATATGACTACCAAACAACTTAGACTAATTCCTAGGAATTACATAAGGGAATTAAATTCCCACAAATTCTAAATTCTTATGGGAAGATAATTCCAATGCAACCAAACAAGCACTAATAATCAAGTTCCTATGCTAGCCACTTAGTTCCTTTATGTTTAATTTGTTGCGCCAATATGTCGATTCTTGTTAAAGGAAAGGCATCCAACCTCTGTGCATAACCAAATGTTCCTTCCCTTAACTTACTCGTTCCTTACATTGTTACATAGGAGTTAAAAGACAAATACTTTTTTTATTTTTTTGCTCCACTGTAACTCCAATATCATGCTCATAGCTCATTGAACATCTTCACTTAGTTTTCCAAATTCACTCTCTTCACCAGGTTTCTTCTTTACACTTAGTATATTCTCTGCTCAGTTTAATGATACCTTGCACATATTCATTCACTCAGCAATTGGTTTGTTTATAACATAGTTATGGTGACGTAAAGCTTGTTTATCAAATATTTTTCTAGAGTTAAACTCTGATGATTGTTTTTTTCTTGATAGTTTAGCTCATAGGATTATGTTTTCAGCATTAAAAAATTTTCGGTGTGCATATAACAATACAATACACTCATAGAATTGAATGACTTCATAATTTCTAAATTCATATAGTCCCTGTAATTTATTTATTTATCTTGCATATTTACATTATAAGTATTGTCAATGTACATATATGATCATTAATATATCTTTACTCACGTACTAGCATATTGCTAATGTTTATAAATATTTAATATTCTAAAGGTATACATTAAAACCAATATAAATATATTATAGCGTCTGGCTTGACTATATTATTTCTTGTATAGTACAAGTTAGTAAACATGGTCAAAATTTTCTAACTTTACCTTGAATTTGCCAAATGGATAATAAATACAAAGTGCTAGAAAGGGAGTAGCATTTTGAGAAATATATTCTCTTATCTAACCCTTATAAAGTTGTAAGCCAATATTTTTGTACCGAAAAAAACATATGGTAAAGAATCAATCTTTTAATTTTTTCGTATACCATCTTGGGATGGCAACAGGGTGGGATTTGGGTCGGGTGGACCATCACCCGAATCCGCCACCCGTTTAAACCAACTCTCACCTATCCATCCGTCACCCGGTAAAACTATCACCAATATTCCATCCATCCTCGGTGATCCACCACTCGCGGGTGAATCGGGTGATCATCCATTTGAAATGTATGAGCAAAAAAATAAAATAAAACTTGTAAGAATGAGAATTTATATATTAAGTTCATGTCAAGTTAAGATAAGATAATTTCATGAAAATATGTAAAATGATGAAAAAAAAAAATATTATATTAAATTATTAATGTTAATCCAAGATATATATTTAAGACTAATATAAGAAATGAGTGACGGAGCAGGTGGTAAATGGTTGATGGGTCTTGTGTTAGGTGAATTTTTATAACCCTAATTCCATCCATCACCCGGCTACCAGTCGAGAGTATACACCGTACACCCGGGTGTATAGTGCACCCCCGCACAGTTTTCCTTCCCATGTGCTCTGCACATGAAATACTGATGGAGAAAGTGAGAGGGTGTACAGTGCACCCGAGTATATATAAAAAATTGTACTATCAATTTATCACCCATTTAACTCGATCGATTTTTCACCTAACTTTATATTTCGAGTGAATTAGATGATGGATATTGCCATCCCTATTTACCATCACTCCTCTGTTCTCTCCTCGCGCTTCTATAGAATCAACCTCCTATTATTCCGCAATTAGGCCCGGCGTTACCGTGTATATTGTACTAGTATGTGTGGACTATTTGTGACTTGTAATGTGATGTGATGCATTTCAACACAAACAAGCATTAAACGCATATCTATATAGTGGGATAGTGGTTAGTGGAATAATAATGCTCCCAGTTTGAAGTTATGTTACATTTTTGTCTTCCTGGTCTCTAACTAGTACAACAACCAAAACATTTAAAAGAGTCAATTTCTAAAAAGTATGACTCATTCTGTCATTCATCTATTCATGGTCCATGGACCATTCCTCCCAACAAAGTGGTGATTGAATGCAATGGCTCGATTTTAGAACTTCCAACCATACTTTCTTCGCAGGCTTTTTATTAATTTGAAGTTTTGAACAGGTTGCTTTTGCACCCTATAGTGTAGTGTCCATATTGCAACAACAGAAGGACATGGGGTGAGTTTTCTTTCCTAAGGAAAGAAAAGGCTTTTTTCAAAAAAGGTATAAGAAGTGTAAGTTATATATTGTTAGTTGTGTAAATATAGAAAGAAAAGTTGGTTAGAATTAGTTTTGTTTGGGCCACTTCCAGTCATGGCCAACTTAACCGGTGAAATGACTAAAATATCCTTAGGGGTAAGGATCCTTCAGGCTAGAAAGTACAGGTCTTCAGTCAAGCTCACTAACAAAAAGGCTTTCATGACGTCACCATCTTCACCAGATGACGTCACTTCAGTACTACCTATAAATAGTACTCTCATCTGATCATTCAGGTACGTTTTTACACACATTCTAAAGCATTTACTTGTACTACTCTCTGACTTCTGAGATCATATCTGACTTAAGCATCGAAGAGCCGATACCGGGAACATACCCGGGGTATTTCACGGTGTTCGGTTTTGCAGGTACCGGAAATTCGAAGACCTTGGACTTGTTACTGGTTACTACCCTAGCTGGATTTGGACTCCTCCAAACTACAAATTTACTGTGTTTCTTGTACCCGAAATAGTTGGCGCCGTCTGTAGGGACCTAACATAACAACTGCATTTTCGAACACCATGACACGAGGACAAGATAACCGCGGTACTACTGCTCGAAGGACTACTTCTGAGAATGCTCAGACTACTCTGCTGAATCAAGGAGGTGCTGTTGTGGAGGACGAGACTGACGACCCTATTACTGGAAGCCAGGCTAACATAGCTATCGAAGCACCACCACCAGCAGTGACTTACTCGAACCTTTGACAACTCGAACTCCGAATGGAAAGGCATATGACTACTGTCATGCAACAGCTCGTTTTACTCATGAAGACTCAACAGACTACTCCCCCTGACCGAGGGACAATCTTAGATCAGCCGCAGGCTCATCGAAGGGCAGCACAGCCAAAACGTGCCCTAACCGAGCACGCTGCTGCTGGCCCCTCGAAGAGGATACCTGATGCTTCGAAAGGGAAATATATCATGTCGACAAGCCAAGATGACACTCGGCACATCATACAGCAGAAACAGATGAGGGATAAGAACTTCGACGCCCGGAAGATCATCGAAAAGATAAGAGAACAATCCCAAGGGGGGAATTCGAAATACTCAGTAGCCACAAGAACCACAGGACAGTCTCACCCCGTGACTAACCGTCACACACTGAGAATAGGGAACCCGCAACACATCGAGGATCCTGAGGAAGTAGCTGAATCAGGTTTTCGAGTAGGTTCAGCAGTGACACATAAATCACCTTTCAGCCAACACATCATGGAGACCCCTAACCCGGGAAAAGTCAAAATCCCTTCGATATAGCATTACTCGGGCACTACCGATCCTGCTGACCATCTAGCAGCATACAAAGCTCAAATGAGCGTGCAGACTTTTTGTGAGGCCATTTGGTGTAGGTACTTCCCGACCACCCTCAAAGGATTGGCCCTCAACTGGTTCACTAGTCTACCTACTGGCATTATCACCAGCTTCTCAGCTCTCGAAGCCCTTTTATCTCAGCATAGCGGCTAAACGCCACAATAGACTAGTGTGCACTTGATGTCAGTTTCTCTGCAGAAAGGGGAAAGCCTGAGTTGTTATATCAAGCGATTCAACGAAGAGTCCCTCAAGGTCTCCGACCTCCAAGATGGAGTCGCTGTTACGGCCTTAATGAATGGCCTCCGTCCTGGACGATTCAATTCAAACTCGCCATGAGGGAAACTCTTACTTTGGCAGATGCCATGAGGCAGGCGCAGAAGTATATCCAAGCGTCGGACATCTGCAAGAATTTGCATGATGAGGGAAGTAACAAAAGAAGAAGCGAGCAGTCAAATCAAAAAAATATGGCAGATAGGCTAAAGAGACATCGACCCTCCGACAGAGGCCATGACCCTTGTTTCAACGTCAATCGCAGGGAAATATACTTAGACATAAAAGAGAAATCTGTGTTACCTCGACCTAATCCCATCAAAACGTCGAGTTATCGCAGGGACAACAAGCTATGGTGTGAATACCATAAGGATTGTGGTCACACGACCAAGGACTGTAGAGAGTTGAAGAAGGCACTCGACAAATTGGCTGATGAGGGAAAATTGAACAGATACCTCAAAGAACCCCAGGGTGATCGAAGGGGAGATAAGGGAAAAGAGAAACAAGTTAAGAGCGATGAAACCGAAGGCTATGTAGGAGTCATAGCTGGGGGCTTCGCTTCCGGAGGCCTAACCGGCAACTTAAGGAAGAATCACCTTTACCATTTGGAAAATGGTGAGAGAATGAAAAAGCCGTACACCCCCACAATGGTGTTCGGAGAGAGCTCGAAGGAAATACAGACCCCCCATGATGACCCTCTGGTCATCGAAATTAAATGGCCAATCACAAGGTTGGCCGAGTTTTGATAAATAGTGGGAGTTCGGCGGACATCATCACTTGGGAATGTCTGCAGAAGCTCAAGTACGAGAGGAAGGACATCAAAGCCATCGACCAACCTTTGGTTGGATTCGGAGGCCACTCTGTTCACCCCCTTTGAGTCATTAATTTACCTAGCCGGTTTGGTGACAAGGGAAAAGGACGATGCCTTCCCATCAACTTCCTTGTTGTTGACATCGACCTCCCCTACAACATCATCATAGGGAGGCCCACGCTGAACAGAATAAAGGCAGCAATCTCGACCTACCAGCTCCTGCTACAGTTCGAAGCAGATGATGGGACGGTCGGAAGGCTACATGGGGATCAGAAGTCTGCTCGAGAATGTTATGTCAACAGTTTGAGAAGGAGCAGGCCGGTCGAGCCAAGCTCAGGGAAGAGAAAAAGAGAAGAAAAGGAAACTGACAAAAGTTCGCCTCCTCCATTAGGTTTGTTCTACAACGAAAACCCAACCAACCACAATCGACCTCAGCCGGTCGACGAAGATGAAGAAATACAACTCGAACCTGATCCTAACCGGACAGTTCGAATTAGAAAGGACCTTAACTAGGTCGTTCGAAAGGAAATAGTGGAACTCCTTCAAGAGTATCAGGAGGTGTTCGTATTTTCGGCTGATGAGATGCCAGGGATAGATCCCTCGGTCACTAAACATCAATTGAATATCAAGTCGGAATTCAGGCCTATCAAACAGAAGTTAAGACATCAGGGCGCCGAAAGAAACAAAGCGGAAGCTGAAGAGGTGAAAAAGCTGCTAAGTGCTGGGATGATAAGGGAGTGCCAATACACAAAATGGCTGTCGAACATAGTACTGGTTCGAAAGCCCAACGGATCATGGCGCATGTGCGTCGATTTTACTGATCTTAATAAGGCATGCCCCAAAGATGACTTCCCCCTCCCCAAAATCCACAAGTTGGTCGATTCCACAGCAGGACATGCACTTTTTAGCTTCATGGATGCAAATGCTGGTTACCACCAAATTCCCATTGTCGAGGAAGATCAGGTGCATACCGCATTTATTACAAGTTTCGCGATCTATTGTTTCGTTGTCATGCCGTTCGGACTTAAGAACGCAGGGGCTACATACCAAAGACTGGTCAATAAAATGTTCGAGAAACAGTTGGGGTGCAGAAGTCTACGTGGATGATATGATAGCCAAGAGCAGGATGGTCGAAGACCATGTCCAAGATCTGCGAGAAACTTTGTCCACCCTCTGCTTGTATAACATGAAGCTGAATCCTAAGAAATGTGTCTTTGGCGTTCGATGAGGAAAATGCTTGGGATTCTTGGTGGACGAGAGGGGTATTGAAGCCAACCATGATAAAATACAAGCCATCATCAACATGAAATCCCCTCGAACTGTCAAGGAGGTTCAAAGACTTACTGGGTGTATGGCTGCATTAGGAAGTTTTTTTCAAGATCAGCTGACAAGAGCTTACACTTCTTCAATACCTTGAAGAAACCATGCTTCGAATGGGATTGTGAAGCAGAAAGTGCCTTCCAACAGCTAAAAAAACACTTAGCTTCACTGCCAAAGCTCGTTTCACCCTTGCCGGGAGAAAGATTGTTCGTATACCTTGTAGTGTCTGAAACCGCGCTAAGTGCTGTCCTCGTCGCTAAAAGAGACAAACAACAACACCCAGTATATTTTGTTAGTCATGCCTTCCGAGGTGCTGAAAGTAGATACCCCCCATCGGAGAAGATGATATATGCCTTAGTAATGGCCAGTCGAAAATTGAAGCCTTATTTCCAAGCTCACCCAATCAAGGTACTCACTAGTCAGCCACTCAGAAAGCTCATCGAAAATAGAAATGGCTCTAGTCGAGTTATCGAATGGGCTAATCAATTATCAGACTTCGATCTGGAGTTCAAACCCAGAAGAGCAATAAAAGCACAGGTATTAGCTGATTCTATTGATGAATGCCCGACAGAGGTCGAGACTGCCACCCTAACCGGGACATGGCAACTCTTTGTAGATGGCTCTTTGTCGAAGGCAGGGTGCGGAGCAGGTCTACTGATAATAGACCCTCTCGAAAATAAAACAGAACATGCAATAAAATTTGACTTTGCTGCTTCAAATAACGAAGCTGGGTACGAAGCCCTTTTGCTAGGATTAAAACTATGCCTCTCGAATGGGGCTAATGAAATAACCATCAAGACAGATTCAAAGCTGGTCGTGGGTCATGTCAAAGGGGAATTCGAAGCAAAGGAGGACAGTATGAGAATGTGATTGGGCAAGGTAAAGGAGCAGCAGCAAAAATTCACCAAGTTTTCAATACAACACATCCTACGGTCTGAAATCCAGCAGGCATACGCTTTATCTCGAATGGCTAGTTCAGCGTCTGGACTGGAACCTCGAACCATCTCTTCGGAAGTATTGTACAAACCAAGTATCAACAACCATCTCCTCATCTGCAATATAGACCGTTCGAACAATTGGATGAAAAGCATCCGTTTATACCTCGAAGAGGGAAAGTTACCAGAGGACGAAAAAGAGGCGGAGAGAGTGCGACGCCATTCAAGTTGGTTTATGTTGCATGATCATCTTCTATACAAGAAGTCTTTCACACATCCCCTTCTAAGATGTGTGACAATCGAAGAAGACCAACAAGTACTTCGAGAAATACATGAAGGAACTTATGGTAGTCACCAGGGAGCTCGAACCATAGCTGGAAAAGCCCTTCGAGGCGGGTGTTATTGGCCGACAGTGATGAAAGATGCCAAGGACATTGTCAAGAAATGCCACAACTGCCAAGTGTATGCCCATGTACATCGACAATCAGCCACTCCTCTCACTACAATGCAAGCTGTGCTACCATTCGACCAGTGGGGGATGGACATCCTCGGGCCTTTCCCAACCGCATCCGGTGGAAGGAAATTCTTATTGGTGGCAGTTGACTACTTCACCAAATGGGTCGAGGCAGAACCCTTAGCCACCATCACAGATAACCAAGTGCAAAACTTCATCTGGAAAAACATCATCACTCGTTTTGGAATACCTCGAGCACTCATATCAGACAACGGACGACAATTCAACAGTGGACCCACTAAAGCCTATTGCGCTCGATTCGACATACAAACAAGATTCTCTGCTGTCAGTCGACCGCAAACCAATGGGCAGGCCGAGGCAGCCAACAAAGTCATCCTCAAAGGGCTGAAGAAAATGTTAGATGGAGCAAAGGGGTCATGGGTAGAAGTCCTTCCAGGCATATTATGGTCAGCTCGAACTACTGTAAAAGAGGCAACTGGTCACACACCTTTTAACTTGGTCTATGGAAGTGAAGCAGTACTGCCAGTTGAAGTGGATATCACCTCACCGAGGATAACCTTCTATGATTACGGGCAAAACAAGGAACAAAAAAGCATCAAACTCGACCTCTTACCAGAGACCAGAGGGAATGCGTTGCTCAAATCAATTGCTGAAAAGCAAGAATGACCAGGTTATTCAATCGAGGAGTCAAAGAAAGGAAGTTCGAAGTAGGAGACCTAGTCCTTCGAAAAATTGAAGCCACAGGAAAAAAGCAAGACCTTGGCAAGCTGAGTCCAAATTGGGAAGGACCATATCGAGTAATTGATGTTATTCGTCCTGGAACATACAGGCTCGAGAACATGGACGGTGATCCTTTGTTTCGTCCATGGAACGTTGACAACTTGAGGAAGTTCTATGTTTGAATACTTGAAGCAAACCACAACAAGTTAAGGGGCTAATATAGGAGCAAGTTGATATTCCTTATACTACTTCGACCTAGTCGGTCTAGATGAAGATTAAATTGCTGTGATATGCATCAAAGTATTTGTAATACTCTTAACCTTGTAGACCTTGCCGGTCCAAACAGTCTTGTTGAAAATTATGAATAAAACACGACCTCACCGGTCTTTCGAATTTGTCATATGCATTTTATTTTGTATTATGAGTATCGTATTCGAATTTTCTCTACACCTAACAGGTTCAAAGTTATGGATAAAATACGACCTCACCTGCTTTTTGAACTTACTTTCATCACTTCATTAAGAATGAGGTTCAAATTTTTCAAAGAACCCCTCTTTAGGGGGTGTTCGAATTTTATCATTTCATATAAAAGGAACGATGTTCGAATTCCGTCATTCAAAAAGCAAGAGACCTATCAGGTCGAAAATAAATGCAAAAAGAATAGGAAACACGATGAGCAAAACCAGTTCTTTTCATTCCATTCTAATCAGAGATTACAAGCTTTGAATACATGGAACAAAAAGTTAATGTTAATTTACAAAAAGTGCTAAGTTACAAATGTCATAGAGAAGAAGCCGGGGCACATAAGCCTCTATATCATTATCCTCCTCTTCAGACGAGGATTCGGATGAGGAGCTCGCATCGTCAGCTTCACTAGCTTCAGTCTCGCCCTCAGCAGCCTCAACCACAACCTCGGCAGCCTCGACCTCACCTTCCTTAACAGGTGTAAGGTTGGCAGGGGGTTGATCCTCCTTAGCCTCTTCGACCACCTCAGCAACAGAGGTCGAAGCGTCACCAGCCCCCTGCGCACCCTTCTCCTGCGCCATGAATTCGTTAAGGGCCGCCTGCTCATGCTCCTCGTACTTGGACAAGACTTGTTGAAAGTCCAAGTCAGGAGCCAAGTCCTTCAAAGTCTTCTCGAAACAACGGTGGATGTCATCTCGAGCAGACTGAAAACCCTCAACCATCTTTTGGTCAGCGAAGTTGAGGCCATCCTGAGACCTCTTCCAGCGACGGATATACTTGCTCCTCTTTTGTTTTAGGTCCTTGACGGACTTGTCATATTTCTGCTTCAAGTCTTCCCGCTGAGCCAGGGCGCGATCGAGCAGCTCCTTTTGGCCCTTCAGTTGGCCATCGAGATCAGCAACCTCCTTGCACGATGCTTGATAGGCTAAAGTCGTATCACCTATTCAAAGATAATTCAACAATGGTAGTAAAAGGAAGTAGGGTCGAATCCACAGAGAGACGGAGTTCTAAGTTAATATTCAGCTAAAAAGCTACTTCAGACAAGATCAAATAGAAACAGCTGAACTAATAATTAACTACTAGAAAACAATATAAAGTGGAATTTTATTCTATGAAATAAAGGTCTAGGGAATTAGTTCGGTCCACCATGCTTATACCAATCAAAGGATCAAACAACTATCAGAACCTAGGTCGAGAATCGATAGATTAGAACAATGTCAAGCTATGGTTAAGTCTCAACGTCCATAATTCAACATATGCAGCATGTTCACAAACATAATCAGAATTACTGGTGTGTACTAGGCCTCTAAAAGTAAGACGGATATGTGCAAACAATTATTAACCTCAAGTAATCAAAGAAACTGCACAATAACGTTAATTACTCAATAAGAACAAATCACACCATAACCTATCTCGTCAAACCCTAGAAACTAATAGCAATTCAAATAATCATGGTATAAACATGGCTTCCCTATCTAAATCCCTAGAAATTAAACTACTCACTCATAATTGAATTGACAATAATAAAACTAATTTGAAACCCTAATAATTGCATCATGAATGATTAAATAATTAAACTAAGCAATCAAAGTAATTAAAGAGATAAAGAGTAGAGAAGAATACCAATTGACAGAAAGCATGAACTTTTATTGAAATCGAATAGGTTCAATCGCCTTTAATCTAATCTAAAGTGTTTAGACTAAAATAAAGCTAAACTAATAACTATGGAAAAACTAGAATGAAAAGATGTCTCTAAAAATATGAGGAATAGCTATTTATAATAGCCCCAAAATCTAATTAAAAAATGAATAGAAAAAGATAGAATTTCGGGAAAAAGAGCTGTCCGTGCTCCAGGCCCGATCGGGTCAATTCCCGCCCGATCGGGTGGCTAAACTGCAATTTTGCATCAATTTGCGAAGGCCGTATCTCTTAAACTAGAAGTCCGATTAGGGCGTGTGACCTATCATTGGAAAGATTTTGAAGTCTAGAATCCAACCCAATTGGAATTTCTGGATTATCAATTTTCTACCAAAAGTTATAATGAAAATAGTGAAGGTGTGTCAGTTTTGGCACTTGTTTCACTAACTCTTTGCTTCATTCTAACTCAAAATCGTCCCAAACGGATGCATTGTGATACTTGCGCAAGCTACCTTCATCTTCAATGATTAATAGGCTACATCCTTGGTAGTCATGATCACTTTGTATCAAAATAACCTGAAAATCATCGAAACACACAAACGGGGAGTAGTAGAGCACAACTTATGTAATTCATGTCATTATGCACCTAAATGCTCAAAAAGGAGTTCTAAATGCAATCTAAATTCATCTAAAAACTATATATAAATGTGATACATCAATGCTTCGAGCTTCTTCTTAGATGCCTTAAGCTGGTTGGATAGCTCTTCCTTATTGGTTATTAGGCTCGTCCTCTCGCTGTTAAAAGCTTTGAGGTTGTCAGTGTTTAACCTCTTGGCCTTCTCTAGCTCAACCTTAAGAGAACGGACCCTTCGAGAAGCCTCCAGTAGCTCATGCTTGCACTTGTCAAGCTCTTCGGCCAGCTTACCCGAATCACGACCTTCCTTTTCAGTAAGGCAGGCCATTCGGATAGACATCTGCGAAAACAAATAAAGAAGTGTAAGTCACAGAATTGAGACATGGACAAAAGTAATTAAAGAGAGGCTTACCTGCAACCAGCACTCATTGAGTGCTTCGACTTCCTTCTTCACCCCCAACTTGGAGATGTCCTCTTTGTCCCCGGGCACCAACAATGCCTCTCGAACCCGTTTATAACGAGCCCGGAGAGCCTTTCTGCTAGCGCTCTCGATGCTGGCATTGCCAGATTGGCCCTCAGCATCATGCGACCAGGACGTCCTTTATTTATTCACAACAGGCTCATCGACGTCCTGCTCATCCAAGGGCCTAGAGCTCGAACCCAAACGGAAGCTCAGATCTTGTATTAGGGGTTCGAGTATAGGAGAAGTAGGACTTTTCCTCTTGGACCCAACACTGCCTGGAACCTCGACCTCTTGAGGAGGGTCAGGCAGAGAAGCAGGTTGTGTGGGCAAAGGTTTCGGCGGAGCCGATTTAGCCTTCGGTTTATGTTTTGGATTCTGCACAGACAAGAAAAAGACAAGTTAGAGGAAAACAAACAAAGGGAAAACGAAAGATGGTGATCGAACTTACAGCAGGAGGTTTGGGAACTTTGAGTTCCCCTTTTTGCAGTGACAACCTAGCCATGGCTGCCATGCCGCTCTTCGCGGTGTTTTTCTTCATCTCTTCGTTTAGGTTGTTATAAGCTAGCACTACAAAAGCATAAAGTGGGTTAGAAATAAGTTGATACTATGAACAAGAAAAACAGATAGGTAATGGACCCCTACATTGGTCATAGGCGTGGGACACGCCGAAAGCCGACAGGAACTGCTCGTTGGCCAGGTCCTTGTCATTGGGCAGCCAATAATCAGTCTTGTATTTTTGCTTCCTATCGATATGAAACGACGTTTCCTGGCAATGAATGGCCACAATAGCCTCCTCGGCGTCCATTTCAGGCACATTAAGGTTCATGCCTAAATTAGGAGGGCTATCGGACAGAGTTACGGGCACATCCCACCGCTGGTCCCCTCGAAATATGAAGAGGAACTCCCCTCAAAAAAGAGCAAGGTTGGTTGGCATCTCGATCGTAACCTTATATGACTTCTCGTCTCTTCGACCATCCTTAACCATGATGAGGTGTCTGGCTTGAAAAGAATACCAACCAGGCCCATGACAAACTTGGACACTTCTTTTATTCTGAACATGTTGCGCCAAAGGCGCAAGGAGGGTCGCACTCGAAGCATGCGACAAATACACAAAAAGGATACAATTGTCCCAACAGAATTGGGCATAAGTTGACATAAGGCAATGTTATACGCCTTCAAAATTTCGTGAAAGAGTGGGTGCAAGGGAAAACTCAAACCCAGCTCGAAATACGACTTATATACACCAATACACCCAGGGGGTGGTGACACTACCAAGTCGGTGACTTGGGGAGGGTACATTACATAAGGCAGCTTAATGGCATATAATGTCGACAGGAACGACAGCCCACCTTGTAGATCCTTTCGCCACTTCCCCGTTGACCAGTGGCCACTTATTCCCAATCTCATGTTGGGGGAAGGGCAGGGCTCGCAATAATTGGATGTCGAAGTCCCTTCATCCGTCGCCTCCATTATTTGCACTACACCAAGGGAAAGGAAAGAATCTAAGTAACTCCTCTTAGAAGGAGCGAAGGCTATAGTTACTTTATTCGGATGATCTAAAAACTCTTCGGGTCCCTCGAAGTTTTCCTCACACTCCTCTTCCTCAATAGGAACGACGTCGAGTAAAAAATCAGAGTTCGGGGCCCAATAAGCTATTGTTACAACAGAAGCCTCATCTACCCATGTTTCAACCCAGGGCATATAAGGAAGGGGCAAAGCATAGGAGGCGCTCAGTTCCAAAACAGGGTTCATTATTTATATTACAGTAACCCCTATCGAATTTATCAATAGAAAGGAAAAGAGTCAAGAATGAGAAATCATACCTTGGTCGAATTACACGAAGGAGATTCCTCGCACTCTTGACGCACTCTGAGCAGCACACAAAGGAAGCAAAAGGCTTCTTTAAAAGAAAATTAGAGAGAGAAAGTAGAGAGAGAAGTTGCAAAGTGAGTAAATGAGGAAAGAAGTGAAATCTTTATATCTCACCTACCCTGAATAGTAACTGATAGGCTAAAGTCGTCTCACCTATTCAAAGATTATTTCTACGGTCCTCTAACTATGGTAGTCAATGGAAGCAGGGTCGAATCCGCAGGGAGACAGAGTTTCTATATAATATTCAATCAACTAACTACTTCAGATGAAATCAGGGAAGATTAACTGAACTAATGATTAAACTAAGGAAGACAAGAATTAAACTGAGGATTTACCTAATGAATAAAAGCCTAGGGTATTAGGTCGGTCCACCATGCTTATACCAATCAAATAGGGTCAACTACTATCAAAACCTTAGTCAAGAGTCGAGGGATTAGAGCATGTGCTGAGCTATGGTTAAGTCTTAACGCTCATTGTTCAACATACGCCGCATGTTCACTAAGACGGATCTGTGTAAACAACTATTAACCACAAGTAATCAATGAAATTTGCCACTAACATCAATCACTAATTAAGAACAAACCACATCACAATCACTCTAATCAAGCCCTAGAAATCGATAAGAATCTAAATAACAATCATGGTATAAACATGGCTTCCCTATCTAAAACCCTAGAAAGAGAACTACTCACTCATAATTGAATTGACAATAACAAAACTAATTGAAAACCCTAAGAATTGCATCATGAACTAATTGATTAATCAACAACTAAACTAGATCAATCAATAGATAAGAATAAAGCAATAAGAAAGACGATTACCAAATTGACGGAAAGCGGTAACTTTAATTGAATTGAATTAACTTTTGATATCTTCTACAATTGAAGACTATGAAGAACTAGACTTAAGAGCTCTCTAAATGTTTAATATAAAAAAAGATACATGTAAAAATAACCTAAAAAGTATTTATAGTTTCTAGGAAAGCAATAAGATAGAATGGGAAAAAACGCAAAATCGCGTCCTCCGTCTCGTCCACCCGATCGGGCAAAGGGTCGCCCGATCGGGTCTGGGAACAGTATTTCAGCAGCACAAAATTTGTATGCACCCGATGCCATCGGGCAATGGTCACCCGATCGGGGCCGCAACACCAGCACCCGATCGGGCAAGGCCGCCCGATGCCATCGGGCGAGTGTCTTCTTCAGCTCCCACGAAATACAGCAAAAACCACTAAGTATAAGTTCTCCAGATGGGATCGGGCCAGGCCGCCCTATCGGGTGGAAAATCTGAACTTTTGGCCTAAGAAGATCGTACCCGATCGGGCAGTGATTGCGCGACCCGATCGGGCGAAGCTTCCTTCAATCTTGCCTCATATTTGGCTTCAGACGCCAAGTCTTTTGATAATTCTTCTTCACAACGGGGGTCCGAATACCATCTCGAGACCGCCTATATGCCTCATGACCTTCCGCTATAGCGTGGTGATCAAAACGCCAAGTAAATAGAGAGTTTTTCCCTAAAAACCTGCAAAACGATATGAAACACACAAACCACAACTATATCGAAATAGTTAGCATAAATAGCTCCTAAGAGCGTCAATATCGCGCAATCTAGCTTGTAAAGAAGGGAAAAACTCTACAAGAATTCAGTATATCAAATTCCCCCAAGCTAAACATTTGCTTGTCCTCAAGCAAATAGAACATGATCATGGAATAGATTGCCTCACCCCATAAATAAAACAATCCAAGCTCAAAAATATTTTCAAGACTAAGAATCGTTCAAGCAGACATAATTCAAGTTCAGCAAATCAAATTCATCCAACCACCAATCATCCAAGCAATTCATCAAGTTCAAGTGACTACAAGGCATACAAATCCTGAAAAGGTGCTCACAAAGGGTGTCACTCCTCTCAATTTTGTGGCAGGCAAAGAATGTGCCCGAACACTCACCAATCCGACCATAAATGCCCTTCCCATGTGTTTAAGAAGGTAGAATGACGCTCATCCTAGTCAAGTCGACTCAATTGGCCAAACTACTCTTCAATTTTGACAATCTGACTTAAAAATCAATCCAATTAACAATGCAAACACAAGCTCAAGAGGACTTTGTAGGGTTGTAATGGGGCTTAGGTAAGAGGTAGGGGTTAACTTTAGGAAATGTGGTGGAAAAACCAAGGGTGGGGGAGCAAAGATTCCTTTCAAACAAGGCCTAAGAGGCCTAAACGACTCCCAACAACACCAAATAACCGCAAGAAAATTCCCAACTCATATGAATCAATGTAAGTTCCCAACATACCCAACTTTCAAGCAAAATAGCATATGTTTTTTCTTTCTTTGCAAACATACGTGAAGGAAGGACTTTTGAATTTCTTTGAATTTATCTTTTTCTTTTTCTTTCATTTTGCTTTCGATCCAAGCATTCACGCAACTCTAAATTTGCTTTTTGTTCTTTTCTTTTTCTCAAACTCAAACCTCATCAAAACTCTTTTAATTCCCCAAGACCTAACCAAACCAAGAAATCAATTTCAAACTCAACCCACAAATGCTCCCCCAAGCTAGGCTTGGGCATAATATCGAAATATAACGGCCATGGGTTTGTAATGAGGGTTTAGTAACACAAAACAAATTATTAGGCTCAGTGGGGCTAAGGGGGTAAAAGTATATCAGAAAATGCACTCTGAGGCTCAAGAATTAGACAAAATAACGCCTCTATCACAGCAGATGCTACAAGTCATCGAATATCAAATAAGTACGAGTCAAAATCAAGATCAATTCACCAAAGAGGAACTAACACACAGAAAAAGACTGGATAATGCAATGAATCCAATAGGCTTACAAAGAGGCCTCACAGTCTAACCAATTCAGGTATGCAGCACAAAGTAGTATAATATAGTCAGGAATCGCTTGAAATCAAAGTAGTCGAACATCAAATCAAAGCCTCAAAATCACAAATGTCCAGCTATCCAAAAAACAAAGTCAAATGATTTTCAATAAAAGCATAACGAGGGGCACAAGGAGGCAAT
This sequence comes from Patellifolia procumbens, assembly GCA_947645195.1. Classification (NCBI taxonomy): domain Eukaryota; kingdom Viridiplantae; phylum Streptophyta; class Magnoliopsida; order Caryophyllales; family Amaranthaceae; genus Patellifolia; species Patellifolia procumbens. Next base: position 34,692 of record CANSGD010001000.1, on the reverse strand, counting down.
CAAACCAGTCATGATCAAATATTTTTTTTCATTTTTTTGGATTTTTTTCAAAACTGTAAACTATTCTATCAAGGCTTTAAACTACACTAGAAAGCATTAAACTATACTAGAAAGCGGTAAAGAGAGTACCTATAGTGAGAGATCCTCCCCCAAGCTGAACGAGGCAATGTCCTCATTGCAACGAAGGAGAGGAGAGAACAAGGGCATCAGCCGCCCATATCATCATCTATGGGGGCACCAAAGAAGCCACCACTAGAAGTACCACCACCATCTGTGTAACCACCACCAGAAGGATCACCCGAAATACTACCCATGCCTCCACTAAAACCGCTAGTACCTGCATCAAAACCACCACCAAAACCACTAAGTCCTAGACCAAAGTCTCCTAAAGAGACGGACTGTCGAGTAGCAGCTTCCTCCTCCTCATTCTCTGCCATGTCATCAGTCGGACCGGCAGGCTGGCCATAGCTCGGGTTCCAATGGTTCCACAAGGGGTGTTGAGCAGTCTGCTCAATAATGCCACGCCTACAATAGTCATCGTATAGAGGGTAGAGGGCGAAGTGTTGATCCTGGGCCAAGGTATCCACTCGTCTCCCCATCTCATCAACACGGGTGTAGAGTTGGTCAATGCGAGTGCCATATCCCACTAGGGTGGCGGTGTTCGTGTTAACCATCTGTTTCATCCGTCCCATGCCTGTCTCCATTCGACCTAGGGTCGACATCACAGCAGTGAAATCAAAAGTGTGCGGGGGAGGGGGAGGAGCAGAAGTAGAGGCGCCCTCGTCTAAGATCGGTGTATGAAGCCTGTGGTATGAATGACGAGGGGGCTCGGGGTCAGGGACAATGAGGTCAACTCCCTTTATAGGGAGTAAGTAGTTCTCCTGACGAGGCCGCAAGCGGGCTCTAGGGTCGAGCAGGGTGATGGACTTTTTGGATTTAATCATCCACTGAAATCTCTGTAAGGCAAGCGGTTTAGGACTTTGAGGGTGTTGAGGTATGTAAGGTCGATGAGGGTAGGGCCGAAGACGGGGGTACGCTGGGTCTCTTCAAAGCCGGTAATTAGCCGGGCAAACAAAGTAATCAACCCCCTGTTTACTAGCCTCCTAGAGGTCCAAGTACCGTCATCCCTAGGCTTAGGGAGCGAGTTCGAGATACGCTCGAACTGGATAGCTACGTGGTGGGCTAAATTATACTGAAATGATTCTCTAGAGCCCTTGGCGATGTAGCTACCTATGGCGACCAACTCGGCCCCCGGACCAAGTGACCCTCATAACGCCCTAAAAGTGTCTGGGCCATGAACCTTAGCCAGATGCTAATGATTGGGTGATGAAAGTTCGCCCAATGACAATGTTGGATGTCAAAAGGCGCGGTGTCTCCTGTGAGCATAAAGTAAATGTGAGCCATTTTGAAATTTTCAGGTGGGTACTAGTCGCCCCGTACTTGTAACCTAAGAACCCCCGCAAAGTCCCGAAGGGTGAGTGAGTGTTCTTGGTTCAATAGTCTTTAATGGACGTGGGTAACTGGACCGACCCTAGGCTTAGTCAGACTAAAACTACTGAAAAATTCATAGAACAATGGAGCATAGGTATTAACACGCACATTATATAATGACTCCATACCCAAAATTTTCATAAATTCTTTGAAATCCTCAGTCAAACCCATTTTAGATAAAAGTTAAAGATCTAGGAAACGAGTAGGGAGTACCTCACGTTTTTTGAATCGAAGGAACTTTTCGCGGTGCTCATCATCCCGGAAAATGATTTCCGGGTATTGGGGATCTCGTGGGACTTGTGGTGGAGGTGGTGGTGGAGGAGTAGCTTCCCTCCTAGATCGCGAGCTTTCACCTCGAATAAGCCTTCTAAACTTGCTTGCCATGGTGATTTTTAACACTTTGAACCCTTTTCTAACACAAAAGATGGAGTTTGGGTGAGTGGTGAAGAGAAAAGAGAAGGGAGGATGATTTTTGTGAGTTGAAATTGGTGATATGGAGGATGAAAAGAGAAAAGGAAGAAGTTTTATGGAGTTTGGAGGAGAAAGGTGGAGTTTTAATGGAGGTTGGGGTTTGGGGTTTTGAGAGGTTGAAGATGAGTGAATAGAGAGAGAGAGAGAGTTGAAGTGGAAAGATAAGAAGTGAAAGGTGAGAAAAGGAGAAGGGCGGTTTTTAGTCTGTGTCTTTTGCAGTCCGCCCGATCGGGCACTCGTCGCCCGATCCCTTCGGGCGGAGGGTTTTTTTCTGTGGTAGGCTTTTTTTTGCTGTCCACCCAATCGGGCAACGTATTTATGATCGGGTGCCAGAGTTGCGCACCCGATCGGGCGATGGTTGCCCGATGCCATCGGGTGGAGGTCCTCTTTGACAATTTTGACTTTTGACTTCTGAGCGCCACCAGATCTGGCAAAACATCGGGAGCAATATTTCACATCGGGTGCTAATGTCATGCACCCGATCGGGCACAATTCGCCCGATGGCGTTGGGTGGACTTCTTTCCCTGTCTCTGCACCTTTTTGTACCCGCCCGATCGGGCAGATGTCGCCTGATCTCATCGGGCGAGCTACTGTTCAGTAAGTAGCTCGCCTTTTTGTAAGTTGGGGCAAGCATGGCTATAGTTTCTTCTCAAGTTGTATTTTTGCACAGCAAAACACATAATCTAGGAGTTCATTAGTACCTTCACGCTCTCTCACATCCTACAAACTACGAAACAAAAAAAACAAAAACTAACTAAGGGATACGGGTTGCCTCCCGCAAAGCGCTGGTTTATGAAGGTTCGACACGACCGTATTACCTCTCTAATCAGAAGAATCAAGTGGGGAGGGATCGAAGCAAATCTCCTTCACATAACCAACAAAAGCACCCTCATGGTACAGCTTCAGACGCTGTCCATTTGCCTTAAACTTCTCTCCTTTTTGGTTGACAACCTCGATGGCACCATGTGCCTTCACCTCTGTCACCTCGAATGGTCCAGACCATCGAGATTTGAGTTTTCCAGGATACAGTCTCAACCTGGAATTGAACAATAAGACATTGTCGCCAACCTTGAATTCTCTTTTGCCTATCATCTTATCATGCAACTTCTTCGTTTGCTCTTTATAGAGCCTGTGATTCTCATAAGCATTCAAACGGAGCTCATCCAACTCATTGAGTTGAAGAAGTCGTGCTCCACCTACAACTGTCAAATCAAGGTTAATCTCTTTGACCGCCCACGCAGAAAGATACTCCATCTCCACTGGTAGATGGCAAGCTTTGCCATAAACCAGTCGATAGGGTGTGGTACCCAAAGGAGTCTTAAAAGCAGTGCGGAGCGCCCAAAGAGTATCATCAAGTTTCAAAGACCAATCTTTTCTAGCTTTAGTAACAACTTTCTCAAGGATCCTCTTAATCTGCCTATTAGACACTTCTACTTGGCCACTAGTCTGAGGGTGATAGGCAAGACCGACCTTGTGGGTGACTCCATGTTTTTTCAATAGGGTCTTGAAGATGCTCTTATGAAAGTGAGAACCTCCATCACTAATTACAACACGAGGGACAACAAAATGGGGAAAGATTATTTTCTTAAACATCTTCATCACAACCTTGGAATCATTGGTTGGTGATGCTATAGCTTTTACCCATTTAGTCACATAGTGGACAACCACTAAAATATACCTATTCCCACAAGAGGTAGGAAAGGGTCCCATAAAATCAATCCCCCACACATCAAAAGGTTCGACCTCTAAAATCCCACTCTGTGGCATCTCTTGCCTTTTTGAAATATTACCCGTCCTTTGACAAGCATCACAAGATACACAAAAGGCACGGGCATCTTTGAAAATCGAAGGCCAATAAAAACCACTATGTAAGACTCGAAAACCAGTCGCTTGGGAACCTAGATGACCACTAGAGGGCATATTATGACAATGTAGCAAAACACCTTCTATTTCCCAATCAGGAATGCAACGCCGAAACATTCTGTCGGAGCATTTCTTATATAGGAAAGGATCCTCCGAAATATACATTCTAGCCTCATGATAAAACTTTTTGCGTTGCTTATATGTAAGATTGGGAGGATGAGAACCACTAACACAATAGTTTGCAAAATCAGTATACCAAGGAGATTTAGATGACACAGAAAACAAATGATCATCAGGAAAAGAGTCATCTATAGGAGGGTCAGAAGGTGATCCGAACATCAACCTAGAAAGGTGGTCGGCGACCACATTCTCAGCACCCTTCTTATCTTTGATTTCCAAGTCGAAATCTTGTAGCAAAAGAATCCATCTGATGAGTCTGGGTTTGGCCTCCTTCTTGGCCATCAAGTACATCAAAGCAGCATGGTCAGTATGTACTATAACCTTCGAACATATCAGATAGGTCCGAAATTTGTCCAATGCATAGACTATGGCTAGCAACTCCTTCTCTGTCGTAGCATAATTAACCTAGGCTGGATCCAAGGTTTTGTTGGCATAGTGAATAACATGGAGTAGTTTATCCTTCCTCTGACCAAGTACTGCCCCTATCGCATAGTCACTAGCATCGCACATGATCTCAAAAGGGAGATTCCAATCTGGGGGTTGTATGATAGGGGCAGTGATTAATGCTGTCTTTATCCTGTCAAAAGACTCTAAACAATCATTAGTAAAATCAAATGTGGCACCCTTTAGCAACAATTGAGTGAGGGGTTTCGCAATTTTTAAAAAATCTTTGATAAACCTGCGATAGAACCCCGCATGACCAAGGAAACTCCTCACTCCTTTGACATTCATTGGAGGGGGAAGTTTCTCGATCACTTCAATCTTTGCTCTATCCACTTGGATTCCACGCTCATAAATCAAGTGACCTAAAACGACACCTTCATTCACCATGAAGTGGCAATTTTCCCAATTAAGCACAAGGTTTGCCTCAACACATCTTTTAAGCACTTTTGACAAATTATGCAGGCAAACATCAAAATCAGAACCATAAACACTGAAATCATCCATAAACACTTCCATGATATTTTCAATAAAATCAGAGAATATGGCCATCATGCAGCGTTGGAAAGTAGCATCCAAATGGCATCCTACGGTATGCGAAGGTGCCATAAGGACATGTAAACGTAGTCTTTTCCTAATCATCTGGATGGATGGGAATTTGGAAAAAACCATAATATCCATCCAGATAACAAAAATAGCTATGTTTGGCTAGCCTTTCCAACATCTGATCAATAAAGGGAAGGGGAAAATGGTCTTTCAGAGTGGCATTATTAAGTCTACGATAATCAATGCACATACGCCACCCTGTGACAGTCCTAGTGGGAATCAAATCACCTTTTTCATTTTCAACAATAATGGTCCCCCCCTTCTTGGGAACCACTTGCATAGGACTGACCCACTTCGAATCAGCAACGGGATAAATGATCCCTGCATCTCACAGTTTCATAATTTCTTTTTTCACCACCTCTTGCATATTAGGATTCAAACGTCTCTGAGGTTGAATGCAAGGGCGGTGATCCTCTTCCAGATTAATACGATGCATACAAAAATCAGGACTAATGCCCTTCAGATCATCAATACTATACCCAATAGCCTTCTTGTGCATACGAAGCACATTAAGCAAACTTTTCAATTGGCTAGCTGTGAGTTTAGTACTGACAATCACAGGACATTCTTCCTTATCATCTAAAAATGCATACTTCAAATGAGAGGGTAGTGGTTTGAGTACATTAGTTACCTGAGGAGTAGAACTAGAGCATACACTTTCAAGTATCACAGTTTTCTGTTCCTGTTCAGCTCCATGGCCCTCTAAATCATCAAGACAGGCATCAACATTAGTATCGACGCCTAACGAATCACCATCAGTCAATGCTACCTCCAATGGGTCAGCATCACGTATCTACTGAAATGCAGACATCACAGCTTTGTCTACCACATCAATCTTGCAACAAGACTCTTCAAGCATAGGAGACTTCATAGCATTGGTTAGTTTAAAAGTGACAGTATCATCACCAACACTCAAAGTCAATGACCTTGACTTGACATCAATAACAGCTCCTGCAGTGCACGAAAATGGTCTGCCCAATATAATAGGAATTTGGGCATCCTCTTCCATATCCAATACAACAAATCCACAGGAATGTAAAACTTTCCCACCCTGACAGGGACGTCTTCTAAAACACCTAGAGGGTATTTTATAGAACGGTCAGCCATCTGCAATGTAATTTGAGTGCACTTAAGTTCCCCCATATTCAGTTTAGTACAGACAGACAATGGCATGACAGACACAGATGCACCTAAATCACATAAAGCTTTATCAATAAAAAGTGTACCTACATGACAAGGGATGGAAAAGCTACCAGGATCTTTCAATTTAGGTGGAGATTTATTTTGCAAAACGGCACTACACTCTTCAGTGAGTGCGACTCTATCTACCCCACCAAAATCAGTCTTTTTAGTGATCATTTCCTTCAAAAACTTAGCATAAACAGGCACTTGAGATATAAGTTCTGTGAAAGGAACCGTTACCTCAAGGTTCTTGACCATAGCCAAGAACTTACCAAGTTATTGATCCACCTTGGACTTTTGCATTCGATGAGGAAAAGGCAACCTTGGTGTAAAAGGTGTGTCAGAAACCTTCTCCTTTTCCTTCTTCTTTTCTACCTGTTCAGCTGTCTCAAATAGTTCGACATCAGACTTCAAATTCTTCTCCAATTCCTTCTCTACTACCTCCTTCTCCTTGCTAGGGACAGTATCATCATCAACGGGCATAGGAGGAGCAGTATAAGCAGTGCCGCTATGAAGAGTGACGGCGTTCGCTTGCTCCCTCTGTAATGCTTGCCCTGGCAAGTGTCCCTGCTGCCTTTGAGCATTATTCTCTGCCAATTGAGCAATCCGAGTCTCTAGAAGTTTTATGTGCTTCTCTTGGGCCTTCTGTGCATCCTCATTGGCTTTCTGCATAGCCAACAACTGTCTCTCTTGAGTTTTCTGTGCTTCCTCATTTGTCTTTTGCATAGACAATACTAGTTTCATCACTTCAGACGTGCTAGGCTCTTGTGAGGTTGCATTTTGTGGTGCTGGCTGGCAGGTCTTTGGAAACCAGGGGGATTGTGAGAATTCCCTTGGTTTTGGTAGTAGTTGGGTTTTGGGTTGTTATGTGGAGGCTGATAGGAATTTTGTGGGGGATGGTAGGAATTTTATGGCTGTGGGTTCTGAACGTTGTTGCTTCTATAGGAAAGAAGTGGGTTGTCTTTCCAACCAGGATTGTATGTGTTAGAGTAGGGGTTATTTGGTTGTCTTTGCTGAAAAGCATTCGCCTGCTCCATTTGATTCTGACCAAACTGACAATCATGGACGAAGTGACCCTGAATACCACACACCTCGTAGTAAGATGAGGTGATGGGTGCAACTGCTGACATGGCATTGATGCTCATAGGCAGAGGTGTTGAACTAGAAGATTTCATTGTTTGTAATTGTTGAGTTAGTTGCGCCATCTGAGAGGTAAGCAACGAAATAGCGTCAAATTCAAGTACCTTCTTAGTCAAAATCCTAGATGATGAGTGGTCATTGGCTGCGAGGTTTGCTAGGAAGTTATAACCCTCATCAACTGTCTTGTCTAAAAAGACTCCTCCTGCAGACGAATCAACAGTACTCTTCGTCTGAGGTTGCAGACCATTGTAAAAAGTCTGCGTTAGAAACCACTTGTCCATATTATGATGCGGACATTCCCTCTGTAGGTCTCTGAATCTAGTCCACGCTTCCCTCAATGTCTCATCTGGCTCTTGGGAAAACGTGGCCAACTTGTTTCTGATTTCTGCTGTTTTTGTGGGAGGGTAATACTCGTGAAGAAATGCAGCGAAAATCGCCGACCATTCTGTCTCAGTGATATCGCTGAACCACCTCTGAGCCTTGTCTCTGAGTGAGAACTCAAATAACATAACTTGCAGATGCTCAGGTGTGACTACTTGATGTTTAACAGTTCTGCAGAGTTGTTGGAATCTCTGCAGATGGTTCGCCGGATCTTCAAAAGGATGCCCACTAAACTCATTCTGCTGCACCATATTAATTAGTGCAGCCTTGATTTCAAAATTGTTTGCAGCAATAGTGGGCATCTGTGGACCTGTGGGTATGCCTTCAGGATTAGGCACCCCATAAGATTTCAATGACTTCGCCATTGGTAATATAGAAATCTCTGAATCTGGCTTCTCTTGATCAAATTCTCCTCTAAGATCCCGAAGTATTACTTTCGTGTCGGGATCTCCAGGAATTATATGAGTTTTCTTTTGATACCTGGACATATAAGAGAAACGACAAGATAAACGTGAGAACGACCTTAATTGGAACGGGAGGTTCCAATGAGGCAAAAAGAAGTACGCTAATTAATCGAATAAAAACTAGAAAACTAGCCGTCTCCTCGGCAACGGCGCTAAAATTTGATAGGCTAAAGTCGTATCATCTATTCAAAGATAATTCCTACGGTCCTCTAACTATGGTAGTCAATAGAAGCAGGGTCAAATCCGCAGGGAGACAGAGTTTCTATATTAATATTCAATCAACTAACTACTTCAGATGAAATCAGGGAAGATTAACTGAACTAATGATTAAACTAAGGAAGACAAGAATTAAACTGAGGATTTAACTATGGAATAAAAGCCTATCGTATTAGGTCGGTCCACCATGCTTATACCAATCAAATAGGGTCAACTACTATCAAAACCTAAGTCAAGAGTCGAGGGATTAGAGCATGTGTTGAGCTATGGTTAAGTCTCAACGCTCATAGTTCAACATACGCCGCATGTTCACTAACGTAATCAGAACTACTGATGTGTCCTAGCCCTGTAATCGTAAGACGGAGATGTGCAAACAACTATTAACCACAAGTAATCAATGAAATTGGCCACTAACATCAATCACTAATTAAGAACAAACCACATCACAATCACTCTAATCAAGCCCTAGAAATCGATAGGAATCTAAATAACAATCATGGTATAAACATGGCTTCCCTATCTAACACCCTAGAAAGAGAACTACTCACTCATAATTGAATTGACAATAACAAAACTAATTGAAAACCCTAAGAATTGCATCATGAACTAATTGATTAATCAACAACTAACTAGATCAATCAATAGATAAGAATAAAGCAATAAGAAAGACGATTACCAAATTGACGGAAAGCGGTAACTTTAATTGAATTGAATTAACTTTTGATATCTTCTACAATGAAAGACTATGAAGAACTAGACTTAAGAGCTCTCTAAATGTTTAATATAAAAAAAGATACATGTAAAAATAACCTAAAAAGTATTTATAGTTTCTAGGAAAGCAATAAGATAGAATGGGAAAAAACGCAAAATCGCGTCCTCCGTGTCGTCCACCCGATCGGGCAAAGGGTCGCCTGATCGGGTCTGGGAACAGTCTTTCAGCAGCACAAAATTTGTATGCACCCGATGCCATCGGGCAACGGTCACCCGATCGGGGCCGCAACACCAGCACCCGATCGGGCAAGGCCGCCCGATGACATCGGGCGAGTGTCTTCTTCAGCTCCCACGAAATACAGCATAAAGACCGCCCGATCGGGTGGAAAATCTGAACTTTTAGCCTAAGAAGATCGTACCTGATCGGGCAGTGATTGCCCGACCCGATCGGGCGAAGCTTCTTTCAATCTTGCCTTATACTTGGCTTCAGACGCCAAGTCTTTTGATAATTCTTCTTCATAACGAGGGTCCGAATACCATCTCGAGACCGCCTATATGCCTCATGACCTTTCGCTATAGCGTGGTGATCAATACTCCAAATAGATAGGGAGTTTTTCCCTAAAAACCTGCAAAACGATATGAAACACACAAACCACAACTATATCGAAATAGTTAGCATAAATAGCTCCTAAGAGCGTCAATATAGCGCAATTTAGCTTGTAAAGAAAGGGAAAAACTCTATAAGACTTCAGTATATCAGTAACCTCTCTAATATGAACAGACACCCAACATAGGAGTTCGTGCCAAGAAGTAGAAGGAGGTTTGATGCGATACGTCATGTATACGGTTGAAACGTATAAATACCGGTCAAAATACGGTTGACCATCCAAAAGTTGACTTTACAAGCATTGACCCTCACCGGGCCTACTTCGAAGAAATTCAACTGTATAAATCTTTCCTGACCGGGGCTTCCTCGAACTCTTCAAGGGAACAACCCTTTGACTGAGTTACCTCGAGTAAATTCAAGGATGTTCTTTGAATTCATACTTTTGAAAATTTTTCCAAGTATGCTAAGCGCTTCATATAAGGCACCCCCTTCGAGCGAACGAGTTGGGACTCTATTAGCCCTAACCAGGCTACCTCGAAATTATCAGATTGAGCGTGGAACTCAATTAGCCATAACCAGGCTACCTCGAATTATCAGATTGAGTATGGAACTCAATTAGCCCTAACCAGGCTACCTCGAATTATCTAATTGAGTATAGGACTCAATTAGCTCTAACCAGGCCCCCTCGAAGAACCCCTCTAATGAGGGCGTTCGAATTTTTCCTAGAACCCCTTCGAGGAGGGCGTTCGAATTTTCATCTAAACCATCCCAGGACATGTGTCTAAATTTTATTCGAACCCCCTACAAGGAGGGCGTTCGAGCTTTGTTTTGCATAGAACCCCTCCTAGGAGGGCGTTCGAATTTCCATTTTTAACCACTCTGGTAGGTGTGTAAGTTTTTTAGAACATCTCCTAGGAGGGTGTTAGAATTTTATGAACCCCTCTCATAGGAGGGCGTTCGAATTTTATGAACCCCTCTCATGAGAGGGCGTTAGAATTTTAAGAACCCCTCTCAGGAGAGGGCGTTCAAATTTTCAGAACCCTTCTGGGTGAGGGCGTTCAAATTTTATCGACCCCTCTCATAGGAGGGTGTTCGAATTTTATGAACCCCTCTCATAGGAGTACGTTCGAATTCTCATAACCCCTCTCATGAGAGGGCGTTCGAATTTTAAGGACCCCTCTCATGAGAGGGCGTTCGAATTTTAAGGACCCCTCTCATGAGAGGGCGTTCGAATTTTCAGAACCCATCTCATGAGAGGGTGTTCGAATTTTATGAACCCCTCTCATAGGAGGGCGTTCGAATTCTCAGAAACCCTCTAATGAGAGGACGTTCGAATTCTCAGAACCCCTCTTATGAGAGGGCGTTCGAATTTTATGAACCCCTCTTATAAGAGGGCTTTCGAATTTTAAGGACCCCTCTCATGAGAGGGCGTTCGAGTTTTCATAAACCCCTCTCATGGGAGGGTGTTCGAATTTTCAGAACCCCTCTCATGAGAGGGCGTTCAAATTTTCAGAACCCTCTCTCTTAGAGGGCGTTCGAATTTTTCAGAACCTCTCTGGGTGAGGGCGTTCGAATTTTGACAAGGCCAACCCCACTTGGGGTACGTCGAGTTTACCAACAACAAAAGCATACTATTCCGCTCCACATCGCAGTCTCATCATGATCTGACACTACGACATAGAGCGTGGGGCTAATGTTTGGGCCCCTTCCAGTCATGGCCCACCTAACCGGTGAAATGACTAAAATACCCTTAGGGGGGAAAATTACCATTTTACCCCTGAGGATCCTTCAGACTAGAAAGTACAGGCCTTCAGTCAAGCCCACTGACAAAAAGGCTTTTATGACGTCACCATCTTCACCAGATGACGTCACTTCAATACTACCTATAAATAGTACTCTCATCTGATCATTCAGGTACGTTTTTACACACATTCCAAAGCATTTACTTGTACTACTCTCTGACTTCTGAGATCAGATCTGACTTAAGCATCGGAGAGCCGATCCCGGGAACATCCCCAGGGTAGTTCACGGTGTTCGGTTTTGCAGGTACCGAAAATTTTAAGACCTTGGACTTGTTACTGGTTACTACCTTAGCTGGATTTGGACTCCCCCGAACTATAAATTTACTGTGTTTCTTGTACCCGAAACAAGTTTGATATAAATAGACTTCCTCTAACAGCTTTTGTAACTGATTTCATTTCTTCATTTTCTGTTCTAACGAGAAACTCTTCTTGTCTCCTAAACTCTCTCTTATCTCTATGAATCTCTATGAGTTTCTATATGGTATCAGAGCTACATCTCATTTCTGAGATTAGCTATTGAAATTTCATCACATTTCTAGCTGATTATGATTCTTTGATATCATTTCAGGGAAATTTTGATTTCTCTTTTCAAGAGCATTTCTGTTCTTCGAATTTCAGCTGCGAAATTTCTTGTAATTGCGACATTTTGTCTAGTAATTACGAAATTTCTTGTGCACTGATCATTATTTTTCTTGTCGATTGTTCAATTTCATCTAATTGAAGTTTGATTTTCTTCAATGGCAGCTGAAAATTCCTCTCCTATTTCTTCTAATCAAGAAAATTCTTCTAATGGAGGTAATACTGATACTCTCAATCCTTATTTCATAGCTCATTCTGATAATCCTACTTCCTCTCTTGTTTCTACTTCGTTTTCTGGACAAAATTTTATTCGTTGGAGCCGCAATGTTAGAAGAGCTTCAATAGCTAAGAACAAAGAAGGATTTATTACTGGTTTGATTTCCAAACCTACTGTTACACATAAGGATTTTGAGAAGTGGAAAAGAGCTGATTTCATGGTAATGAGCTGGATTCTTAGCTCCATGAGTGCTGATTTAGCTAATGATTTCTCATACTTAAACTCTTCCTTAGAACTGTGGTCTGAACTACAAGAACGCTTTGGTCAATCTAATGGTCCATTGATCTATCAACTAAAGAAGGAAATAGAGAATCTGAAACAAGAAAATTCTTCTATTATTACCTATTATAGCAAGATTAAGAAGCTATGGGATGAATTACAATGCTTGAGAGCCCTTCCTATTTGTACTTGTGGTGCTCTTAGTTCATGTTCTTGTCAATTTCTCAAGAAAATTGCTGATTTGGATGCTGAAGATCAATTAATGCAATATCTGCTTGGTTTAAATGGTGGCTATGATACTACCATTAGTAATATACTTGCTATGGATCCATTACCTTCAATGAACAAGGCTTTCTCTATTACTCAGCAAATAGAGAAACAGAAAGAGATTAGTACTATCACTAATCAGTCGATTGAGAGCAGTGCATTGATTGCTCAAAGAGTGAATAGGAGTTCTTTTTCTCACAATTCTTCTACTGGAGCTAAGAAAGATTGGAAGAGAGATAAGCTTGACAAAAAGTGTGATCATTGTAAAGGAAGAGGACACACTGTTGATCAATGCTTTAAATTGATTGGTTATCCTGAGTGGTATAACACGATCAAGGCTTCTAAGGGGTCTAAATCTTCATCTACTCCTAGACTGGCTGCTCATGTTCATAATGCATCTTGTGATGTTATGACTGATTCTCCTTGTGAATAACCTACAGTTGATCATGCTATGCTTAACAACTTTTATCAAGAGTTTGTCAAAGTTACGAAGGGAAAACAATCTTCTATTGGTGGTTCTTTTTCTGGAGGTTCCGATTCTGCTACCACCTCTTATGTTAACTTTGCAGGTACTACTTCACATTCTTTTAACTGTTCCATTACTCATAATGGTAATCATGCTATTTGGATCATAGACTCTAGGGCATGTGATCATATGACTTATGATATAACTCTTCTTCAAGATATCAAAACCTTAACTTCACCTATTAAGGTTGGCCTCTCTGATGGTACTTATAAATTTTTATTTCACTGGCACCATCTATCTTACTGAGAAGCTGATTCTTCATGATGTGTTATTGGTCAAAGATTTCAAACATCATCTCTTATCTGTTGGGAAACTACTAGATCAAACTGGCGTTGTTGTTATATTTACTAGAAATTCCTGTTTATTTCAGGACCTTTCTAGTAAGGTTGTGCTAGCTTCTGGTAACAGAGAAGGTGGACTGTATTCCTTTCTCTCAACTGGTACTCCATATTCCTCTATTTCTCCCAGTGTTTCTACACAGTTTACTACAGGTAGTATTTGTAATACTATTGCTACAACACCAATACTTCCAAATAAAACAACTACTAGTGTGTTGACTAAGCTAGATGCTCAAACCTCACTAGCTATTAATCATGCTAGATTAGGACATCTCTCCTTGTCCAAAATGAAACATGTTGATATCTGTAAATGTCATGGTATGACTGAATACAATTGTGAAGTGTGTTTTTTTGCTAAGCAACATAAATTGCCTTATCCTATTAGTGACTCTAGAGCTTCTTGTTGTTTTGAACTCATACATTTGGATCTATGGGGTCCATATAGAATATCAGCTTTGAATGGAGCTACATATTTTCTCACCATTGTGGATGACTATAGTAGAGTTACTTGGACCTTTTTAATTCATAATAAACAGCAAGTTTTACAAGCTACTATGGAATTCTTCATGATGATAGAAACTCAGTTTCACTGTATGATTAAAAAGGTTAGAACTAATAATGGCACTGAGGTTATTAAGAATGAGTGTATCAGATTCTTTGCATCTAAAGGAGTTTTGCATCAGAAGAGTGTGGCATATGTACCTCAGCAAAATGCTAGAGTTGAAAGGAAACATAGACATTTACTTGAGGTGTCCAGAGCACTTAGGTTTCAAGCTCATTTACCTAAGAGTTTATGGGGTAATTGTGTTTTGACAGCTACTCAATTGATTAACCTAATGCCTATGAAGGTTCTAAACTAGAAAACTCCCTATGAAACTTTAATGAAACAACAGCCAAATTATCATAATCTTATAGTGTTTGGATCTTTGTGCTTTGCCTATAACATGGATCCTAAGAAAGATAAGTTTGACTCTAGAAGTAGGAAATGCATTTTTCTAGGATATCCCTATGGTCAAAAAGCTTACAAGCTTTATGATCTTGAAACCAAACAATGTTTTGTTTCAAGAGATGTTATCTTCTTTGAAACAGTTTTTCCCTATAATTCTACTACTTTTCACTCTCATATTACACCTAAAATCACTTCTCTAGTTGATTTTGGTTCTGAACCTAATCCTCTATCTTTTCCTTCATCAGCTATACCTTTATCTCCTATACATACTTCCAACTTGTCAACTGATGTCAGCACTCATTCTTCTTCCTCTTCTCCTCCTCATGTTTCTCCTAAGATGTTCATACTCATTCCTCTTCTTCCTCACCTAATCCTACTTCTCCTATTCTCTCTTCCCCTACTTCTCTTCATCACTCTATTCCCAACCTTATTCTCAATGAAACTATACCAAAAACTTCTACCAGAATAGTTAAACCATCCACTAAATTTACTGATTTTGTTAATACTTACATACCTCACAAAAATAATCCTAATCCATCTACTCCTGATTCTGCCTCTTTATATTTTGCTGTTAATTCTTCTAAAATCATTGAACCTAAAACTTATCGTCAAGCTAAAACTAATCCCAATTGGGTTATAGCTATGCACAAAGAGATCCAAGCTCTAGAAGATAATGATACTTGGGAGCTTACCTCTCTTCCTCCTAAGAAAACTGCTGTTGGTTCTAAGTGGGTTTATAAAACCAAACTCCATC
This sequence comes from Patellifolia procumbens, assembly GCA_947645195.1. Classification (NCBI taxonomy): domain Eukaryota; kingdom Viridiplantae; phylum Streptophyta; class Magnoliopsida; order Caryophyllales; family Amaranthaceae; genus Patellifolia; species Patellifolia procumbens. The sequence goes on along the minus strand of CANSGD010001000.1, from coordinate 19,228 downwards.
CAGATGGGAGCATTGAGAGATATAAAGCTAGGTTGGTAGCTATTGGTTGTCAACAGATAGAAGGGGAAGATTTCAATCAAACCTTCTCCCCTGTAGCTAAACTAGCTACTGTAAGAGTACTCATTGCTTTAGCTGCTGTAAATGATTGGCGTCTTTGCCAACTGGATGTTAACAATGCTTTTCTACATGGGTTTCTGGATGAAGAGATCTAGATGGTTCGTCATGCTGGATATTTGAAAGCTAAGCCTGACCAAGTTTGCAGATTAAAGAAATCTCTTTATGGTCTTAAACAAGCTTCTAGACAATGGAACAAAGAGCTTAGTAAATTTCTCATATCATTGGGTTTTATTCAGTCCAAACAGGACTATTCTCTCTTTACTATAAAGCAAAATGGTGAATTTCTAGCCCTATTGGTGTATGTTGATGATATATTGCTTACTGGCACTTCTCTAGCTCAATTTTTTGCAATCAAAAATTCTCTTGATCTTGCTTTCACTATTAAAGATCTTGGCAACCTACACTATTTTCTTGGTGTTGAAGTTAGCAGAACACAAAGAGGTATTTTCATTTCTCAAAAGAAATACATCAAAGATATCTTAATTGATGCTGGTAGGGAAGATTGTATAGCTGCTTGTACACCTTTATCTACAGGATTGAAGTTATCTACTACTGATGGTGACCTCCTCACTGAACCAAACATATATAGAAGGCTAGTTGGCAGATTATTGTATCTTGGTCTTACTAGGCCTGATCTTTCTTATTCAGTTCAACATCTCAGTCAATACATGCATGCTCCCAGAGTACCTCATCTTAGAGCTGCTCTCCATCTTCTGAAATATCTCAAAGGAACTTTAGATCATGGACTTTTCTATTCTTCTTCTACTAATCTCACTCTCACAGCATATAGTGATTCAGATTGTAGTGCTTGCAAAGACACTAGCAGGTCTCTCAATTCCTATGCTATGTTTCTTGGTTCTAACTTAATTTCATGGAAAATAAAGAAGCAACTAACTGTCAATAAAAGCTCTACTGAAGCAGAATATAGAAGCATGTCTGCTGCTGCTAGTGAAATAGTATGGATTCATGGTTTATTGGAAGATTTACAAGTCCAGATTTCCAACCTATTACTTTCTTCTGTGACAACACTTCTGCTCAACATCTTGCTCACAATCCCATGTATCATGAGAAAACTAAGCACCTCAGAAGGGATATGCATTATATTAGAGAACAAGTAGAGGCAGACTTCATCTATACTGCTCATGTTTATAGTCAAGACCAGATTGCAGATATTCTTACCAAGGCATTGGTCTCTTCACAACATCAGTTGCTCTGTGGCAAGCTTAGACTTATATCTCAAGTCAAGCTTGAAGGGGGATATAAGAAGTATAAGTTATATATTGTTAGTTGTGTAAATATAGAAAGAAAAGTTAGTTAGAATTAGTTTGATATAAATAGACTTCCTCTAACAGCTTTTGTAATTGATTTCATTTCTTCATTTTCTGTTCTAATGAGAAACTCCTCTTCTCTCCTAAACTCTCTCTTATCTCTATGAATCTCTTTGAGTTTCTATAAAAGGTGATTGAAGATGTATATTCATTTTTCTTGATTTTCTTGGAATGTTTTTTTCTTTAGATTAATTAATTCCCTCTAGTCTCGTGTTTCTTTCCGATATTTGTTTTTTTTTCCAATATTTGTTTTAGTTTCATATTCTAATAAAACTATGAGATATAGAAGTAGAAGCAAAAATTTATCACTTTCGATTCCCTTCAGCTCAACTCACTTATTTCAATTCAATCCACCTCTTGACAATAGCTTTACTCTCACATATTACTATTCCTTTCAGTTCCAATCAGTTCAGTTCAAGTACTGTATGCAGAAGGGAACATACCCTTACTCTTCAAAACTTATTCTTCCTCCGGTTTTTTACGTGCATCATTGGGAGCAATTTCCCAGTGCGCATTTATAAGTTTAATAGTTTGGGTTACACAAATAAAATTATATAAGTTATATATTAATAATCTATATAATGAGACAAATCTAACGATATCTCACATGATTATAACTTTCCTTATATATAAGCCACACTGATTGTTTTCGAGCACATAAATAAATAGTGCCACAATTCCAAATGGTGCTTGTGGAAAAAAAAGCTAGTATAACTTTTATCTTAATATTTCCTTACTACTTTCTTAAATAAACTCTAAAAAATTCGCGTATATGAATAATTCCAAATAAGCAAATGAAACATACTTTGTCAATATCACACCGACCTCTCATGCCAACTAAGCTTATATCGAGTAGGGATGTCAATGGGGCGGGGCGGGGCGGGGCGGATGTTGGCATTCCTATCCCCATCCCCGCCTAAAAAACTCATCCCCATCCCCGCCCTATCACCCATGGTGGGGGAAAATCTTGTCCCCATCCCCGCCCCAACGGGGACAAGATAAAATATATCCCCGCTCTATCCCCGCGCGAATCCCCGCACCCGCCCCATCCCCGCGCGAATCCCCGCACCCGCCCCATCCCCGCGCGAATCCCTGCACCCGCCCCACTCCTCGCGCGAATCCCCGCACCCGCCCCTGCCCCATCCTCGCGCGAATCCCCACACCCCGCCCTATCCCCCCGCGAATTCCCGCACCCGCCCCATCCCCACGCGAATCCCCACACCCGCCCCAATCTACTAGGGTTAAGGAGAGGGAAAACAAAAGTTTAAAACTAATTTTGGATTTTAGCCTTTAGGCCTTTGGAAAATAAAAGTATCAAATGAAAGCAGTAAATAGCTAATAACATTTAAGATTTTAGGCCTTTGGAGAATACGTATAGCGAAGCTCAGACGGGGCGAGCGGGGATGAGGCGGGGCGGTTGGGGATGGGGCGGGGCGGGCAGGGATGGGGCGGGTATGGGCTAATATCCACCCCCGCCCCATTACCCATGGCGAGGATGGTTTTCATCCCCATCCCCGCCCCATCCCCTGCGAAACCTTCCGCCATCATCACCTAACTGGGGCGGGTACAGGGAGGGTCTTCACAAAACCCGCCCCACTGACATCCCTAATCTCTATTATAAAAGGGAACGGGTGGGAGACACCAAAAATAGAAAAAGAAAAAAGAAAAAAATTAATAAAAAACAATAACTGCTTCAGTGCTCACACATTTCCCTTCCACCTCCCCTTCCATTTCCTCACTTCCCCACATCTCCATCTCTCTCTTTCATTTCATACCCCTCAATTTCTTTCTTTCACCTCTCAAATATAAAACTGCTGCTCCACTTCCTCTCTTCAAGCCTCTCCTCCCCATCCAAACCCTCCCTCATAAATTCCATCTTTTAATTTCCTAAATTTGGTATTCTTCAAATCTCTAACTTTTTTTTTTAATTTCACCTGTTTTAGGCTCGAACTCGCAACTCAAAACATCCCTCATGAATCAGTATGCTTTTCATCTCCTAATTTTTTTCTTATATACTAAATATATTTTTTGGTCCAATATTTATATGATATGATTTCATGGCAGTTAATTTCATTAGATTTGCGAATAGTTAATTACAGTTGCTTTCATGTGAGTAATTGCTTTTCTTACCCATGGCTTTATATATGATTTTCTACTATTGTAATGTGTTTTATTTGTTATGGATTTCCTCTAGGATGAATTTATTTTTGCTGATAAAATTTTAATTGATTTTCTCTCATTCTCTCGAAAACAGGGTTATGAAGCAATTGGAGAAGATGTTGATAGTTCAGTTTGAGTAAGCTTCGTACAGCCTCTGGAACTTTTTAAAACTAACATAATAATAGGGGTGGGATTGTTGTAGTTGACTCAAGTTGCTGCTTTCAAAAGTTGCTGATTCAAGTAGCGGCTTCACCAATTAACGACTTTGGTTTGCATCTCGCTAATTCAATTAGCGCGACGATAGACTACGAATTTTTTGTTGAATCACGGTACATTGGGAAAAAAATCTACAATTTGGTACTACATACATGTTAATTAATTTATATGATGCTATCTATGGTTTACCAATTTAAATGTTCAATCAAAAAATGTTTATTTGTGTTGAACTCTAAATTCTGCTGTAGGAAATCATAGGCTTACATAATTATGTAAACATGTAATGTGAATGTCCTTAACTTATAGTGCTAAGAGAAATTGCCACAATGGAACGAAGCAAATAAGTTTGTATACTGATATTAGGAAATGCATTTTGGAAAACATTAGTTCTTAGATAAACCCTCTTTTTTAGGGAACTAAAGAGACCTTTCAAATGTATGGGTTTTCAAGAAAAAAATGGAGTTTGGTTAGGTTGTTAAATTTTCAGTTCGTGTATCTAGGTATTTTTATAAGAATACAAGTTTTAAGATACATTAATTTTTTAAAATTAAATTTTTTTAACTATCACTATTATATTATTTTTGAAGGAAATTATATCTCTATTATATAAGGAAAAACGTGGAAATAGACACAAAAAAAAGAATATCTTAAACGCTTTTTTTTATTATATAACTAATCTCTTCAGTTTCTTACCGTTGCACGCATCGCATTCATATATCTCTATTGGGGGTGGACACCAAAAATCAATTAAAAAAATATCTTAACGCTTTATTAATTAGATAATTATTCACTTCATTAATTATTTTTTGACCGTTGTGCGCATTGCGTGCATATATATCTCTATTATATAAGGGAATATGAGGGGTGAACACCAACATTCAAAAAAAAATAAATCTAAATGCTTCATTAATTAAATAATTAATTACTTTATTAATTAAATTTTTTTACCGTTACACACATCGCGTACATATAAAACTAGTATCAAATTCGTGTGAGAATAGGTGAAACTCATGTCGGCCGCACCATCTAGCGCGGCCGACCCCTAGCTCTAAAACCCACTCAAAACTAAACCCCCCAAAAGCAAGTTTTTCCATTACCATAATGCATGAAGAGGTTCCGCACCAGCTTCCCCTACCTCCCTTCCATCTCCTCCATAAGAGACCTCATTGCCCAAAACTTCCATCCTCAAGCTCTAAAACGCTCTATTTCTCTCTCTTCTCCTTCACTCACAGACCAAATTTACACCCTTTTCATCAAATCTGGCCATATCCTTGACACCTATCTCGCCACTTCTCTTATCACCCATTTCTCCAAAAATGGCGACTTTTCTCGCTCTTATGGCTTCCTTCTCGATACCCACAGTGCTGACATCGTTGTTTTCAATGCTTTGCTATCTGGGTACGCTCAATTTCATCTGTTATTACCCTCTTTTGATTTGTATAATAAGTTGACATGTTATGGACTTAAGCCTGATAAGTATACTTTGAGCTCACTGATTAAATCATGTGATACTGCTGAAAGAATCATGCTTTCTCATGCTGTATGTGTTAAATTTGGGTTTAATTTAAGTGGGTTTGTGGTTAGTGGACTTATTCATAAGTATGGTAAATGTGGGTGTGTTGAATCAGCTGAGAAGTGTTTTCAGGATTGTTTGGATTTTGATTGTGTTGTTTGGACTGCCATGATTAATGGGTATGTTTGGAATGGTGAGTTTCAGAAGGGTAGAGAGATTTTTGTCGAAATGAGACGGTTAGGGTTGGAATTGAATGAGTTTAGTTTGACTGCTGTGGTTGGGGCTTTGAGGGAGGTTAGAGAAGGTGAGCAAATTCATGGGTTTGCTCATAAAATTGGGTTGGTTTGTGGTGGTTCACTTCATTTGAGTAATGTGGTGATGAACTTGTATTCGAGGTGCGGACGTAGACTTGATGCTCTTAAGGTGTTTGAGGAGATTCCTAATCCGGATGTTGTATCATGGACTGCTAGGATTGGTGGTTCCTATGATGGAGGTGAAGCTCTAGTAGCTTTTAAGTTTATGCGTTCGAATAATGTGGAGGCGAATGAGCTTACTTTTGTTAATGTATTATCAGCAATTGAGGACCCTAGGTTGTTGATAGCTGGGAGGCAGGTCCATTCGCTTTGCCATAAGGCTGGGTTTTTGACAGTTACTTCTGTTGGTAATGCTCTCATTTCTATGTATGGGAAGTGCAGAGAGATGGATGATGCTAGGCTAGTTTTCGACGAATTGTCTTTTCATGATTCTATATCTTGGAATTGTTTGATCGGGGGTTATTCTGAGATTGGATCACTGAGTTCTGTGGTATGTGTATTTTGTCAAATGCGTGATCTTGGTGTTCAACCCGATCAGTACACCCTTGCTAGTATTCTTGGAGCAGTTACAAGCCCTCATTTTGCTGATCTTGTGCAGCAAATCCATTCCTACATCATTAAAATTGGATTAGTATATGATGATTCAATGATTTCTTGTTTGATATCTTCGTATGGTAAATGCTCTTGCTTCGATCAGGCAAAGAGTGTATTATCTACGACACATGAGATTAATGTTGGGCATCTCCAAGTGATGGCAGCCACTGCTATTACTGTAGGTTGCCCTGCTGATGCCTTGGAGTGCTTCAAAACTGCAATAAGCTTGTGGTCTGAAATGGATGGTGTGACTTTAAGTATAATTTTCAAAGCTTGTAGTGCTTTGACTAATCTTGGGCAAGGAAGGGCTGTTCATTGTTTCTCTCTGAAATCTGGATTGGGAAGTGATAAGTTTGTGGAAACAGCTATTGTTGATTTTTATTGCAAGTGTGGAAGCATTTTTGATGCGCAGAACATATTTATGGATATATCTAACCATAATTTGGCTGCATGGAATGCCATGATTGTGGGATATGCTCAGCATGGTTGTTACAATGAAGTCCTTTCCTTGTTTAGAAAGATGACTGAACTAGGAGTTCAGCCCGATGAGATAACTTATCTTGGAATTCTTCAATCATGCTGTCATGCTGGGCTCGTGAATGAAGCTAACATCCATTTGAATTCCATGTTTGAACTTCATGAACTGGTTCCTTGTCTAGGACACTATGCTACTGTGATCGACCTGCTAGGCCGAGTTGGCCTTGTCAATGAAGCAATGTTTGTCATTGAAAAAATGCCTGTAAGCCCTGATGCCCAAGTGTGGCAGAGTTTATTGTCAGCTTGCCATAATTCTGGTAATTTGGAAGTTGGAGAAGTTGCAGCGAAGGAACTTCTTCAGTTGCAGCCTGAAAATGACTCTGCATACATTCTTCTGTCAAATATTTATGCTAAAGCACATGATTGGGATGCTGTGAGAAGACTGAGAAGGGAGATGAAAGATAAATTTATATACAAAGAACCAGGTTCCAGTTGGATTGAAGTTGGGGGATCTGTCTACCACTTTCTGGCTGAGGATACTTTCCATCCTGAGAATATAAACATCTACTTTTATTTGCGAAGTATTGCGCAGCAAATGCTACCTCTATCAGAAGCAACAGAAGATTCCTTTGTCTGTGTGGATGTTTGGTGACTTGTCGACAGTATACTACCAGTCTACCATACTGTATGTATCTATCCTTGTAACATCTGATAAACCTTGACTCCTTAGGATGCATTTTATTAGTTGACTTTCATTATTGTGGAGCGTTGATCTTAGGAAAAGTTCATGGGAAAAGGTGACTTATTCAGTTATATCAGATTAATATGGCATGAACAATTTCTGAATTTTGGGGTGCTTGACTGCACCCCCTCATGGCTGCACCCATGATTGCTGAAATCTCGAGTTAGACAGTTACTCATGGACATACAAGATTAGATAGAAGACATTTTTTTTGCTTAGAACAGGGAGATTGAATTTGTAATGATGCTTAAGATATTATTAATAAAATTTTAGCATTCATGATACAAAATTTTCTCTACTTCAGCTATCTCTTTGTTTTTCCTAAGGTCATTGGAAACATCCACTTTGCGAATTGCTAGTCTACTCTACTTTTGTTGAGCAGTAGAAATTAGTAGGTTCTTTTTCCAGTAGCTTGTTCCAGTTTGCTAATCCAGCAAGGGTTGATTAGTCGATTCAAAACTAGGGTAGTTTCTTAGCTAGTGTCTTGCAGTCTCGGTGGCAGTGTTTTGATATTATAGGTGGAGTTCCTGGTTGGTCAATCTTTATCACCCTTCTCTTATCAATGAATTTTTGTCTACAATCCGTCCAGTTATCACTTATCATACTATACCATCCTGTTAACTCAGTGCCTCCTACAAGATCCATGGTTTCTCACATTAACTTCTTTCCTTGCTCTTCTACATGCATTAACCAAAGTTTCTCTGATTCAATTGCTTAGTTAACCTTTTAACCACTTTTCGTTTTATTGAATATAAAGGTCCCGATAAAGGATGGAAGACTACCCCTCTACAGTACAGGATATAACAATCAATGACTTGTTGGCCGCTTACATCCGTAGCAGATAGCGGCATGGCCTACAGTAATGAAATCCAGCCTTATCTAAATTTCTCTTTTGTACAGGACGAATAATGTTGTCAATGTGAAGCAGCTTATAGAGCATCGTGGTTTAGACATGGACAACTTAATTTTATACAAGCTGCAGACCGTAATGGTAAAATCCGTATTCTTACTTTATAGCTGTCATTTTGGTTAATACATATTTGTTGATCTCTGAGAAGAGTAAATCGTCATTGGCCTTATCAGAGATGTTTTATAGCCCTTCTCTGTCATGTGATAGGCATATTATACTATGGAGTAAATGATTTGCCTTGTCATTTTTACAATATTATTGATGCTTTAAGGACAAATTTTGATTGAACTTGGTGTTAGGGACCTGATCTAACTTATTTTGCTTAGGGTGAAAGACTTAATGTTATAATTCTGGTAAATCAATTGATTGTATTTGGTTCATGATGCTTCTGTTAATTCTATTAATGAAAAAGAAAACCTTCCCACCCTTTTTTTGCATTTTCAGCTTAATTTTCTCTTTCCTATCTGCTTCTTAGTTTTCATTCTTCTCTTTCTACTCCCCTTCTTCCAGAATGCTATCGATTGATTGACGCAAATATTTTCTTCTTTTATTAATTATTATTGTACAAGCATTTTCCTTCACACTTTAATTGGTCTGACTTCATATTTTTATCATCACCATGAATTGCAAAGCCACCTGTGCTGTAATAGCCTTTAAGATGGAATTGTAATTAAGTATAGACTGGTTTACCAAATTGATTGAAAGAAAGTTCTGCTCAAGGGAATTTATTCAGAAACTAAGCAAAGTCAAGATGATGAACCCTGTAAAAAACAAACAGATTTGTCAGACTTTTACCTCCCTCAAATTTGATTTTATTGCTTCCTCAAATATGATTAAACATGTGAACTTTATGATGCTGATCCTGTTTTCCTCAAAGGCCATACAAGATTTTGCTGGGGATGACGAAATCTATGGCTGTAAAATGATGTTTAATCCATCTCTTTTCGTTGACTTTCGTTTCTTCCTCTCCAGATTCGTCCCTCAATCCAACTCCACCTTGAGTGATCCCCTCCTCTTATCTGTTCCTATCGCTTTGTCTTTTGTGTTTCTATGTAAAACAAATGATTTTATTTTTTGGTTAACGAATTTCATTAACACGAGAGAGAGAGTCAGAAGAAGAAATATATACTACTCCCTCCGTCTCATATTAGATGATACAGTTTGACGCACACAGTTTTAGGAGTGGTATTTTACTAACTTATTTTATTGAGAGTGGTTGATTATTGATATTTATACTAGCACATAAAGTACATGTTGGTAGGGCATATCATAGGGGTTTGGGGTAGGTGGGGTTATTAAATTAATTACATGTGGGACCCATTAATATTTTAAAAAATTTCTACTGTACTCCCATGCCATGTCATTTATAGAAGTGTATCAACTAATGTGGGACAGACGAATAAAGGAAGTAAGGAAGTGTATCATCTAATTGTGACGAAGGGAGTGGTTTCTAACCCACGCAATGCCCGACAGATGTCTTATTATTTTAATACTGTTTTTTTCAACTAAACCCAAATTACTTAAAAAGTAATCAAAATCAATCGAATACACAGTGCATCGTAACTTAAATTCGAGCATGTTGGTACATTTATTTTACCTAAGCTTGATTGAATTTAAATTAAATAAGATGATTTTTGGTATTTTTAATTCGAGTAGACTTCAATATAATTCTATTTAATGATTTTTGGCTTTATAATTAATCGATGAAATATGAACTACTACCCTCGTCCCAGAATACTCTTGTCAATCACTTAGGCACATAGTTGTTGGTGTAAATTGTTGTTTGGTTATCAATTTTTATATTATTATAAAGGTAGATGTAATGGGAATTAGTAGTATTATTTTATTTAGGAAAGAGAGTGTGTGGTCCCAGATTGTAAGAGTAGATGTAATACTTCCTCCGTTTTTTATTAGTTGACCTGTTTCTTTTTCACGTTTGTTCTTTTATCACGTTTGCCAACGCGTGATTTCAATCACTTTTATCTTGGAAAATTGATTAGTAAAAATTATAAAAATATGATATTTTGAAAATATATAATGAGACGAATCTGACAAGACCCCACATGACTATATTTTCTCTTACGTATAAATCACAAAAGATAGTCAAAATAGATTATGTGAATAGTATCAAAAGTCAAAACATGTCAACTAAAAAAACGGAGGAAGTAAGATTTACTAGAGTGATTAATAAAACATAATGGTGGTAGGTCACCTTTGTAAAGGTAGATGAATTAAAAATATGTGGGTCATGTCCAAAACTAGAGTTACAAAGGGTAATATGGAGCCAATGAAAAGGAAAGTGTAAAGAGTTAATGAGACGGGGGGTTTATAATTTTAGGAAACTATTTTACATATAATGATGTTGAGCAATGTAGTGCATCTTTTCGTTACGGCTTTATTAACTAGGTATATATATAGTAAATAGAGTAAAAATATTTTTGGGTTTATAGCAATTGTTTTGGGGAAAAGCTTAGTTCATATCTGATAAACATCTATCACATACAAATATACTACAATTTTCTATAAGTATACTACATATTCTATCTATATACTACAAGTTCAGTAAGTTCGAAATTTATTAAGAAAATATACTACCTTAAACTTTTGTTAAATATACTACATTATTTATAAAATATACTACATGTACCTATAAATATACTACGAATAAATTGATAGATGCCAAATTTCCTATCTATCTGATAGGAATTGGGCAGCCCTCATTATTTTGAAGGTAAAATAAAATTAATACAAGTCATAAGTTCATAACAATGTTAGCTTGGAGCAGGGAAACAAAACTCGACCGTTAAGTAACGTAACGGCCGTTATGTAACGGATTTTGAACTTGCCGTTACGCGAAATGCCGTTACGTAACCCCGCGATAAAATTCACGTCCAACTCGCCGCGTTGTCCGTTATGTAACGGTGACTCGCCGCATTAGAGCGTTTTTTTGCCCGTTTCATCCGTTACTATATGAAAATTGGTCAAAAAAGAAAGGGAATATACGCATGGTAGCACAAAAACAATAGGGTCACACCAACGAAAGGAGAAAAACTTGCCATAGGCTTCCAAGTTGAGTAATATATATGATTTAGTATCAATTTTTATATATAATATGATATGAATCTCATGTTTAAAGTAATTTTTAATTCACCATATGTGTAACCCACCCATATGATTGATTTGGTCAAATTATGTTATAAGAATACTTATAAAACTTCAAAAATGCCATTTTGAGGTTAAAATTCTAATTGTGTGAATTTTTCAAAAAATTCACGCCACGTCAACCGCGATTTGTCTCTTTTCGACCGTTACCAGCCGCTCCCGCGTCATCGCGACCGTTACCGCGAACGCGACGATATCTGCGATTTTCTTCCTTGGCTTGGAGGCCCTTAACCCTAAACATAAAAGTTGAGGCCCTTGGTTCTATACTCCGGCAAAGTTTTGGTGCTTATAGTTATCTTAGCTCCTTGGTATTCAGAGTTGAGTTCAATGATTTAAAAGCTATTAGATTTTGTTATATGACTCTTATTTATTAGATGAATCACTTGATGTTGATGCTTGATTCATAAATAAGACTTTCTTTACGACTATATTTGGTTACTCAATTATTCATACATTTCAGTCTCTGAACAAAGTGGAGATTTAGTTGAGAGATTGATAATTAGTTTATGGTTATAGATTGTTGATAGTTCGCTTTGAGTAAAATTATATCCAGGAATGTTCACTTCTATATGCTTTGCCATAAAGGGATTTTGTCCCTAAGCAAATAGGAAAGGTCTCTATTTGAAGTGTATGAGTGGCGTTAGAGCATTTGTAAATTGGCCATCGTATACTATGATATATACTTTGCTAGTTCTAACTATTGAGAGGAATGCTGATAGCATGTGGACCACCCTAGACTTTGCCACATGAAACCCTTATTGGTTGTTGTTTGTTAGTAATTTGGTTCATGTATATCTCGTACTCTGGGGGCATACTCTGCTCATGCAAGTCAAGAGTGTTTTTGTAATGCAATGGAGTTGAGTATGTTCTTTTCCCAGTAATTTTGCTCATTCAGAGCTTGAATCTACTGACATGCTAATCCAGTAAGGATTGACCAGTTGGTTCGAAATCATAGTAGATATTACTGACTGCTGCAAACCTCCGTGGCTCTCTTTGCCAGTATCCTGGACTCCTGGTGGCAGGGTTTTTCATTTTTTAGGTGGATTTCCTGGTTTGTCGATCTTATTGGGTCTTCAATTATTGATATCCTTTTTCTTTTATTTGTCTAGTGGGTTGTCAATACAATACCTTCCTATTAAACCAATGTCTCCAATAAGATTCATGCTTATTTGCAATTATTTAAATCCTTGCTTTTTTACATGCATTAACTAACGTTGCTCCGATTTGGTCGCTTAGTTAACCTGTAAGGTACCTTTTGTGCTATAGAACAGTTTAGTGTGGTACAGTCCGGAAGTGAAGGAAAAAAGTACTCCCCTATGGAGTACAGAAAAATAATCAATGAATTTGCTGGGCCTCATGCAACTAGCGTAAATAGTAACATGGCTTGTATGATTATAAGCTAGTCATACCTACTTTTTTTCTTTTGTATAGGACTGGCAATGCTGTTTATGTGAAGTAGTTTTGAGGAGCAGTGTTCTATTGTATTTTTTTGAACTGATAAATTTCTCTCGTCTATTTTGTCATTCGATGAAAGTCTTATTATTAATACGAAAACAAGTCTTAGTTTCAGTTTGCTTATTGCTAGTTTTGGCTGCATGTGATTGGCTGCATATGAAATTCTATACAATTTTGTTGTTCTTCCGTTTACAAGCCTTTTCATTTAGGCTCTGTTTTGTTGGGTGTAAAACACTTTCCATGCAAACTGTTTTTCTCTATTTTCGGTTTTACATTGTTTGGTTTGCCAAGGAGTATAAAACCATTTCCTAGGAGTAAAATATCTCTTACAATGATGGAAAACCATTTCCCCTTCAAAATGAAGGGAAAACTGTTTTCCTTCCTTTCTTTACTTCTCATGTACACTCCTCTCACTCCCTCCTTTCCCTTTCATTTACCTTTTTTATTTTTTATTTTTCTTACACAAAACCAAACAATTTTGCCATTGTGTTTTCCATTTCCATTGTAAATTGTTTTCCATGAAAATCATTTTACGTTACACCCAACCAAATGGAGCCTCATTGGGCATGGTACTGGGATCTTGGTTTGGTCTAGTAATATCACCCTAACAATGATTGCATGAACTTCAACTACAGTAATGAATCCCGTATTAACAAACATTGAATCTTTCACTGTCTACGACCCGTTTTTTGCAACTTATTCCCGGTCCTTATAAGATAAGATAAGTTAAGTTAAGGTCGAATAAGGTCTAATTTAGGTCTAATAAGGTCAATAAAGTCTAATAAGGTCAATAAAGTCTAATAAGGTTTCATCTAATAAGGTCGAATAAGGTCGACTAAGGTCGACTAAGGTAGTTTAGATAAGCAAACATAAGTTGAAAAGAACGGACCCGACATATATTTATAACCAATGATCCTTGATATCTCTTTCTATCTTCCTTCACTGTTATCTGTGCTGTACTGATGGTTGTTGTTGGCAGCATGAGGAGGCTTTAGAGAGAACAGGCAGAATGGAGTGGAAAGCGTTTACTGCTATTATTGCCTTTTATGTGCCTTTCCCATTGTAAAGGTCTTCCTCCTGAGAAACTATCATCGATGGCAGCTACTGTAGAAATGCTTCTGATCTGTTGCTCATAACAGAAAAATTGAGGTAATTTGATTTCCCGTTTCTATCCTGCAACCGAGAAGGTTGCTTTTGCCTTGGGTGCTTTCTTATATATAGATCATTAACTTAGGTTCTTGCTGATTGAGATTGGGTGCTGATTGCAGAAGCAATATGTATAAACAGAATTTCCATGTTGGTGTTGGTTGGGGAGGATGTCTGTTTAAATATCTGGATATGCAACAAATCCTTTTGGCCAAATGAAATTTGCACGATGTTTATACCTGAGTTATCTGTACGTTCATTTACTTGTGATTTTGAATGTACTGAGAAGCTTCTTGAGGGTACTCTTTGTTTATGTATTTTGTGGCTCTGTGGCAAGATCTTTGTCTTATCCAAGGGGCTACTTTTATCAATTCATTCTCTCATAATGATGCTGCTTATTATTAGAATATCTACTAAGCAAAATAACTTAGATAGTCAATGTCCCACATCTATTTGGGGCTTTCGGGTTAGAGGGCGCTTTGATGATATTTTACCCCGAGCAAAATTGGTAATACCATCTGGCATGCACTGAAGATCCTGATAGCTCTTTGAAGGAAGTTAACACCTATGTGGCCTTGGAAGTTTGTTGAGTGTTCCTAGTCACATGTGGATGTCTAAGCCCTTGTTGTAGGGCTTGCCTTTTAATCTAGAAAATGAATAAGATTGTAATATGGTTAGCTTTTAACTGTCGATTTTGTGATTGCATATAACATTTAAACAAATGCAGTACACTGAGGGGGATTGTATTTAGTCACGTAACTTAGTTAATAAAACATGTGAATTAGACCTGTCAAATAGGTTGTGTCGTGTCGACTTCGTGTTAAACGTGTCAAAAACCCTTGACACTAACCAAACCTATTTAACTAATTGTGTCTAGGACCCTTGACACTAACCTGACCTGTTTAATTAAACGGTTAGCCGTGTCAATCCACTTAACCTGTTTAAGCCATACTATTTAGAAAATTATGATGATAAATGAATTTTTCATGCCTAATTTTGTTTGGTCATCGTATGAAATCATGTTTGGCCAACCACTAACCTTTTCTCCTATTAAATGTAAAGAATGAAGTACAAAATTTCTATTTGTTACCTTCAAATCATACTATAATTTCATAAACATCTACTCCCTCCGTTTCATAATGTTATACCCCTTTTTCAGGCCGTTTCAAAAAGATATACCCATATAGAATCTTTTCTATTTATATACATTTTTTCTCCCTCATTTTACCCTTCAATATCTAAATATTTACCTAATTTTTACTCATTTGTACTTTAATAGTCCCCACATTTGAATCTCTCTCTCTTACTTTTCCTAATAAGGACAAAAAAGTACATGAAAATTATTAAAATAAACATAAGATTCTCCTATGATTCTATTTGCATTGGTTTTTCCCCAATATTCCAAATGGGTATAACATATTGGAACGGAGGGAGTATGTTTTTTAGTTAAACGTATAAAACCGTGTCAGTTTCGTGCCGAAAAATCTCAACACTAACCCGACCTATTTACTAAACGGTTAAACTCGTGTTGACCCGTTTAAGTAAACGTGTCAAGAATACTCACTACTAACCCACATATTTCGTATCCGGTTCGTGTCGTGTTGTCGTATCGTTAGAGATGGCAATATCCAATGGATGATCCATCACCCGCTCCACCCGAAAAAAAAAAAGGGTGAAAAACCGAGTTAAATGGATGATGGATGGGTGACGGGTGAATGTGTAACGGGATGGACTAGGGTGAGAAAGTTTCATCCATCACCCGATCCATCACCCGCTTATCACCCGCTTATCACCCGCTTATCACCCACTTCATCACCCATTTCTTACATTTTCTTAAATATTTATCATTTTATCTACATTAGTATAATAATTTTCTCTTTGATTACTATCGACATGTTTCCATAAACTTAACTAATCTTAATTTGACATGAAGTTAATATATAAATTGTGATTTTACAAGTTTGATTTAACTTTTCTCATTCAATTATCTTAAATGGATGATCACCCTGTCCACCCGGTTCACCCGCGGGTGATGGATGGATGGATGCAGGTGATGGTCTAACCGGGTGACGGATGGATGGATGAGAGTTGGTCTAACAGGGTGATGGATGCGGGTGATGGCTCACCCGACCCAAATCCCACCCGTTGCCATCCCTACGTATCGTGTAAATTTTTGACAACTCTAATGTGAATGCTTTTCATCCTATAAATACCAAGTACAGCTGTATAGTAATGTTATAGTTTGCTTATACTGCATCAAAATTTCACCCCCCTTCTCTCACTTGAATAGGCGAACATATGACTCGACATTGATGCAAGGCTGACTAATTGAAGAATTTTCATGATCCCGGCTTAAATTGTTTATATGTCAAGATATCAATGACGTTCTGAACATTAGTAGAAATACCAAATTAGCGGTCTGATGAGCTAGTTTTGATCTGAACATTTAGCTAAATTTGATTACATTAAGGAAGGTCTCATGCTAAAAAAGATAAATAGAATCAGTGAGAGGTATTAATAAAATTAATTTAATAAATCTCACATTTCTAGACTTGTTTGCAGTTACATGGTCAATGAATACATACATTAGCTACTAATAATCCCTAATACATCACTCTCTCCTTTACTCTTTGTTGTCGCTGATTGGTTTCAGTTGGAGGAAGCTTTGGACAGCACATGAAGAATGGAATGGAAAGCTTTTGCTGCAATGACTGCCTTGACTTGCCCTCTCCTTGGTAAAGGTCTTCTTCCATTGAAACTTTCAGCAACAACTGCCACTGGGGATGTACCGCTAATGCCCATGAAAAAAGATGTTGAGGTAATTTAACTTTCTATATCTTATCCTTTTGCTCTCTCGTCTTTGATTTGTGAAGACGCTACTGCCTTAGTTTTCGCCTTGAGGACTTATATATAGAACATTCATAGCTGCTTATAGATTTGTGATTTTGCTGATTAAGATGAGGATCAATTTTGATTCTGAACATGGAAGTTTCATGTTGATGTTGGTTAGGGAGCATGCCAGCTAAAGTGTTTGGTTCTACAACAAATTTTTGATGATTATAAAATCTTTTGAGATGTTTTATTCACACATTGATCTGGATGTATCACTACATGTATATTTTGATAAATTTGTTTTATATGTACATTCATGTACTGAGATTTTCGAATGTGTTAAGGAAACTACTTGTGGATGGGAGCCTTTTGTTTCTAGTAGTCCCTCCTTGGTTCAAAGAAGCACATGTTCAAGGTTAGAATGTTAGATCTCTGTCTTTCTTTCTTGACCAATATTAGTATTATTTTATTATACTGTTATAGTGATGCCGCTATTATTAAAAAAATCAACATTATGTCAATAGAAACCTACAGGAAGTCAGGAATATATTAGATTAGAGAATGTGGGGATTTCTAATCTTATATGGCACCAGAGTTCTTGCTTAATGCTTGTCAATTATTCCATTGTTTTCAATATGATAGGTCATATTTAAGTTAAGAAATTTTTTCTTCTGATTCGTCCGTTCGATCTTTAATTTTTATTCATGGATGTTGATAAAATCCTATTTACATTTAGCAGATTTCACATGATGATTTTGATGATAACATTGCCTAAAAGTAAAAACTGTTAAGGACTAACTTATAGCATTGGTTTTAAATGAAAAACTTCAAATAGTGAAGGAAAGTTTGGGTACTTCTAACTCAAATTCTCATAAATGACCTTAGAATGCGGCCTTATAATTTAGGGGAAATTCAGGGATGGAGAGAGTATCGCCTTACTTGATAGGAGTATAGTGTCTTTACGTGGTAGATGATGAGTTTAGTAACTTTTGCATTTTGACAATTTTTTTTTGTAATTTTTGCCGTTTTAAGTTGGCATTTGTTGTTTTCTCGCGTTTTTGGGAAAGGGGGGGGGGGGGCAAAAGTAAAGGTACTCGATGAAATTCTACCTTAATTTTATTTCCTATTAGAACGGTCTTAGGAAATGTATCTCTTCAATTAGGCTCATAATATAGAGCTTTGTGAAATATATTTGTCAAAATCAGATTTATGTGTTGTTACCTGGAAGCCAGTTATTAGAATGTCATGAACTGACAAGATATAAATGCTTATAAAATGTAATTACAGAAATTCAAAGATATATATCAAGCTTTCGAGTGGCTTGAGCACTCCCAATCAAGCATTTGAGAGGCTTGTTTATCCCAAAGAACTCTTAAAAGGTTCTACAAAATAACACTCATCAATATTCAACATAATATTTCACTCTCTAATCTCCTCTATCTATAGGTAACCTAACTTGCTAACTTATTCCGCAAACCACTCCTTAAGTGCATGTCCTGAAGTACTCCTCCCTCTAGATCAATTCGTTACATGAATGTGGTCATTTCAACAGCATATATATCACTGCATTGAGCAGAACTCATAGGTGGTTTCAAGTATGAAGCTGTTCTTTAGTCTTTTATGGTGCATCATCTCATTGCGATAATTTTGTTGTGCACAACATTACAAGTATAAGTTCTTTGGAAGTGAATAAATGGGAAGTTATCTGGGCGACAAAATTAGGATAATTTGCAGCGTTTTCCTTTCTGAAATTGAGGGAAGTGGTTTTAATTAACCTTCCACGCGTAAATGATACAAGGGGATGCTGTATCTCTCAGTCAACCGTATTCTTTAAGCTAATGACTAATTGTTCTTGCATTTTCTTTCCATGCAGTTCCACTCGTGAGGTTCACAACTTCACATAATGGAAGTCCTGTGGCGGAAGCCAGGCTAGCTTTAAGGTACCCCAGAAGACCGGAACAGTAAAATTCCGACTTGATTAGGGTTCATCAAAGTGTCATGTTTGCATTGATTTGGTTACGAAGAATATATCTAACAGCTAAGGCAAAGGTAAGGCACTCTTTGCAATCCTAATGAAATTACTTGCGGATACGATGCTAACGAATAGGCCATTTTCACGAGTCTACAAATTAGTCAATGATTTTAGAGTAACATGAACTATTTTCTCAACCCTAAGTTTTGATACAATAAAGCGCAAACGATTTGATTCACTAGTTGATTTTTTAGCTTCAATTATCAGGGTATGTGCTAGTCTGTTGCTTG